>CM035167.1:79110929-79437517 GCA_020205615.1 Panax quinquefolius | reverse complement strand
GTTATTTCCTAAGCCAAACCGGTGGAGGAAAAGAAAATCGTTATTCCAGATCCCGCAATCAAGAAGAGGGCGGAAAATCAAGGAAAATGTTGTCCGAATAAGGTCGAGTATCGCGATCATCGTCCATGATGAACATACCAACAGATACACCCCGGATGATGATCGCCTCGGCGAATGGCCATCATTCGAGATGAGGAGGATGATGACAATCCCTCCATCACTGCGGTCCACCCGGACTTTACCCTTACCAATTGGAACAACATTCCTTGCTTTGGTCGACAAGGGTAAAGCGGGCAGAATTTTTTTTCTGCCCTGTAGATACAATAACTGCTTACTTTTCTGTACAGTATTAGCAGTTTATTTTGCCAATATATGCTAACACTGTGTATGATCAACGCATTTCATATATACTAAATGAAAGCATATTTTGTTTCAGGACTCTGAATTTAGATGTGCCTGTATTTGCGGATACGATGCCTCTCCTACACAAGGATTGTACCTTTGATGTAGAGATGAATTCAGCCTTGATGGATCTCTAGGATGACATTGAGGTGCCTCCAGAAATTCAAGAATGGGTCAAAGACAAACCCAAACCTAACCTTGATCAAACCACTTCTTTCAATCTCGGAACCTTAGAAAGTCCTAAGTTAATCCAGATTGGTTCAGACCTTACCCCAAATCAAAGGAATGACATGATTACGCTATTAACCCAATTCCAGGATGTGTTTGCGTGGTCTCATGAAGACATGGTAGGTTTGTCCGCTAACATTGTCCTTCATCGCCTTCCCATTAAAAAGGGATTTGAGCCAGTCAAGCAAAAGCTCAGGCAATTGAAACCTGAGTGGAGTTTAAAGGTGAAAGAAGAAATTGTGAAACAATTTTAAGACGGCATCATCATGGTGTCTACATATCCTGAATGGATATCCAACATCGTGCCCGTACCTAAACCTGGAGGGAAGGTGCGAGTTTACGTGGATTACCGGGACTTGAACAAAGCTTGCTTAAAAGATAGCTTTCTAGTGCCATTTATCCACATTCTTATTGACAATCTTGTAATGACGACATACTCTCCTTTCTTTGATTACTTTCATGGGTATCATCGGATCATGGTTGCTGAGGAAGACCGTGAGAAAACTGCTTTCATCACGCCTTTGGGAACCTTTTTCTATAGACGGTTGTCATTCGGCCTCATAAATGCTGGAACCACCTATCAACAAGCTATGATGGCTCTTTTCCATGACTTAATGCACAAAGAGATAGAGATCTAAGTGAATGACATCATTGTCAAGTCCCGGAAGGAGGATGACCATCTAGAGTATCTCAGAAAGTTATTCAACAGGTTGCGTAAGTACAACTTGAAGTTGAATCCAGCTAAGTGCGCCTTTGGCGTCAAGTTAGGCAAGTTGCTAGGATTTCTAGTCAGCCACAAAGGGATTGAGCTGGATCCTACCAAAATCCAAGCCATCATGGAAATACAAAATCCTCAGACAGAGAAGGAAATACGGGGATTTTTGGGAAGGATCAACTTCATCAGCAGGTTTATCTCCCAACTCACAGCAACCTGTGAGCCAATCTTCAAGTTATTAAGGAAGAACTCCTCCATGAAATGGAATGATGAGTGCCAGAATGCCTTCCTTACAATCAAGAAGCAGCTAGTCAAAGCTCTTATCTTGGAACCACCTAGGGATGATGTTCCCCTGTTTATGTACCTGTCCATAAGTGACAATGCCATGGGCTGTATGCGGGGACAGAAAGATGATAGAGGCCAAGAACGAGCTATCTATTACCTCAGCAAAAGGTTCAGCAGCAGTGAACACAAGTACACTCTGATCGAGAAGACTTGTTGTGCTTTAGCATGGGCTTCCATGAGGTTACATCATTATCTACATGGTCACTCAACCCATCTCATATCCCGCGTGAATCCTCTCAAGTATGTGTTCAACAAACCCATGTTGAATTACCGGATGTCCAGATGGCAGTTGATCCTACAACAATTTGACATCGTATATGTGACTCAAAAGTCCATCCAAGGACAAGGAATCGCGGATCAACTGGCCGCCGCACCTTCAGGGGATTTCAAACCCTTGGAAACATATTTCTCCGATGAAGGAGTAATGACAGTACAGCAACACCATCAGTACAATACACGCCAATCATGGAAGATGTATTTTGATGGAGTCATTAACATGGAAGGTTCTAGAGTGGAGCAATTCTAATATCGATATGGGGATCGATATCCGTTCTTTGTCAAATTACAGCTTTATCGGCCAACAATACTGGTTGAGTATGAAGGCTGTCTCATTGGGCTAAAACTTGCCCGTTCAATGGGCATCAAGCGGTTAACTGTCCTTGGAGATTCGGAGTTGGTAATCAGACAATCCACCGGAGTCTATCAAACCAAGGAACTACACTTGCTGCCTTACCATCAGCAGGTCTTAAAGATGGCTTTGGAGTTTGAAGAAATCTCCTTTCTACATGTTCCTCGTAATAGGAATTACTTTTCGGATGCATTAGCAACCCTGGTCTCCTTGATTCACATATCAGACAAGGAACACTTGCCAAGCGTCACAATTGCCCTGAACAAAGCCCCAGCCTATGGGAATTACGTTGGAGAAGTATCGGATGAGCTACCTCCCATCCAACCTCCTTGGTATCAGCATATCAAGGAATATCTACGAGATGGATCTACACCCGCTGAGTCGAGCCTGACTGAGAAAAGGCGGATCCATCGACTTGCTATGAAGTTCTACCTGAGTGGAGATGCACTCTACAAAAGAGATGCAGGACTGGGTCTCCTCAGGTGTTTAGACAAAGATCAAGCCTAGAAGCTTATGGGTGAAATCCATGGTGGAGTCTGTGGCCCCCTCCTTGTCAAGAAAATCCTCAAGACGGGACATTATTGGTTGTCTCTCATAGTTGATTGTAACAACCATGTCAGAAGATGCTATCAGTGCCAGATTCATGGGAATGCTAAACACGCCCCTCCATGGGAGCTCCACAATATGAGTTCGCCTTGGCCCTTCTTAATGTGGGGAATGGACGTTATTGGGCCCATTGAGCCTAAAGCCAGTAATGGTCACTGATTTATCTTCACCATGATCGACTACTTCACCAAGTGGGGAGAAGCAGCCTCCTTTCCTGTGGTTACTAAAGAAGTCATCATTGCTTTCATCGTAAACAATGTCGTTTGTCAATATGGACAACCGTGAGGTGATTGTGTCGAATAATGCCAAAACCTCAACAACAAAATGATGGAGGAGTTATGCAGTAAATTCCACATCAAACATCTTAACTCTGTCATCTACCATCCGAAGATGAACGGTACTGTTGAAGCGGCTAACAAAAATATCAAGAAGATTATGCAAAAGATGTCAGCCAACCACAAAGATTGGCCTAACCTATTGCCTCTGACTCTATTAGCCAACAGGACCACAATGCGTACTTCAACTGGGTAAACCCTCTACGCTTTAACCTATGGGATGGAAGCAGTGCTCCCCATAGAAGTTGAGATGGAATCTCTCAGAGTGTTGATCAACGCTCAGCTGGATGAAAACCAATGGGTACAAGACAAGTATCACCAATTGTCTTTGATAGACGAAAGGCGAACCGCGGCTATCTTCCATGGTCAGCTATATCAGCAAATGATCCCCAGATCCTACAACAAAAAAGTCCGGCTACGGCAATTTAAACAACATGACTTGATTCTGAAAAAGATTCTTGACAATCAAGATCAGGCCAAAGGAAAATTCGCTCTTAACTGGGAAGGCCCGTTTATTGTCATAGAAGTATTAACAGGAGGCGCTCTCGGATTACAAGAAATGGATGGCGATGAATTTCCACAACTCATCAACTCAAACACCGTGAAACGGTATTATGTCTAAAGTAACCAGCAAACACCCTGGTGCATCATCATCAGGTCACCAGTAATTCCGGTTCTTTAACCCTTTACCACCTAAAACTTTTCTACACTTTGCCCCTCAGGGAAACATACTCTTCAAGCCAGCAGCCTGACTTTCTCCTTTGCGCTCATACAACTTAGGTCATCCCATAGCGGATTGAACCTCTTGCGTTCGCAGTTTGGCTACCCATACATGGGATCAAACTTCTCCTGCCTGCAGTTTATCCTCAACCTGGGATTAAACTTTCTCCTCCCTGCACTCTAACCTACACATGGGATTACGCTTTTCTTCTTGCCCTGAGGGGCAAACTACGTCGACCTGATCTCCTCTTCAATAGGAGTACGTAGGCAACAATTTCATATAGCCCGGTCGCAATAAAACAAAAACAACAAAAACATTTCTACCATCTTTACCTTACAAAAACAAAAACAACCAAAAACATTCCTACACCATATCAGCCATATACAGCGTTAAACCTCTTAAACCAAGTTCGAACTACGCAGACCTGATCTCCTCTTCAATAGGAGTACGTTGACAACCATTCATGGTGCGGTCTCACCCCCTACCAAAACACATACCATTGTCAACGGGTGTTGGGATTCCCTTTCAATCCATTATATGTCATTCGGCTTCAGACCAAAGGGATGGAATTACCTGAACTCCTCCCAAATAGGAGATTCGGAGACCATCTAAGTTGCGGTCCTACCTCGAAGAGCAATACTAAACCATAAGAGGTGGAATTAACTAGGCTTCTCCTAAATAGAAGTACTGGCGACCATCTGTGGTGCGGTCAATCTCAGAGAGGAAAGCCACAATCCTCTCAACATTTCCATTCAGAAGAAAGTCCCAAGACACCAAAGATGGTAGGGATATACATAGATCGATGATCCATTCTGAACTATCCAGAGATAGCTCAATGTCCATCCACCAAGGAAGAATTCAGAATTCATCAAGATCACAAGCCCTGAAGCAGCAGGCAAAATATCAAGCAAATAGCAAGGCATATCTAAAAGGGAAGTGATCCAAAAATATATTTCCCTATCATATATAATGCTGCTTGGTATATATACAATGTGAACTGTACATGACAAAATGGCTAAGTTAGTCTGTGCAGGTAAATACAAGCTCATCTACGAAGCAGGGTACATGTGAGCTAGCAAAACCAACATGGCATCCCTCTCAGATGAAGGAGGTAAAGTTGTAGTCTCCTGGATTGAAATATCCACACGACCCAACAGATCTGTAGCCATCAGCATGATGACCATATGCTCATCGATATAAGAGCTCATCTCTGCGATCATACTAGTGGTAAGGGACCTCGCTGCAGTACTATTTGTGATAGCCACATCCCGGGCAGATATATCACTATCCCACTCAACTATCACTGCGTCTCTGTCTGACCTGGCCTCATCCCACTCAACAACAGTGTCATCTCTACGAGCTACTGCCTCGTCTCTCTCTAACAGGGCAGCGTCCCTCACATCAAGAGTAGTCGACATCATAGATCGAATCTGGTCTCTCTCAAAGGTCATCAGATGAAGACTCTGCTCTAAATCTCGTGTCGTAAGTGTTGGATCACAAAAAATCTTGGGTACTAGGAGAATTCTAAGAAATCTTTGGAAACCCAATGGCGGTATCCTCCTCGATGTAGGTATCAATGTCCTCTATAGGCTCTACATCGTCTAACTCAATCTCCGGTACTTCAAATACTGTTGCAGCTAATAAAACCTCCGTCTCCATCCATGTGGAGTACTCTGCGGAATAACCGGGATGACTGGCAGGAAAAGCAGCTAGCTTATGCTGATCCCAGCAAGCGTATACAAGAGATCGGTCCTCGACTGAGAGGTATCGAGAAGCTGAGCGCTGACCTGCCGCCCCCTCAAAAGGATGAAAATCCTAGAACTGGTCAAACTCACGGCCAATGGATGATAAGTCGTCACGCCCCTTAAGCCAGCTAAAGGGAGAAAATCCATGCCCGGAGCATGAGTAATGAAGCTGTATGGTGAGAAAAGCCCCGAGCACAGCAATATGCTAAATGGATCTTGGATATCTTCCAAAAATATGGACCAGGACTGAGCATCTACACACTCCGATGGCTGAAAGGAATACGACATAGCCACCTCATGGGAGAAACAATACTTGTGTCGTCTAAAGGTACCAAGTACCAACTGGTCGCAAGTGTGACATAAACCACACATACAAACATGATCGAACTCCCAAGAAACACACAGACGACGTGAAATACGGCGATGGGGCCGCCGATCGCAAGGTCTATGCCATGATCATAGGTACAATGGTACGACCCTCCCTGAGAGCTCTCACCGCCATGATAACGCCTATATCTATCTCATCCATGTACCGCGGCATGTACACATATGACAGTACACATAATATCAGTACATCACTCACTGGTAGTCACCTGAACACAAGGTATACTCTGCCGATGACCTCAGTTGTCACAAATCACATACCGCAATACCTTATATAGGTCCGATGTCGCCGACTCCAGGTCGTTACCTTACGTGAGTCCCCGACGGGGGTTACAATGTGAGTCCCCGACGGGGGTTACAACGTGAGTCCCCGACGGGGGTTACAACGTGAGTCCCCGATGGGGGTTACAACGTATATCTCCGGTGGGAGTAGCAATGCATGCTCAGCCGTTGACACACATATCAATGAAGGTCAAGCAACCTTGACATCATTTTAGCCGATAGCGTTTAAACCTGTCAGAGCTATAGAGCTGTTCGAGGTTCTTTTACCCAGCTGCTCATATTCCCCAGCGGATCCCCGACGGGGTTCACAATGCAATGCTCCGTTGATCTACACGTCAGTGAAGGTCAAGCAACCTTGATGATCTCCTCACAGAGTTTCAGCCGTTGATTCACACGTCAGCGAAGGTCAAGAAACCTTGACAGTATATCCCATAGGATGTTTCAAATGGTTGATTCACATCGTCAACGAAGGTCGAGCATCCACGACGGCATTCTTGTTGGTAGTAAATCCAACAGAATCATGACATATTCTGGCGATACTAACCAGGAGAGGTCAACATTATCAAAGAGGATAGATGATGGAATATGTTATACACATCCTCAAACAGATCAAGCTTTATCCCCATAGATATCTTATACATAAGAGATACCCCTTCAGTATCAAGTCGTTATCAAGAACACAGGAATTTGGTGATAACTCCAACACCAATATCCTAACAGATTCGGCTTGCACATTAGATCTGGTCAGTATTGTCAATCCCCAGTTGAAGCAACAGGGAACTAGCAATCATCCCCAGCATGTTGGGCCACAACCCCGTACACATGCATCATACATTTGCATCATGTTGCTATCCATAGTACCATGTTTATCTTGTTGTGTTTCAAGTGTCTAGGATTCTTTATCCTACCCATGCATCGCCATGCATGAGTATGATAAAGAGGGGCATCTGTAGACACTCGAAATTTTTGTACTCATCACATTAACCTTGCGGAGGATGATTAAGTCTTTAAGAGAGAACCACGAAAGACAATCCAAATCAATACACCTGATACTACTAGGAAGTTCGAGATCAACCCCGGATCGCAAATGAGAATGCAGTTTCAATCTCGGATCTAACCCCGAGACCTGCGGATACAATCTTGGACACACACACCGAAAGACCGATTAATCTCTGAGATAACCCCGAGGTATCCGGTCCTCGATCCCAACCATAGGAGTAGCCACCAACCTTGGTGATAACCCCAAGGAATGCAATTTCAGAGATAATCCTGGAAATGCGTGTTTCAAATTCCATCAGTTTCAATCTCAGCACTCACAATGAGATACACTGTACCAACCCGACAATAACATCAGAAAGACAGGTACACCTCAAAGATGACAATGAGGACCTTCAACAAATCTGGCAATCGATCTCGGTGAAGTCGAGCAACATCTGCTTATCATTGATCAATCCGGATAACAATACACCCATGAGGGAAACATCGCCATCTCGTCCAACATGGTGCCACGTCTCGTCTCTACGCAACAATGTCCCACAAGGCTAACCAATCCCGAGTGACTATTATACGGGGTAACGAATGAAAGTTGAGGCTTGAAGACCGGAGGGCATCGTCCCATCTTCAAAGACTTCGTACAAACTCCAATCTCATGCCATCGTACAACTCTCGACAACGGCGGTCCAAAATAGGTCCTGAATACCTCAAAACGGATGCCCGGATTGCACTTCTCAAAATTCGAGTGGACATTACGATTTCACGAGTGCACGCGTGCTTGAGACGACCAGACCCGAGCAAGCCAGGGTAGGCAGAGCCCGCCTCTGGTACACCTGCTTGGTGAGCCATGATACACTTGCGACACCTTTTACCTATAAATAAGAGGCTTGGTGTGCTGATTTTTAAGAGAAAAAAGATGGGGAAACCCTGCACAATATGCTCTGCACTTGCCATATAGTGTATTTTCTCACTTTCAAACACCTGTGAGCTCATATATAGTCTCTTTTGTACCCACAAAAATCCAGTGCTTACCCACACTAAAGATATAGAAGCCCTTTTTATCAGTCAGCTGTAAGCCTTCTCACACACTTTAGAGTCTTTCTCTTCATCTTTGCACACACCCTTCTACACGTTGAGAGTCGTGTTGCTTTCTTTTGCCCGAACTTCAGTCCGTGGTTTCATTCCAGTCTGTATATATATATATAATATATATATTTGTATATATTGACTAACATTATCGAGTTATGCCTCGATTGAGCCTAGACTTCGGTCTGGAGTGTTTACTGCTTTAATAGATATATACACTTATATATATTAACTATCTGTCGGACTTTGTTCGATGAGCCTGAACTTCACCGCGGTGCATTTATTCGCATATATATATATATATATATATATATATATATATATATCAAACGTGTGTGTCGAACATTGTTCGATGAGCCTCGAACTTGATGCAGTGCGTTTATTAAACATTATATATATATATATATATATATATATCAACCGTAATGTCGACTTTGTTCGATGAGCCTGACTTGATGCAAATGCGTTTACTCGCTTTTATATATATATATACTTATATATATGAATTATGGTCGAACTATGTTCGATGAGCCTGGATTTTACATCCGGTGCGTTTATTGCTTTTATATATATACATATATATATATATATTTATTTTTTATCCCGCTGGAGTTCCTTTCGTGGCGGTTGATCGCTTTTGACTTTCTTTACATTTCAATCCCCGCCTGAGTTTACTTCATAGTAATTGACCGCATTTACAGTTTTATTTACATTTTATCCCGCCTGGAGTTTCCTTCGTGGCGGTTGACCGTATCTACAACTTTATTTACATTTCTGATCCCCCATGGAGGTGCTTCATGGTTGGTGATTATGTCTATATATATATATATATATATATATATATATTTACCGCTTTTATATATATACCTGCTTATTGCTTTTATACAAATTGCAATATTCTGTGCGCCTAAGAATCATGTGATCACAGATTCATCTCATTGGATCTAGATTCGGTTCCCGTGATGTACATTTTCAGCTGTAAGCAGCTTGTAAATTATTCTGCGATGTTTGTATTTCCTCAGATGGTTTCCATACCCATGAGGAAGTCGACATTATTTTTGGATGTATTATTTTTCATACGGATGCCTCGCATCCGTCAAATAAAATCAATTCATCCGCTCACTTAATAAAAATGGAAGTGTAAAAGGTCTCAATTCCTATTGAGCATCAGGGTTTGAAAAACCTCTTTCATAAAATATCATTGCCATATCTTGCTAAAATATGAATTTTTACAAAAATTCAAACCCTATGTATATAGGCTCGAACGAGGCCTCGCACAACTTTCATATAACAACACATTGACCCACACATACACACACACACTCAGATAATAGTTTCTTGAAAAGAGGCAGTCACCGTGGTAACACGGATGTCGGGGGGTGCCTAACACCTTCCCCCGCATATCCAAGTCCCCGGACCCTAAATGAATCTCGGTATCGCCGACCCGTATATTAGTGTCACATCACTGGGTCAATATGCAAACCTTTTCTCGGTTGTGTTGGTACAACCATTTAAAAAACCAACTGGCGACTCTTAACAGTCCCATCGTCAACATTATACATGTTGGACCTTTTTCACTTGTTTTTTCAAACAAATCTCACCTAAAATGAGAACACCAAAGAACAAGTAACGGAAAGGGACACCCAAAAATCCCGACGTCGACAAACACCATATCATGCTCATTTATATTTGAACTCAATCATGTTTATAAACAACTAAGTTCAAAACTTATAGAACATAAGTTTCCATAAGGTTTTTTCTCAAAACCTTCAAGTTTCTTTTCAAAACACATACTAAGTCATGCCAATGATTTCTATTATGAGCAAGGAAATCTTATATGTCATGTATAATATCATGCATTTTCATGTTACATCACTTAGAATGACATATTCCATCGTTGGGAGCACTATACTTGTGTATGTGCTCGCTTGACATCCTCCGATCACCTCTGAATACGTAACAGTCACAAAGATGACTATTTTGACCCTTCCTAATGGCCTCAAACTGAAACACTTAAAGAACAAAAGTGGTAGGTCTATTCGTCCTTGTTCCGGATCATCTTGAATCACCTCAATCGGAGTTCGTATGAAAATGTTGTGCTTAATTTACTACAAAGCAGTCGTCGGAAGCGGTCCACCGATTCTCGATGCGGTGCAGCTGCGCCCCAATTGGCCTTGGGGGCAGCAATTTGCGCCTGGAGGAGAAACGTCTGACCCCTCGTGCTCGTTTCTTCGTGATTTTACAGATCCCTACCCTTTCCGATATTCATAACATGAGTTATACTCATCCAAATTGGTTCATTCTCGATTCTATGTGTTTGTAACTCATAAAACTACAACATACCAAATACCCAACAATTAACATAAACATTAACTAACCCAAATATGAATTTACAACTCATGTTCATACTAATTGTTAATGTTTTGACAATTCAGCGAATTCGTTCACTACGAATACGTTTCTCAACCATTTCGATTCATTCAACTTTCGTTGTTTTCATTTCTTAATATACTAACACAATATATAACCAATTAACAGATTATAGCAAAGATTGAACATCAAATTTTGGACTTACTAAGCCATTTTCATATACAAAACACTGCTATCTTAATTTTCTTTTACAACCCACTTTTCCATGAATTTGATTACTCAATACAACTTCTATATAACAATTATCAGATTACACATGTACATAATCAACACCTCAAACCCTAACCTAACAAAATTCAATAATTTTAGAGAATAAGATTACAAAACTAAAACTTGAAAATTTAAGAATGGATTATACCTTGAATCTCCTACTAGCAAGATGATGTTAACAAAGTTTAGAAATTCTTCCTTTGATTCTCTCTTAAAGTTCTCTGTGTTTCTCATTTTCTTTGTTCTTAGCTTATTAGGAGAATACGTGATATAACCCATGTACGTCAGGTGAAGAAAATAAAAAGGCGTCAGTTACAATAAACCAAAAGACATAAGGCTGCGTTTGGTTACACACAATATACCCCCATTGTAACAATCTAGATTTTTAATTAATATTTAAATATTTATTGAATTATATAAATATTTAATAGATGTGTTTATCGTTGAATAAGTATTTGTTTAATTGATTTGATGTGATTTGATTATTTATTTGTTTAATAAATAATTAATGAGTTAAGGAAAGTAATTATTTTGAGATAATATTCTAATTTAATAATTAAGTTAGAGAGTTTATAATGATTAAATAAATTATTATATTATGCAATGAATTGTTATTAGAATTAATAAAATTAAGTATGAAAACTTAATTAATTAGAAGTGTGACAAATAACTATATTATAAGTGGTTATTAAAATAAATTAAAGTAGTTTTAATTTATTTTTCCAAACAAGGCTTTAAATATATTAAATCTTTAATTTTAAAGAGTTTTGCCAAACGGAGCCTTATGGCTTTTGAATTTTTAAATTTGATTTATTAGTAATATAAATTAAATTAAATAAAATATAAATAAAATATATTTATAATGGATATACGCTTATTATTTTGGTAACTGATAATAGTTATGGTGATTATTAATTAGGCCATATCAGTTTTTTAGTTTACGCATAATTGTTATCAGTTTAGTTTTACGTATAATGCAATTGGCTTAAGCCTAAGAAAGAAAAGATTGTTAGAGGTTTGAGAGAGAGTCTGAGAAAGAAAAGCAAGAGAAAGTTCTGAGTTCTTCAAGATATTCTCAGTGATTAAAAAGGATTGTCTGAGCAAATTAAAGGTATGTTACATAATCTTAACATATATGATTTATAGTATAATTATTTAGCCTCTGTGTTTCATGAAACTCAACTTCGTTGTATATAAGTTTTTCAAAGGTTGTCTGTAAACTATGCTTTACTAAATGATTATGAAATCATGTGTTCTGGTAATAACTAACATGTATATATGTATATATGTGTGGTATGCTAAATTACGTTCATAGAGAAAGAGAAATTAGTTTTTACAGTAAACATTCATATATGAACGTGGTTTGTAGAAATATCAAAATTAGTATATGTTAATTGTGAAGTTATGAAATTGAAGTGTGATTATATTAATTGGGTATGAAATTCAGAGAATCATAGTCTCAAGGAATCAAAATTGGGTTATAAACTGTGATTTTCGTATTCACAGTGTCTAGAAGTATAAAGATGGACTTTTTGGGTTTAAAATATTGTTTTCAAGGAATTAAGTTTTTTGTGATTGTTGTTTAACGGTTTAAATTAGTATATGCATGTTAGGTAATGTGTATATGTGTAATTGGCATAAGCTATACATGTTAATTAGTGTTAGAAATAAAGTTATAGACTGAAATTTAGTTATTCTGTTCTTCGTGGGCTACGTTCTGTTAGTTTTCGGCGCCCCAGCGCCTAAAATGGAGCCCCAATGCCAAAATTCGCGCCCCAGCGCAAAAGGTTCGCGCCCCACCGCCAATCTCGCGCTGCAGCACCACTGGTTAGCCTAGTTCTCGCGCCGTAGCGCAGGGACAAAAGTCTGAGTCGGATAGTTTTGGCCTCCTGTAGTAAAATGACAATAACTTTCTCGTATGAACTCCGATTGAGTTGATTCAAGATGATCCGGAACGAGGACGAATAGACCTACAACATTCATGCTTTAAGTTTTTTAATTAGAGGTCTGTAACAGTAGTCAAAATGGTCATCGTTAGGACTGTTATGTTTTCGGGGGCAATCGGAGGGCGTCGGGCATGCACATATGCATGTGTAGTGCTCCTGACGATAAAAGATGATGTCCTAAGTTACAAAACATGTATGTTAGTAAATATAATGATGCTTAACATTAATAGATAATGTATTAGATAAGTTATAGAATCATAGTAAGCATACACAAGAGAGGCAAATCGGGCGTGTGACGATTGAACGTCGAAACGCCGTGCCAAGTGTTAATGAACTTAAAAAGTGTTTCAATTCAATTGAAATGAATATTATAGGATATGAAATGGGTTTAATATAAAACCAATAAGTAGTCCTAGCAAGACTTACGCACTTGAATGAACTTCGATTATGAAATATAGTGAGTCATAAGTCAAAAAGTTAACACAATCTAATTGAAAATTGTGTGCTAATTAATAGGAATGATTATGAGATGTGAGGTAGAGTTTACATTACAATTACTATGTGTTGTTATGTGACTAATAGTTGATGTGTATGATTATATAATTGTGTAGGGCACGTGAAGTGCAGATAACTGTAAGTTGTTAAACTATTATTGGTAAACAACGATCAAGGTAAGTCTTTCGGTTCCTATTTTCTACGTGGACTTGATGAACTGTTTTAAATTGCATGATATGTTATACATGTTGAAATCATGAAATGTTAAAGTCAATATATGACTGCATTGTTTTGGCTAAGTAATGATGATTGAGTAAGGAACTCAATCTTTATATTTTCTATGTGAATTAAAAACATGTATGCCATGTTACTTTAATTATTATGAGATGTATATCGAGCATGTTATTATGTGCTATGTGATGCATGAAAACTGTTAGATTTTGCTAGGCTGTCGAGCTCACTCTTGCAAATAACCACTTTTGCAGGTCAAGATTTTTAGGTAAAGATATGTGCTAAGTGAGTTATAGAGATCTATATTCACGAAGATTACTTATGTTTTATAAGAAATGTATTTCATATTTTGAACGTAACATGTTGTTGAATTGTAAGTTGAGCTATCCAATGTATATGGATATAGTTATGATGTAAGACTTTGGATATTCATTTTGTTGTAGCGATTCATGATATAAGATTGAATTAAAGAGATGTAAAGTAAAGGTTGCGATTCAGGGCAAGAAAGAAGGAAATGTATAAACGTTTTAAATATTCCGCAATTTTAGTGTTTTTAATATCAAATAATGATGTAAAATTAGAGATTAAATGTATGGTTAACGACCGAAGTTGAGATTTAAATGGTATGAATTTTGGGGTCATTACACCCATACTAGATTATTTTAATCATTTTAAATTATATAGTTTTGATTTGTCACACCTGTAACCAATTTACATAACTTACAGTAATAATTATAATTTTTATTATAATTCTTCCGATGATTAATAAATAATCATATATCTAATTTAATTAATAAATTAGACTTAAACATTGCTTTATTTAATTTACATATTTTCTTTAACATTAAGCAACTCATTTAATTTAATTAATTAAATTAAATCTTGAAAGAATAAAATTTATCTTTGCTTTAATTTAATTATCATACACACGTAACTAAATTATTATACCACAATTTCATAAATTATTTATTTTTCTCAATAAATAAGTTATTTAAAATATTTATTTAATTAAATAAATATTTAAAATTAAATACCAAATTCATTTAATTTCTTGATAGTTAACTTAACTATTGAACCTCACTTTCCCAATATATGAATATATATTTCTTCTTCACACCGGATCACATATTTAAAAATATATAGCATGCCTATGTACATACTCAAACTCAAAACATCTCATAATAAGAATTTTAATTATTAAATTCCTATTTTAATAACTTATAAAAATTGTTTTCACCAAATCTCTTTTCAAAATTTATCGTTGAATATCTTCAACACATTACCTTAATATAGGTTTTATATTTCCTATTACATTCATTACCACAACAAATTCTAGGTTTTATTTCATAGCTTTTACTTGAACTCAATTATATTTTGAGTATTATATATTCTTTAACCCATTCATTTCCTTCTCTAAGGATCATTATCATAAACACTCGGGATATTACATGAACATTATAAGATATGGAATGTGGTTAATATAAAATCAATAAGTAGTCCTAAGAAGACTTAAACATTTGATTGAACTTCAAGTTTGATTAACGAGAAATGTAGTATTGATTAATAAGAGTTGAAAATGTGATGTGGATGCTAAAAGTCTTATGTATGTGTTAGTGAGTTTTCAGATTCGTGTTATATGGTTTATTAATATGGTTAGACCTTAAACTAAAGGTTATAACTTAACTAAGATGAGAAATGAATCTATGAGGTTAAGGTGTATGTAGCAAATTTATGTGATAATCCTAATGGTATGTATAGGACATTGGAGTACGTGAGTTGTAATTGTATAGCTTTCACAAGAGACAAGTTCCCTAACCTTTGCTACTTTATTATTCACCAAGGTTACTTTTCACTGTTATGATATACTTTTGCAAGTTCTCTATTTCTAATCTCTTGTTGAGCAATTTATTGTATGCAAGTTCTTTAACCCTCATTTACTGTTGAGAAAGTTAATTAATCTTTGTTTCTTTATTCCAAACGAGATTACTTTGGTTATTCAAAGTCTGTAATTTTGTTGTAAGAAATGTGTTTATTCAGCTACTAATAATTGTTGTTTGATCTTAGTTCTCTAATTTCATTGTACTATCTTACATTATTTTACCTAACTCTAAGTTGCCTAGCGATTCTTTACCAATTCAACTAATCCTTAGTTGATGAATGTTCTAAACTCTAAATTACCCTTGAAGTCAATCCAAACCAAACTTCCTTTGGTTTGCTTATGTACTCACACAATTTTGAAAGCATGTTGTCAATGATAACATTTGTTCAATTTAGAAATTGTTAATACTCTAGCTCTTTTTGATTCATCGATATACCTTGTTCATAAAATTATTATAATCAAACTCTTGAATAGTTATTGGACCCTATCTGATTTAACCAGTATTTGGTTGATGAGCGTTCTAAGTATCTAGAATTTCTTTGAAGTTAATGAGCGTTCTAAATATCTAGAATTTCTTTGAAGTTAACTCCCAACCAAACTTTCTTTGGTTCGGAACCTGATAATCTAACCTGAGATGAACAACCCTATATTAGGGGATTATTTTAGAGCTACGCAATAGCGTTAAAATATTTGCGTAATACATAGTACAAAGGTCTGATCACCTGGAGTACGATATGATGGTCCATATAGTCGTTTAGACTGTTAAAGGTTACAATAGAAACACCTGTTAACCTAGGACATAGATGATGATTATAGTCTTTTAGACTGTTAAAGGTTAAAGTAGAAATACTTGAAAATCTAGAGTATAGTTCGTGGTCTTGTGACCCTCAGTGCATTCTTTGATGTTGATATCTATTGTTAACTTAAATGTTCATTATTCCTTTGAACTCATAGCTGTTAAATTAAAGTTTATTGTTCTGGTAAAAACACTTTATGATTGAAAGCCCAGATAATTGTCATTCATAAAACATTATTATATATTATCCTTCTTGTGGGAAATTGTTTGCTCACTCTTGCACAAAACAATGCAGATGAAGTTAAGAAGTTTGAAGAGCTTTCTACAAGCAAGGGAAAGACAAAGTGCTTGATTAGACGACAACGTTTAATTTATCTTTTATTTATGAAGCTTATGTAATAGATTTAATTATGATCATGTTTTAATTTTCCGCTGATGATTGTAATAAAGGTTAGATGACCTGGGATTTATTTTAGATTATGTAATCCTTTAATGGAAGATTGATTGTTTAAACTTTTGAGTTTAATTATATCATTTGTTTATGGGTAGTTAGCTATGACTTAATTGGACAGTGAACACCAAATCTGTGGGATTGAGGTGCCCGGATTTGGGGGTGTCACAAGTTGGCATCAAAGATTTAGGTTATGAACCTTTGGTGGGGAAACCTTAAGCTATAACCTTCTAGGAGATCGAAAATATAGAGGTGATAAACTCTTATCGAGTTTTAAGGAATGAAGTGAGGGAAATTCATTGAAGATAAAATGATAAAGCCTTTATGTGTTTATGTGTTAATGACTTATGTGCTCGCAAGTACTTAGGAGTAGCGAGTATTATACATATCAAGTTATGGGGTTGTTAAAAAATTGTTGTCAGAATGACTGATGAAGGAAGATAGGGATTAGGATCCCTGAGAAGTTTATACAGTCTGAGTATGGTTTGTATTGGGAAAGCCATACCTGTTGATTTCTGTTGTAGCACTTAGGTATGAGCTGGAGTTTGAACGCGAGGATAAATTTGAGGTGAACAAGGTGAATGATGAGTACGAGGAGGAGGGATTCCTCAAATGAGGTGTATGGTCATAACATGGAGTTATAAAAGAAGGTTGAGAAATTAGAAGGTCTAGCCGTAAAGCACCAAGCCACATTAGCGCAAGAAGATGTCGCGACTCAAGACCTTACTGCACAACTTGCAGATGTAGAGCGAAAATTAGCTCAGTCAGAATATTAAAGAGGATAGTTATTAACTAGGAATGAGATTGCGCAGGAATGATTGGGGAAAGAAGTCAGCAAAGCGTGCGAGAGCTGAAGACGCATGGGCGAAGGCTTCTAAACACATAGATCCTGTTGAAGACAAGTTGAAGAAGGCCAAACGAATGATGAAACTTAGAATTTAGTATCCTTTTTTTGTATAGGTTGAGATTTATCTTTGGTATGTGATGGATCGTCAATGATTCGTATCATGGAGCAAGAGCGCAACGAAGTTGTACAATGTGGAATGTTCTTGTAGATTGCAAGAAAAACATTAAGATTATATATAAATCACGATGAAAATTAATAAAATGTAAATCCTGACTTTTGAATTAAATAGTGGGATATGATGAAGTAATCCTAGAATTTTATTATTTCAGGATAAATAATATAAATGGCAGTGAGGCTATTTAGTGATGTGGTGATGTAATAAATGAATAAAGACATCATTGTTTATTAAGATATATTATGTGTTATCTATAAGTGGTTGAGATAAGTTTGAAAATTTTAATGCGTGAATGAACGATGATCTAATAGTTCAAGTTTTAAACAGTAAGATGCTGCCTAGAAGAAGACAACAGCGTCAACAGATCCCCGAGGAATATGCATACAATAGGGAAGCTAACGAAAATCCAGTGCCACAATTGGTGAATTTTCTTGTGGGAGCACTGTCAAATCAACTGAATTTTTGACTATATAATCAAATCTCGATGTTCCAACCAAATTCATTTACAACAGGGTTAGAGAGAATGATTGATGTAGACGGGGAAGGTAATACGCTGGCATACAATCAAGAGCAGAGGGAAAGGAAGAGTGAAAATGATAAGGTGGGTGATAGTCATACCGGTAACGCTTGGAAAAGAAAGTGGAATAATAATAATAACGTTGAAAATCAGCAAGGGAATGAAAAGAAGAAGGTGGAGGCGTGTAGCAATTGCGGAAAGAATCATATAGGTGTTTGTTTGAAGGGAAAAAGGGTGTGCTTTAATTGTGGCTCGAAGGGTCACATTGCACCAAAATGTTCAGGACCGATGAAGGGAACCTGCTTCACGTGTGGATCGAAGGAGCACTTGGCTCGAGAGTGCCCAAAGAAAGCGGTAGGAAAAGCAAGTGGAAGAAAAGAGGGAAGTGACAAATTGATTATTGTAGAATCAACTCCACCGAGTCGACCAATCGAAAAATCAACCAACATGACGATGCAGGGTGCAATGCAAGGTATGGTTCCGATCAGTTATTTATATAACTGCGTGTTATTTAATTCAAGTGCCACTTGTTAATTTATGCCTGATGAACTCGTTTAGAAACTAGATTCACTTCGGAAAGAGTTAGACTATTCCCTAAATATAGAAAGTGTGAATATTGATTCCTTTTAAGTTGATGTATAGAATTGTCGTATTGGTATTAAAGGCCAAATGATGTCAATGGATTTATTTCCGATTTGATTTATGAAACTCTGAAGTTGTTAAACCAGGTGGTGATAAGTCATTATCAAAGAAAGTGCTTAAACCTTATGACTCTGAGGAAGTCAAAGGTAGTATTTTATTCTTTTAGTTGCAAGACGTCTGTACGCTAGAGTTATTTATTGATGTTGTAAAACAAGAAGTTATTAAGAAAATAATCTGTGGGATATTTGAAGATCAAGATAGTTACTTCGTTACCTAAATTGACGAGGAAATCGGTGGAATTTATATGAGCAGGAAATTATAGAGTGAATTTTAAAGAATTGAAGAAGATGTTAGTTTGGCACCTATGTTGTCTCTACCAGATAATGCTGGAAATTTTGTGTTGTATAGAGACGCATCATACAATGTATTAGGCAGTGTGTTTAGGCAGAACGACGTGGTCATTTCTTACACATCGCGTCAGTTAAAATTTTTAGGTGAAAGGGGATCCGACTCACGATTCGGAGCTAGAGGTATTAGTGGTTGCTCAGAGGATTTAGAGGTGTTATTTTTGGGAAATAGTGTGAGATATAAAAGGACCATAAGTGTCTAAAGTGTATTCTCGCATAGGGGTATTTAAGCATGCGTTGAAGTGATAGTTGAAGTGATAAGTGTCTACAACTTTGCTGGACAGAGTAAAGGAAGAGTAGCTCCAAGATGAAAGGGTCAATTCAAGATCGATACTGAAGGATAGTTGAAAGTAGAAGGAAGAAACTAGGTTTCGCTAATACCAGGAATTAAAAATGAAGTTTTTCATAAAATTTATATATTAAATCAACTAGGAAGCACAAAAATATATATATTACCTATCGATCAGCTTACGAAGTTATATGTTAACAAAAAAATTTCAAGGCACGGTGTTTCAGTATCAATTGTGTCGAACCGAGATTCACGATTTACATCGAATTTTCAAAAGGGTTTGCAAGAACGTGTGGAACTCAATTAGAAATAGGTATGTTATATCGTTTGAAAATCGATTGCCAAACTAAAAGGAAATCCAAACATCGGAAGGCGTGCTAAGCGTACAAGAAGTTTTCGATAATGTCATGCGAGGAATCCGCATTGAGCAAGTTATGGGTAAGTTAAAAATAATTTAAGAGTAAGGTAATGTTAGGTGGGTTTTCAACTGAGGACTCATATGGTGACTAATTCGTACAAACCTTTGTATGGGTAGAAGTTTTGTGCGTATACTTGGTTTATCACATTGATAATCATTGGAATATCGGTATCATGCTATTAATGTATATGTGGTGGAATGATGATTCTTTTCTCATGTATATATTTGATAGTTAGAGGTTTTTAAGATTAAGTTAGATGATATTGAGATTAGGTTCGGTTCTTAAAACTAAAGCATATGGTAAGTTCGTGACTCATAATCATATGGTATGTTTTGAACCCCTCAGTGAATGGATGCCTATGGTCTGACTAGGATAAGTTCATAAACTCATATGATTATGGCAAGTTTCTGGATTTCCAAAGTGTGGTAAGTTTGATGAACTATATTGGGTATAAAATGGTTATGGCATAGGGAGCATTGATAAAGTTGAAAAAAATGGTTTTGAGGTATCCTTACCTCTACAGTTAGAGCGCATTCACAATGTTTTTTTTATGTTGCGGTGATATAATTGAACAAGCTTGACTACAATCCTGTGATCAAGTACGAACCATTATGGTTGTCCTACTAGGAAATTTCTACTCAGATAGTTGATAGAAAAGAACAAGTGCTCAGGGATAAGGTGATAACTTCTATGATGATAATATGGAGAAACCACAATGTCGAAAAGGCCACGTGCGAACTCGATGATGTAATGATAATAAATAAAAACTACCCTGAGTTATTTGTTTAATCCGTGTCTTCGATTCTAGGGACAAAATCTTTTTAAGGAGGGAAGAATGTGACGAACGAATTGTTCGAGTTGTGACTCTGGGGATAGAATCCTTGTAAGGAGGGAAGGATTTAACAATTCAAGATTTTATTATATGTAATTTAAAATATTTATTAAATTAAATAAATATTTTATTGTTGTGATTGTTGTTAGTAAATATTTATTTGATATGATTGTTGTTATTAAATATTTATGAATTAAATTTATTAGATAATATTCTAAATTAAATTAATTTATAATTTAGAGAGTTGTAATATAACATGAGATGTTATATTAATAATTTAAAGTGGTATGTTAAATTATTAAATAAAATTATAATGAATTTATAATTTTGTGATATTTGTTTAAGTGAAATATTTATTTAAAATATGGTATGTATAATTAATTTATTTGATTAATGTTGGATATGGAAATCCAAATAAATAATATGTGATTATAAATTATAAACTAAATTATTTATTAAAATAATTAAAGTAGTTTTAAATTTATTTAACCCAAACAAGGCTTAAGGATATTAAGTCTTTAAATTTTAAAGACTTTTGCCAAACAAAGTCTTATGGCTTTTGGAATTTTTTAAATTTTAATTTTAATTATAATATAAATAAAATAAATCGAAATAATAAATATAAAATATATTGTTTTTTAACTGATATGTAATTAGTATTATAATAAGTATACGACAGTTACATACGTTGGGTGCGTCTCCTTTATGTTACGTAAAAGGTTTAGTTTTGGCTTATACTGAGGAAGGAAGAAGGAGGTTTACAGTGAGAAGTTGAGAGAGTTTAAGAGAGACTTGAGAGATTCCTGTGTTTCTGAGGAATTACCAGTGGATTCATTTTTTTTGAATTATTGATATACAACTGATATACAAGGATTTTCAAGCATAAGAAGGTATTACTCATAACCTTAATGTTATATATTTATATATATGAATTTTACGGCATATAACTTCAAGTTCTGTGAATTCATCTTTTTTGAATTATTGATATATAACTGATTACTTGTTATTGTATATGTTTGTGATGATTAGAACTAGTGTTTAGATAAGAATTTTTATGCTAATTTCGTTTAAAAGAAGGAAAAGTAAGTTACAGTGAGTATTTTGCATATGGCTTATGAAAGTACCAAATTTAGTGGCTAGTTTGTATGTTAATATGCAAATTGAGTATTGTTTATGCTAGTTCATTAAGAAACGAAGAAAACATAGTTTGAACGAATTGATTTGGTGAAGAATTGTAATCACTGTGATGATTTTTGTAAAGGAACTCAAAAATGGAGTTTTTGTATAAAAACATAGAATTTGAGGAATTAAACTAGTTAAAGTTGTTGTTAAATTGTTCTATATTGAGGAATATGTGAGGAAATGGGTTTGTAATAGTTCTATACCAATTGTATGTGTTAAATTCACTGTTTTGTAGGTGAAATTTGTGTTAGTTGGGCTAAAATCGGCTATTGTTCATGGCGTTTCTAGTTACATAAGAGGCATACGCAATAGCATTACTTGGCATGCCAAGGCCAAAAATGGACATATGACAAGGAGGTTAAAACAGAATCGTGTCATGTCATTGATAATTTTAACTTTGTAAAAATGATTAGTAAGTTACGAACGCGTTATGTTATGATTTAAAGTACACAATCAATATTGAATGGGTGTTATGAAGCTAACACTTATGATTCTGAGATGAACATTATAAGGTATGGAATGTGGTTAATATAAAATCAATAAGTAGTCCTAGGAAGACTTAAACACTTGATTGAACTTTAAGTATGATTAAGGAGAAATGTAGTATTGATTAATAAGAGTTGAAAATGTGATGTGGATGCTAAAAGTCTTATGTATGTGTTAGTGAGTTTTCAGATTCGTGTTATGTGGTTTATTAATATGGTTAGACCTTAAACTAAAGGTTATAACTTAACTAAGATGAGAAATGAATCTATGAGGTTAAGGTGTATGTAGCAAATTTATGTGATAATCCTAATGATATGTGTAGGACATTGGAGTACGTGAGTTGTAATTGTATAGCTTATGCAAGAGGAGAGTTCCCTAACCTTTGCTACTTTATTATTCAGCAAGGTTACTTTTCATTGTCATGATATACTTTTGTAAGTTCTCTATTTCTAATCTCTTGTTGAGCAATTTATTGTATGCAAGTTCTTTAACCCTTATTTACTGTTGAGAAAGTTAATTAATCTTTATTTCTTTATTCCAAACGAGATTACTTTGGTTATTCAAAGTCTGTAATTTTGTTGTAAGAAATGTGTTTATTTAGCTACTAATAACTGTTGTTTGATCTTCGTTCTCCAATGTCATTGTAATATCTTACATTATTTTATCGAACTATAAGTTGCCTAGCGATTCTTTACTGTGACGCCCCCAAATCTGGGTATCTTCCAACCCGATAAATGGTGCTACACGGTGCTACAGTTCACACAATCATTCAATTGAAATACCTCAAAGGAACGAATATGTCTTATATATATTAAAAATTATATTAACATTCCCTCGTGTTCTTTATAACCATTACAATTGTTCTTGTCATAAGATAGAATATTATCATTATAAAACCTATATTATTACATAGGTAATCTACGGGTTTGCCTTAACCTTCCATTTATCCTTGCTGGATCCGTCGGTCCGTTCAATCTTAGCTGCATTCATATGGTTCAAGCAAGAGTGAGCGTAACTAGCTCAACAAGTACAACAATTCTAATAAAACTAGCATGCTTGAAACACAGGAATCGTATATCTTCAATAACTAAACAATAGTTACGAAGTATTATTGATAATTCAAAATAGCACTTCTTTTCATTCAAAACATTTTACAACAACAATATTCGGTAAAACATCAATTTCGGTCTAAGACCATGATCATTTCATTAGTTCTTTAAAAAGGACATCCCGGCACGAAGTCCGTAAGTCCAGCATAGCTTACGAGCACGTCTAGGTGATCAGCCTATAGTACTCTATGTTGATCAACACTACGTTCATTAAACGTGTATACGTTTAAGTTGTGGCAACCTCACGTGTCTGTCGTTTGACGACAAAATAATTTAGCATACTCAGTCTCCTTTTGAAAACCACAACAATATTAGTTTGGTAAATCATTGTCAATACTTGATAGGTTATAAGAAATTTAAATATCATAAGTCTAGCCAAAAGAATTGGCTTTGACTTCATCAGACATTAACTCATGCGTAAGAATACATGAATCACAAAGATTGTCCAGATCAAACTAAAAAGGGTTACAATACCTGCCTTTAGCGTCTGCTACAGTTATAACACGTGCACTTTAAGTCTTTAAGGTCTCTATAGTAGATGATAACACCACATAGCACATTGGGTCATGAATAACATACATGGTTCTTAAAAAATCTTACCCTTCTTCTCAATCTAATTACGTATTAGATTTGTTATTTATTGGTTCCGGCTTTCTGTTATGTCGTTCTTTCGTTCATATGAAATCGAGTTACTTCAACCCTAAGTTATCATACTTGTTAACGCCAAGATCTTTCTTCACGTCCCAATCACCAAGACGTGTCCGATATCCAGCACAGTTTAACAAGTCAACACCAAAAGTTTGACGGCTTGACCGACAGGGGATAGCTCCGGTGTGAGAGTCAGTATCGGCGATCACAAGGTTAACAATGGAGGAAAATAATGTCTAGTGCTTGAGAGAGAATAATAATCTGATTGTGTGTGGTGTTTTGTTTGTTACCTATCTTTCTTATGTGATCCTTGCCCCATACGTACACCAGACCCGATTTACTGTGCAACCCACTATCTCCTGACACCTCCCCCCACTCCCGGTCATCTCAGCCGAAAGTATGTAGCTTACTTCCTCACCTGCTACCACTGTTTACCACCGCCGGTCATCTGAGTCCCATCTTCATTAATGCTATGCAGAAAGGTGGCAGACATAACAGTCAACTATCTTTGGTGCAATGATTACCGGTTAATAAAAGGGTTAAGTGACAATTTGTCTAATGGGCCAATCCAATGACTAAGCCCAATAATAAAGATAACCCATATGATCGGATCCAATCAAAAGGACCCAATAAAATAATCAAATAACTGGGCCCAAATCATTCGGACCAACAGAACAAATGTAACATAATCCAAGGGAGGAGCCCATTAAGTCTGGCCCAATAATGAAAAGGATCATGGCCCAACATTGCCCCCCAGTCTTTTATTAAACAGGGTGTTAAATAGAAGATTGTAAATAATATAGGCCCATGATATAATGAGTTGTAATAAATCACAAGGGGTCCAATCTGAAACCTGTCGAGGCCCAACTGATGAATGCCAATCAATAATTCAAATAAAATAGGGCCCAAAAGAGAGAAGTCCAATCCGGTTAAGATATTAACCCAAAGCCGGATGCTACCCCTTCACATTCGCCATCATTGCTGCAAATTAAATGTGCCGCCCTCGTGTAACGTGTAACCATCAGTATAAAAGATAATTTTTCCCCAAATTGACAATTTTACTTGCCATTTCAAACTTCAAACGTCTTTTGGATCTTTAGACTTCCTTCTTTCTCAGATTTCTTACTTTTCTCTGCAAACTAACAACAATGGCATCTTCTGGTTCTGATAACGTCACTCCAATCCATGCCATTCCTCTCACCACTGTTCCTCCTATACCCAGCCCAAGCAAGGCCGCTTTGGGATCAAACACTAACCCTGCTGGTACGTCGAGCAAAAGCACACTGAAAAAGCCTCTTCCCAAACCTTCCATCTTCTTCCAAAGCGCAACACAGTTCACTCACGCCAATACTGCATCAACACTAACTGAGAAGGACGTTCAGAACGCCTACGAACAGTACCAGGTTCCGGAGACCAATCAATTTAGCCGTCCCACCGCCACAGAGAGGATGTACCAGTGCCCGGACGGCTGGACCGCCATGCCTCTGACACTCTTAGAAAAAGGGGTTCGATTCCCCTTACACGTTTTCTTGGTCACCCTCCTGGGGTTCATTGGCGTCGGCTTCGCCCAACTAGTTCCGAACTCTTACATTCACATCTTGGCGTTTATCGCCTTCTGTCATGAAGTGGGCGTCGCCCCCACCCTCAACTTTTTCTTCTCCATATACACCGTTAGCAAGTCCAAAGAGAAAGGATTCAAACTTTTGGGTAAGATTCCTACAAAAGCCGGAGAGGACTTCGAGCGACGCTCTCTGATTAGTACTCCTTCCAGAAACAAATGATGGCATGAGCAGTAGTTCTTCGTCAAAGGACCAGAGATTGCCTCTCTCCCTGATTGGACAACGTTAGACAAAGTATCCGCCGACTTCGGAGATATAGCCGAGGAACGCGTGAAAGAGATGATTGAACTCTTGGACAACTTTTCGAAGAAGGAATGGAGTTATAGTCTTCTCACCAAACAAGCTTGGTTGTATGACCACATACGTAATTCTCAAATTTTTATCGAAATAGAGCTTCTAAGTTTATTATTGTAGAAAGATCTAATAGAGTGTATTTCTTTGTTGCAGTGTCTTTGATCAAACCTTCATCGATGGATCGAACGGATTTAGAAAAATTCCTTTCGAGCAAACCTCCCACATCCCCTCATACCGAAACCCCCCAGGAAGAGATTTCGGCCTCTGAAGCCCCAGAAGCCGAAGATCTTCCTGTAGAATCAGAGGCTGTAGAAGAGACTCTCCATCTTCGTAAGAAGAAGAGAGCTGTTCGAAAGCCAAGAAGTATCTCCCAAGAATCTCTACGGATCACTACTTGCAGCCTGATCGATATGCCTGAAAACGAACGAATGCAGGCGCTTCGAATCAAGAAAAGGCGAGTCAAGGTAACCGTCGCTGATCGCCAAGAGCTTCGGTTCCTCTCGCCCAAGGGAATTCAGCTTCAAGAGGTCTCAAAGAACGACTGAGGCTTTAATTGCCTCTCGGAAAAAAAAACAACCTTCAGAAGACCAACTACCACCCCCTAGAGAATCGATTCCAGACCAACCACAGCCGTCCCCTATCCCTTCGCCGACCCGGGAACCTACTCCTGCTCGTTCTCCATCTCCTGAGAACATATGCATGGATCCTTCACCATCCCCTTCCCATGAAGAACGGACGCCTTTCATCTCGATCCCTTCTGCCGATGATTTTGAGAATGATGCAAGGGGGTCCCCAACTTTATGGCCCCATTTAATTGCCAATTATCCCTTCCATTTCTTCAATTCTTTTGTTAGAGAGACCGATGAGCACCGGTTTGGCAATAGCTAAATCATGGATTTGATTAAAGAAGGCATGAGCTATCACGCCAAGGTAAATATTTGTTTGTCTATTCTTTTAGATTTATATGCATTTCTTTGAAAATTAACGAATTATCTGTAAATATCTACATGCTAGTGCTGTCTTTGGGCGTCTTCTTCCACGCTACCAAGAATCTGAAGCCGAAGAGGATGCTGCTCGTCGGGAAAACACGATTCTGAAGTCGGCTTGGAATAAGGCAAGGACTGACCTCGGCGATGCTCTCTTCAATAATGAAAATTTTCAAAAGGACTTAACTCGAAGAATGGAGGAATTAAAGATCTGCAAAGAGGACCTGAAGAAGACGAAAGCCAACCAGCAGAAGATGATAAGTCTGAATGTCGATCTTGACACTCAGAATCATGCCCTAAGGCTTAGGAATGAAGAACTCTGTATAGCCAATCAAAGCCTGGCTATACAAGTTGATAATCTTCAGGAGGAAGCTCGTGCTGATAAAGAGATGAATTTGAACATTCGTCTTGAGCTTCAGGGCAAGTTGGAAGCTTTGCACGCTTTAGGTCCACCCTTAACTGAAGAGCTTCGTGAGCAAATTTATGACGAATACCGAAAGTCAAATGAGCTGAATGAGAAGGTAGTTCGGATGTTTTCTGATGGTTATTATGATTGTCGAAGAAAGGATAAGGAAAAACTTGTCGCGATCGAAGCTGATCCTACCATTCTCGATTCATCTGAAGATGAAGCCACAGCCTGAAGAGGGATATCTGTTTTTCTTTTTTAGCTTATAGGATTTTTGTAAAAAAAAAATTCATAATTTTGTCCTTGTAATTGGCAATATATTAATGGAATATGGGCTTTGTTCTTATGACTTTGGTGCATTTACTTTTTGCCAATACTTTAATATTAATTCAACTTGAAAAATGTACAAACTCTTTCATGGACTTAACTCAAACTGTTAATTAACAAGTAGGCATGTCATATAACCGATAAGATGAAGTTAAAGAATGAAGCATTCCGAACTCAACACTTAGAAAAAATTTAGGTAATAAAGTAAAGGGATACTTATTCGTTACCGAAGTGTGAGGCAGATCTGCTTCATTATAAATTTTATTACCACGAAGGGCCTAACAACTTGTATAAGATGACATTTGCCTACCATGAAGGGCTTGACAAAGTCTAAAAAATGACACTTGCCTACCAAGAAGGTCCTGACAAGGTCTGAAGGATGACATCTGCCTACCACGAAGGGCCTGACAAACCCATGGGATGACATTTGCCTACCACGAAGGGCCTAAAAAAGTCTGAAGGATGGCATCTGCCTACCACGAAGGGCCTGACAAACCCATGGGATGACATTTGCCTACCACGAAGTGCCTGACAAAGTCTGAAGGATGGCAATTGCCTACCACACAGGGCCTGACAACGTCTTAAGGATGGCGCTTGCCTACCACACAGGGCCTGACAAACCCATAAGGTCCACCTGCCATTAAGGCTACCATCTAATGGTCAGCGAGTCCCCCCGAACCTCTTTACACCACTGAACTGATCAGTAACGAAGACAAGATGTGTTTGAGAAAAAGGCAACTTTTATTGATGATGACATGAATATTTACAGACTTCTGATGTATTGACATTGTATTTACTGAAAGTATTTCCTAAGCTTGCCGACATGCCAAGTATTTTTAATTGCTGACCCGTCCAATGCCCTCAATCGATAAGTCCCTGGCTTCGGTACTTCTATTACTTCATATAGTCCTTCCCAATTCGGCATCAGCTTTCCCAAATTCTGAGGCGTAGATGCTTCGGCTTCTCTGAGGACAAAATCCCCCACTTCAAATCTGCGAAGCTTTACCCCCTTATTGTAATGCTTAGCCGTTCTTCACTGATAGGCTGCCAATTTGATCAAAGATGTTTCTCTGACTTCTTCTAACAGATCCAAGTTGGCCTTCAGTCCTTCGTCGTTGTAGATTTCTTTAAATTGACTGACCCGAAGACTTTGAGATCCAATTTCAACTGGGACTAAGGCATCAGTACCATAGGCTAGTCTAAAAGGTGAATCCCCTATTGTTGTCCTTGGGGTAGTCCGATAAGCCCATAACACGCTAAGCAGCTCTTCTGGCCATCTTCCCTTAGCTTCGTCCAATCTGCGCTTGATCCCATTTAGCAGCGTTCTATTGGTCACTTCGACTTGTCTGTTTGATTGAGGATGAGCCACTGAATTCTTTCTGTGCTGGACCCCCAGTTCTTTCAAAAATGCTTCAAATTTCGACCCCACAAATTGACGTCCATTGTCCAATATCACCACCTTAGAAATTCCGAACCGAAATACTACTAACTCCTTAATGAACTTCAGGCATTCCTGTTCCATTATTAACCTAAGTAGCTTCGCTTCTACCCATTTGGTCATGTAGTCGATGGCGACTATGACAAAAATGACCTGACCTTTTGCTTTCGGTAGTGGACCCAGTATATCAACCCCCTAGACAGCAAAGGGTATAGGAGATAAGATCGAGTATAGCTCTTCTGGTGGCTGATGTGGGATCGGACTGTTGAGCTAACACTTCTCGCACTTCTTGACGTATTTAGTCGCTTCCTTAAAGATGGTAGGCCAATAGTACCCCTGACGAAGTACTTTGTAGGCTAATGACTTAGCAGCCATATGGTCGCCACAGATGCCTTCATGTACCTCTCGGAGAGCATATTCAGCTTCAGATGGAGTCAAACATTTCAGTAGTGGAGATGAGAAGGCCCTTCGGAATAGATCCCCATCAATCAGAACAAAATTAGCACTCTTGTACTTTATTTTCTTGGCTAGCATCCGATCCGAAGGTAAGATGCCATCTGCCAGATACTCCAGCTATGGAGTCAACCAACAGTTGGTTCGGTCAACACACATTACGAATTCATGATGAACACTAGGATGTTGCAAAATTTCTAAGTAAACGGATCCATCAAAAACGCTAACATCCGTAGTGGCTAATTTGGAGAGTGCATCGGCAATGGAATTGTCATTACGCTCGACCCCTTTAAACTCGTAGGACTGGAAATATTGAAGCCGTTCTTTTAATTTTGCCAAATACTTGATCATTCTTGGGCCTCGAGCTTCGTACTCCCCAGAGAGTTGCTTAACGACTAATTGAGAATCACTGAAGATGACTATTCTCTGTACTTCAAGACTCTTCACTAGTCGTAACCCTGCGAGTACCGCCTCATACTCGACTTTTGAATCGAAATCGATGGCTGTTGCACTTTGAATCCTCTCCCACTCTTCTGCAATAATCCTGCTCCCATCGACGTCCGTAGTAGAAGACCCATCTGCATACAGTGTCCACGAACTCTGCTTCTTCTTAAGAACTGTAACTGCTCTGTCAGATCCTTCAGCTTCTGCCACAACTTCATTAGCTTCAGAAAACGAACATTCGACTACAAAATCAGCCAAGGCTTGCCCTTTGATGGCGGTTCGGGGATGATATTCAATAAAAAATTGGGACAACTCCATCGTCCATGCAGCTAATCTCCCCGATACCTCAGGTTTGCCCATAATCTTCTTCAAAGGTTGACCTGTGTATACTATTAACAACCTACCCTGGAAGTATTGCCTAAGCTTTCGACTAGCAGTTATTAAAGCAAAAGCAAAATTCTCAATGTTTGGGTACCTTGTTTCAGTATCCCGAAGGACATGGCTTACATAATAAACCGGGTGCTGCTTACCCCTAACTTCTCGCACCAAAACTGCTCCTACTGCCAACGAACTAGCTGACAAGTACAAATACAGAGGCTCAACACGAGTGGACTTCACCAACAAAGGTGCCGAAGATAAGTAGGACTTGATGCTCTAAAAGGCGTCTTCACACTTCGAAGTCCATTGGAACGTCTTTGCATTCTTCGGCCCTTTCAACGTATCAAAAAATGGCAAACACCTTTCTGCCGACTTGGACATGAACCTCCTCAAAGCTGCAATCCTTCCAGTCAGACGTTGAACATCTTTAAATAACTGAGGAGTCTTCATGTTCAGGATCGCTTGAATCTTCTCTAGATTGGCTTCAATTCCTCTTTAACTGACAAGATAACCCAGAAATTTGCCAGCCCCTAATCCGAAGGTGCACTTAGTAGGATTCAGTCTCAAGTTGTGATGACGAATCTTCTGAAAGCATTCTTCTAAATCATCTAGATGTTTATGTACTAGCATGCTCTTAACAATCATGTCATCCACGTACACCTCCATATTCTTGCCCAACTGATATCTGAAGACGTAGTTCATCATCCTCTGGTATGTGGCCCCGGCATTGATGAGGTCGAAGGTCATTTTCTTATAGGTATATACCGAACGATGCGTAATGAACGCCGTCTTCGGTATATCTTCTTTACTCATGGAAATCTGATGATACCCAGAGAATACGTCCATGAAACTTAACAAAGCATACCCCGAAGTGGCATCGATGAGCTGGTCGATGTGGGGCAGTGGGTAGAAATCCTTTGGACAAGCTTTATTCAGATCGGTATAATCGATACAGACTCGCCATTTCCCGTTCTTCTTTTGGACCAGCACCACATTTGCCATCCATTGTGGGTAGTCGATCTCAAAGATGAAGTCAGCAGCTAACAGCTTCACAATCTCTTCATCGATGATCCATTGGCGCTCAGGCGCAAAGATCCTCCTCTTCTGCCGAACTGGCTTCTTTGACGGGTCCACTTCCAACCGATGCTCAGCAATATCCCTGCTCACTCCTGGCATATCTTGTGGTTCCCATGCGAAGATGTCAATATAACATCGCAGGAGTTCCATGAGGTTCGTCCGGAGAGGTTCCGGCAGACCTGAACCTATTTTCACTGTCTTGTTCGCCTTGCCCAGGATGAGCTCTATCTCTTCTGTTTCTTCAGCTGGCATGACCAACGGCTCTGAACTGCTCTCAGTGAAGGGTTCAATCTCTATCGCCATGGTCTGCTTTTTCTTTGATACCCCCACTCTCGAAGTGATCACATCATTTCTATAATATCTTCTAGCTAGATCCAAATCTCCTTTCACCTCACCAAACCCATGAGCTGTAGGAAATTTGATTTTGAAATGGGGGATTGAGGTCACAGCTTGTAGAGCAGTTAAAGTGGGCCTCCCCAAAATAGCATTATAAGCGGTATCTACATGTACAACATAAAATTTGCAAATAATTTCTACTCATTGGGGCCATTCAAGAGATGATGATGATACCGATGGTTTCAAATTTACCTTGACTGGATCGTTGTTGAAGCTATATAAAGGAGCCTCCTGCCCGATCTCCATCTTCTGCCCATCAAGATTCATCCTTTGATAAGCATGGGCATATAGGATATCCACGGACGACCCATTATTGATCATCATTCGCTTCATGTCTACCGAACCAACTTGTGCAGTCACCACCAATGATCCTTCATGTGGTTCGATGGTCTTCGAAGGGTAATCCTCATCGGTGAAGGAGATTACCATTCTAGGATAAAGTCTGTCAGTCTTCGGGAGGGTACCCGCCACCGACATGACTGAATCCAGATGACTTCGGCGCTTCTTTCCAACAAGTTTACTAGAAGTGCCCCTAGTGATGACATCTATAACTTGCTTCTTTGGTCATCCCGAGAGCCGGCAACACTTCTTTGAATCGGCTAAGCTACCTAACAGTCCTCTATCCTGCTTGTTGATTAGCTTCGCGACCACATACTGAACTAAAGCCCCACCTTGTACCTTTCTTTCAATGAAATCTTTCAAACTAGCATAGCCGTTTGTATCGTGACCCGAGGCTTGATGGTAATCACAATACTTACGAGAATTCCCTTTTCTGGGCTTAATGTTATCTCGAGGTGGCTCGAAGATAGGTTGATTCTTAATCTGATCCAAGATAACAACCCTATCAGTGTTAAGTGCAGTGTACGTCCTATTCACTCTCTGGGTGGGAGAGGACGAACGTCCTCCACCCTGTCTCCAATTGTTGTATTTCTTCAACCCGCCTTCATAGCGGTCTTTATTTCCTTCATTCTTCTTCTGGTCCCCATCGGTTCTGTCCCGATCTGTCTCCTTAAGCCGGTCTGAAAAAGGACGTTTGAGGCTATTCATGGCTTCCTCCACCGCAATATAGCCTTCGGCTTTGTCGAAGGCTTCAGCGAGACTCTTCGGGTGGTGAAACATTAATTTCTTCACCAACGTTTCTGATTTAACCAAATCTAACCCATTCTCAAAGCATTCCACAAACTTGTAGATTTTTCAATTCACATCACTTGGCCGACTGCTTCACGGAACCGCTTCACATATTGGCCCAAAGACTCATTCAAATACTGTCGAACCTGAGCAAACGAGCTAGTTGGTTTTCCCCTCCTTTGTTGCTCCCAAAGCAAGCATGAAACTTACTGCACATGTCTGCCCAAGATGAAATTGAATCCGAGGGCAAAGTCCTCATCCACTGCCTGGCATCCTTTCTGAGCGTCGTGAAAAAAGTATGACACTTAGCAGCATCGCTAAAGTCATAATAATCCATCAGTCGGTCAAACGCCTAACTGTGGTCGTAGGGATCCCCTGATCCATCATAACTTTCAATGTGGGCAACTTCTTGGTGGGGTCAGCTTTCTCTTTTAGAATCTCCGCGAAAAAAGGGGATGCCTTCTTTCCCGAAGTATCTTTCGTTTTCTGCACTTCGGCAAGCTGCTTCCGAAGTTCCTATAATTCTTTAACCAGATACTCCACACCTTCTGGTTGAGATGATGCTTCTTTTTCTAGTGACTCCTTCCTCTTCTGAGTGGACCGGTCTCTTACAATAGAACCTCCAACTTTAGAGGGACTTTTCCGATGACGAGCGTCCGCAGGGTGGTGTACCCTCAGTAGACTCTCGGGAGTATGACCTCTAGATCTAATTCGTTTCTGAACTCAGGCGCTATGGTGAGAATGTGCAACAACGAGCGCCTTCTTTGTATTCTCAGGAGTGCAATCTCTGGATCGAACTCTTCGTTCGCTTCGACCCTGCTCTTTAGAATCGACAGGGTGATGTGCCCTCTTCGATCTTTGAGGAGTAGGGCTTCGAGATCTTCTTCTTTTTCGAGGTTGGCCCCGAGAATCACGTTCTGAATGAGCAGGTTCCTTCCCACTCCGATACCTTCGTTCCTCGGACTGAATATAACTGAACTCTTCGTCCCTTAACTCTGCCATTCGAGCCATCTGCTCAGCTATATCCTGTCGCTGCTTCACAAGTACCTCCATGGCTCTATATGCTTCATCTGCCATCTTAGCCAGTCGGGAGGCCTTTTCGTCTTGGTCATCTTGGTATCGAGTTCTAGGCGAGGTGCCTTCTACTCATTTCCGACCATGGCCAGACCCTTTCTCTGCAGTGAAAACTAGCTTTCGCTTAACGTTTCCCACAGTCCTCGGCCGAGAATCTTCATGTGAACGTTTGACGTTGTCTTTGGCATAAACACTTATTAGAGGTCCCAAACGATCTTTGATGACACTCGTGGTGTTGATTCACCGACGACCATCTACGCCTTGAGTGTAGGTGTTCTACTCTTCACCAAGAATACTGACGTAGAACAAACACAGTCTATGATTGAAAAATACTCAGGACACTAGAACTCAGTCCTCCTTCTAGTGCTAATGTTAACGCCAAGATCTTTCTTCACGTCCCAATCACCAAGACGTGTCCGATATCCTGCACAATTCAACAAGTCAACACCAAAAGCTTGACGGCTTGACCGTCGGGGGATAGCTCCGGTGAGAGAGTCAGTATCGGCGATCACAAGGTTAACAATGGAGGAAAATAATGTCTAGTGCTTGAGAGAGAATAATAATCTGATTGTGTGTGGTGTTTTGTTTGTTACCTACCTTTCTTGTGTGATCCATGCCCCATACGTACCCCAGACCCGGTTTACCGTGCCACCCACTATCTCCTGACACCTCCCCCCACTCCCGGTCATCTCAGCCGAAAGTATGTAGCTTACTTCCTCACCTGCTACCACTGTTTACCACCACCGGTCATCTGAGTCCCATCCTCATTAATGCCATGCAGAAAGGTGGCAGACATAACAGTCAACTATCTTTGGTGCAATGATTACCGGTCAATAAAAGGGTTAAGTGACAATTTGTGTAATGGGCCAATCCAATGACTAAGCCCAATAATAAAGATAACCCATATGACCGGATCCAATCAAAGGGACCCAATAGAATAATCAAATAACTGGGCCCACATCATTGGGACCAACAGAACAAAAGTAACATAATCCAAGAGAGGAGCCCATTAAGTCTGACCCAATAATGAAAAGGATCATGGCCCAACAATACTTAAGGTTTAAACTTGGCTAAATAATGTTATAATTAAGCTTTAGTTCTTTGTTAAACAGTTACCTTTCATACTCTACTTGTAACCATTCTTCATTGTCTAGACCCTAAGACTGGCGCTGTGGCACCAGTTCCCCTTGCTTTAGTCGCGCTGCGGAGCAATACTCCAGAGGTCTAAGTCCTTTAAGCAACATCCTTACATCTTATCAATCATACTAACTTCTTAAAGTAATCATATGACAAGTTCATCCATGTTCTTCATGAGTTCATAACTTATTTAGGTTTAAGTCACTTATTTAAGACTTATACGGCTTAAGTCCATTGATTATCCAATCTTATATGTTCTTAGCATACATGTTCATTAAGTTACACTTCTCTTATCACCCTATAATGGTAGAGATAGAAGAGATAAGATCATTTACCTTTGATGATTAACTTCTTCTTCTTGGAAATCTAACAATGAAAGTTAAGCTTAATAGTGCTTATTCTCTTTAACCAATAAGTTGTTTTGCTTGGATGAAAACTAACAACCAACAAATGAATTGCAAGATTTGGTATTTATAGGCCTTCTAAAGTTAGGGAAATTAGGTCATTAGGACATCCACCTCCTTAGTAACCTCCTTACTATTCACTTACTTAACTACTAAGTAATCTTGCTAGCCACACTAATTACTTGGCCTCCACATTAAATCCTTGGTCACCAATTCACCCATGGGTTGCCCCATGGATCCTACTTTACCCATTGGATCATGTCTTGGGCTTAGGTTATAAATTACTCAACTTATCATTGGGCTTGCATTAATTTAGTTTGGGATTTATATTAATAAATACTTGGGCTAAACATTGCTATATCTTGGGCTTGCCCATTAATGCTATTGGATTTGCACTTCATACAAGATTACACAAGTTCATTTCATTAAAATTTAATTCTTAACGTTCTTAATTTTAAGTCCGCATACGAAATATTGCATTTTCCATACTTGAATTATTATTACATAATCTATCTCACCTCGATATTATAACGTTACTTATTTCTCAGAAGTTCAAAAATAATTCCTGAGCAGAATACGATGAATAGTGTTTTTTGGAAAATTTCTCGGAAAGCTTTTATTTTCGTCTTGGAGGATGAGACAACCGAATTTTCATAAGTTATTAAAATAAGAATTTAATAATTAAAATTCTTATTATGAGGTGTATATATTTTGAATTATATGATTTGGTGTGAAGAGAATTGTATATTCACATGTTGGAGAATGTGAGATTTAATAGTTAATTAAACTATTAAAGAAATTAAATAATATTAGTTAATTTAATTAAGTTGAAATTATGTTATGAGATAATATAATTTTAATTATTATGCCTTATAAGCAATGGAAATTATTATGAGTTAAGTTTCATAAATAGTGTGAATATTTCACTTAATTAAAATAATTGAATTAATACAAGTATAATTGATTTAATAAAATGAGAAGGTAATATATTGCATGAAAATGTAAATATTAGTATAATGCGAGTAAAATATTTATTAAGTACATTAAATATTTTAGTTGGAAACTTTATGGAATAAAATGAATATTTATGATATTAAATAAATATTTGATGAAAATTGTTATGGGATAGTTTATTTAAGTGTGATAAAATAGATGAGATTTATCGTATTTTTATTACGCAGTATAATTATGATATTCTAATTTAATTAAATAATTAAATTAAAGGAGTGAGAATTTGTTAAATAATGTTATGATTATAAGGATTGAATAGAAATTATAATTTTACTGATAAGGTTAATTTTATTTCTTAAGGAATTAAAGGTACATAATCTAGTTTTTATTTCTAGTTTATGTGTTCTTGAGTTTCTTTTAAAATTGGAGTTTTGGTTAATGAATTTGTGGGTTACGATGTTATATATGTTATTAGATATTTTTAATTTGATAATGGTCATCTAGAAACAAATTTTCGGAAATCAAATTCATGTACTTATACTAAAGAAGAGGAATTTGGGTTTTGATTGTAATGTGTGTTTTGGTGTACTTTGGGACTAAAGTTGATGATGAATTCATGATGGAAACTTTAAATTGATGGATGATTGTTGTTCTCCTCTATAAAACGAAAACAACGCATGACTTGAATCGGATCGAATTGGTTAAGAAAGCTAATTAAGTGATGAATGAATACACTCAGTATGTTGAAATATAGGAAAAATTAGTATAAACAAATTAGAATTAGTATAAACCAAGTCCCACATCAACTAAATTGAGAACTTTACCCTTTGCTAAACCTATAAATAGAAGGGCTTGATCCTTTGTTTTATTCACCGACAATAAGGCCTCCAATTTTGAGAAAGGCTTTGTTGTGGGAGGACTTTTTATAAAGATCTTCGTAGTTAATTTTTGGTCGAGTACGTATTCAGTCTGTGTAATTCGTATTTTCGGGTATATTTCTTATTTAATTTTTTGTAATGTTATTATTTTAAATATTGTATTTAGTTTGTTTGTTAAAGTTTGTATTTTGGAAGTTTAGTTAGTTTTGTTAGAAAACTAGTTAGTTTACTATGTTTATTTTGGCTTGTAATTGATTATGTAAATGAGTTCTAATGATGATATGAAGCATTAACATCATCCAAGTGTAACCAAAACTCACAAAATAAAAGATTTACAAAGAACCTTGTTGGGCAGTTTTTGGGACTGAGCTTGAGGACCATTTGTGCTTTTGATTTATGTCTAAAAGCTTAATTTGATGATTGTATGTTATATCCCTCTAAGTTCTGAAGATTTCCTAACTTGAATGATCCAAAACGAAGTTAAAATGAATCTGTGGTGAAGATTTTAGTAAACCATGTCTAGAAATAAAAACTGAATGAACAGTGACTATAGTGTCAAATTCTGGAATAGCTATGTTGCCTGAAAATTTTTGAGTTTCTGGGTAGTTGTAGTGCACTGAAGTAGGAAGCCATAGGCTTTGGAATGACCTCATTCCGACCTCGAATGAAAGAGTTACGGTGATTGGAAAGAAATGTGTCGAATTTGTCAAACTGAAAGTCAGCAGCGGGACGTGCTATTCGGAACACTGTTTTGATCAGTTAATGTTTCCACAAACTTCTGGGCTTTTGGTATGTTATAGTACATTGAATTATCTTTTCATAGACTTTGGAACGGACTAATTCCGACTTCGGAGCAAAGAGTTATGACCATTCAAAGTAGTCGCGTCAAAAACTGTCTAACCAACTCGGGGCAGTCACCTTGAACGAATTTTCTGGAATTCTGTGTTTTGAATTTGGAAATGGTCAAAGAATGAAAGTTTTAGCCTCAGAAGTTAGCTTCGCGTGGGCTCAAGAATCGCTCAAAAATGTTTTGAAACGAATTAGTTATGACTGTTTTAGCGAGAGAGGGTAAAGATTGGAAAAAAATTGAAGACTGCTATGAACGTCAATTTTTGGCACGCGTTTTAGACTACTTAACAAACCCGAAATGAGAGGTTAGTATTTCTTAAAAATAGTCTTGTATGCCATGAAAAACATACTAAAAAATGCCTTACGATTAGATAAGTAGACTGCAAGCTATTAACCGCAAAGTGGGTGTCAGGGTGTCAAATTTCTTTGCCTTGTGGCAAAGCAGAGATAGCAAAGCGATTATGAGTTGTTCAGCGTGCGATTTTTCCGTAACGCTTTTGGGGGGTTTTGTGACTGTTTAACATGTAACAAAACACCGAGAGTGATGTATAGATATTATATAGTGCTTATATATCACGAAAACTCACTTTAAATGTAAAGAAAACGATAGAAATGTAATGTAAATGTAAGTTTTCATAACTATGCGAGCGCAATTGGAAAATGATATGTAAAACGTATATGTAACATAATGAAATGCGTAAATCCATTTGAAATTATATTGAACCTAGTAATGTAAAACGAAGGGGATATAAATGGTTTATGTTTTGATACGTAAAGTATTTACATGCTAAATCAATGAGAGAACCTTTTTGGGCGTAAAAAGGTTATAACGGACAAAAGTTTCTAAAGAAACATGGAATGGTTTTAGGACAAGAACAAAATATTATAATTAAATAAAATTAGTTTGCATTGAGTACGTGAATTTTGTATTTGAAACTAATATGTACATGTATGTATCCTCAATTTGTGTAGGATCATCACATCGCAGATAAGTTATAAACATTAAACAACATCCAAGGCGAGTTTTTCCGATCTATTATGTTTGTGGATTAAATGTGATTATGTGGTGAGTTACATACCATGCTTTATGAATTATTAAAGTCAAAATATGACCAAGTTAATTGGGTTATGGAACTCAATTTATATGTGATATGTGATAACACATGCATGTTGTATAATGTAACTTGATAAATTAGAAATGTAGAATGCATGAATTGTGTGCTATGTGAAACATGATAGAATGTTAAATTTGCTGGGCTGTCGAGCTCAACCTTGTAAATAACCACTTTTACAAGTTCAAGATTCAAGGTAAAGTTATGTGTTACTTGAAAGACATGAATCAGATGTAATACTTGAAGATTTATATACTTTGGTTGTGTTATTATTATTTGAACCATGTTTAAGGTTTCGAATAATGTATAAATGTTGAATTGTAATAATGTTTTGCGAATGTAAACTATTGTAGTATTAAAATGATTCTGAGATATTTAGATGTAAAGGTTGATGGTTTTGGGAACGAGGATAGTTTGTAATAGAAAATTTTAATTATTTCGCAATTTTCAATGGTTGTATTATCGTTTAATGATATTAAATTAGAAGTTGAATGTATTATTAACGACCGAAGTCGAGAATTAAATTGTATGAATTTTGGGGTCGTTAAAGTTGGTATCAAAGCCGTAGGTTATAAACCTTAGGTAGGAGTACCGTAAGCTATAACCTTAGAGAAGGAAGGTGAAGATAATGAAAAAATAAGCTCAAGTAGAGTTTGAATAATAAGAAGTAATTTAAGAAATTTATAAAGAATGGATTAAAACATGCGTGAGAGGATTCAAAGAAGAATCTCGCAGAGTTATAAGGAATATGAATGTGGGGTTACCCAACTCCAATAATAAGGATGTAAAGTTAAGAATAAAAAGTTATATTTAAGTATGGTACAATCGTACTCTTTAATAGTTGATGTATGGTATCTGGGCTAAACGACTCATTCATAGAGCGGAGGTATATACGAACTAGCAACTCAGAACCTAGTTTGTTGGTTGTTTGTGGGAAACCACTCAGCGTACTATATTGAAACTATTAGAGACTTGATGTGTACCAAGTGTAGAAAATGGATACATATGATGAAAATGTGGAACTCGAATGAAATGTGGAGCAATATAATTGAAGTTGGAAATTCATAAAGGAAGAATTGTTATATAAACAAGAAAATTCAAAGAAGAATCTTGAAGAGATATAAAAATAAAAATGGGAGTTGACTAACTCCAATAGCCAAGATAATGAATAATGATGAATAGACAAAGTCTGTTAGATTAAAAGCATAAATCAAATCATAAATGATGAAAAAGGAATGAAAGAAGATCGCAAAATAAAATGATCACGAGTTATGAAAAGAATTTTAAGCGAGATGGTTATAGAATAAGATCACAATGTGATCTGTTTAAGTTATAAAAGAAAGATGGTCTGCAATGTTTGAATAATTATAGCCTGATGCTATGAAGTTAATGTACTATGATATAGTACGAGATAACTCACGAGGAGTTATAGATGATGAGGTACACAAAATTTGTATCGAGCAAAGAGCAAGTTAAGAGTAAGATAGAGTTAGGTTGGATTTCAATTGAGGACTCATGTGATGGCTGAGTTGTACAAACCTTTGTATGGGCGAGGGTTTTGTGCTTGTGCTTAGTTTATCACATTGATAATTATTGGAATGTTGGTGTCGCGCTATCAATGTGTATGTGGCGAAAAAGTGATTCTTTTCTCATGTGTATATTTGATAGTTAGAAACTATTAAGATTAGTCAGATATTATTAGGATTAGGTGCGGTTCTTAAAACTAATACATATGGTAAGTTTCTAACTTATAATAATATGATATATTTTGAACCCCTCAGCGAATGGACGCCTATGGTCTGACTAGGACAAGTTCTTAAACTCATATTATTGTGGCAAATTCCTGGATTTCAAAGTGTTGTAATTTTGATGAACTATTTTGGGTAGAAAACGGTTATAGTATAGAGAGCATTGATGAATTTGAAGATTGATAGAATGGTTAAGTAATGAAGTAATGAAGTAAAGATTGAAGTTGATGGATACCTGGATATTCTAAATCTACTAGCTATGCTAGACTTTCGAAATTTATTGACTTCGTGTTGATGTTTGCACTTCTATTTTCTTAAAAAAAACATTGGATCAAATGATGAAACCAATGAGATTTAAAAACAATACCGTTATTCGTATGTCTATGCTAATTATTTTGGCTAGACAAAAATGATTTGAAATATATCAAAATGTATTTTTTTTATATCATCAATGCATCATGGAACCCGGTGCAGAGATGATAAAAATGATGGAGTCATCAATGCAGTATTACTTAGTGTTAGATGTGATCTAAGGATCGTCAGCCCACTATGGTATGATGTAATATGATAAAATTACCAAATGACGGAATCCTCAAACGGACTCTAAATATAGTGCGGCATCATAACGTCATAAAAATATTTTTTATATTTCTTTAAGATATGAGAATATATATATATATATATATATATATATATATATATGTGTGTGTGTGTAAGTATATTTCGATTGATGTCCGAATTGTTGTAGAAGTCTATGCTATTTGATTCAGCTAGACAAATATTGAAAGAAGTTCATGGAATTCAAGCGTTATTTGTCAAACTATGCCAAACCAAATTGTTTTGGTGCGGATTCAGATGTTGAAAAGCTGAGATGAACAATCCTTTTATAGGGGATTACGCGAAGGCGTTTAGATGTTTGTGCACAATACATTGTACGAAGGGTTGATCCCCCGAAGTACGAGGAGTCCCTATAGTCTTATGTCTGTTAAAGTTTAAGTTGAAAGATTACTTATAACTATGGATATACACATAGCGTTTAAATATTTGTGCACAATACATCGTACGAAGGGCTTAACACCCTAAGTACGGGAGTCCCTATAGTCTAATGACTGTTAAGGTTTAAGTTGAAATAGTACTTATAACCATGGACGTAGTTCAAGGTCTTATGACCCTTAGCATGATTTGAAATCTTTTAAATTCTTGAGTTATTTATACTGCTTCCCAGTTATTGAGCAATTGTGGAAGATTCTTTCTATTCTAAAAGGCGAATGTGGTAAGGATGATATTACTTAGAAAGAAGTAAGTCGTAAAATGCGACACTGAATGATGGATATGTTGAATAAGTAAGAAAAGAAATTTTGAAATAGGAAGGAGATGAGTTATCAAAAAATAATGTAAAACTTTTAATAGAAAAGTTAATAATTGTAGAAAGATCTTTGTGAAAAGAAAGTGGTTATAGAACCCAATGACTGAATAAAGTATTAACGTAAAATCTATTTTGATAGATTGAATGAATAAAGATTAATAGATAAAATTTCGAGGACGAAATTCTTAGAAGAAAGGGTGAATGTAATATTCCGAGTAAATTTTGAAAAGAGATTTGGTGAAAACCAAGGGAGGTTTCTTTGATTTCGAGGACGGAATTCTTATAAGGAAGGAAGGATGTGACAACCCGAATTTTCATAAGTTATTAAAATAAGAATTTAATAATTAAAATTCTTATTATGAGGTGTATATATTTTGAATTATATGATTTGGTGTGAAGAGAATTATATATTCATATGTTGGAGAATGTGAGATTTAATAGTTAATTAAACTATTAAAGAAATTAAATAATATTAGTTAATTTAATTAAGTTAAAATTATGTTATGAGATAATATAATTTTAATTATTATGCCTTATATAAATGAAAATTATTAGGAGTGAAGTTTCATAAATAATGTGAATAATTCACTTAATTAAAAAGTGAATTAATACAAGTATAATTGATTTAATAAAGTGAGAAGGTAATATATTGCATGAAAATGTAATTATTAGTATAAATCAAGTACAATATTTATTAAGTACTTTAAATATTTTAGTTGGAAACTTTATGGAATAAAATGAATATTTATGATATTAAATAAATATTTGATGAAAATTGTTATGGGATAATTTATTTAAGTGTGATAAAATAGATGAGATTTATACATATTTTATTACGCTGAGTATAATTATGATATTCTAATTTAATTAAATAATTAAATTAGAGGAGTGAGAATTTGTTAAATAATGTTATGATTATAATGGTTGAATAGAAATTATAATTTTACTTGATAAGGTTAATTTTATTTCTTAAGGAATTAAAGGTACATAATCTAGTTTATATTTCTAGTTTATGTGTTCTTGAGTTTCTTTTATAATTGGAGTTTTGGTTAATGAATTTATGGGTTACGATGTTAAATATGTTATTAGATATTTATAATTTGATAGTGGTCATCTAGAAAAAAAAATTCGGAAATCAAATTCATGTATTTATACTAAAGAAGAGGAATTTGGATTTTGATTGTAATGTGTGTTTTGGTATACTTTGGGACTAAAGTTGATGATGAATTTATGATGGAAACTTTAAATTGATGGATGATTGTTGTTCTCCTCTATAAAACGAAAACAACGCAACTTGAACGGATAGAATTGGTTAAGAAACGAATTCGTGATGAATGAATACACTCAGTATTTTGAAAATAGGAAAAATTAGTATAAATAAATTAGAATTAGTATAAACCAAGTCCCACATTAACTAAATTGAGAACTTTACCCTTTGCTAAACCTATAAATAGAAGGGCTTGATCCTTTATTTTATTCACCGACAATAAGGCCTCCAATTTTGAGAAAGGCTTTGTTGCGGGAGGACTTTTTATAAAGAATCTTCGTAGTTAAATTTTGGTCGAGTACGTATTCAGTTTGTGGAATTCGTATTTTCGGGTATGTTTCTTATTTAATTTTTGGTCATGTTATTATTTTAAATATTGTATTTAGTTTGTTAGTTAAAGTTTGTATTTTGGAAGTTTAGTTAGTTTTGTTAGAAAATTAGTTAGTTTACTATGTTTATTTTGGCTTGTAATTGATTATGTAAATGAGTTCTAATGATTGTAATTAGAGATATGAAGCCTTAACATCATCCAAGTGTAACCAAAACTTACAAAATAAAAGATTTATAAAGAACCTTGTTGGGCAGTTTTTGGGATTGAGCTTGAGGACCATTTGTGCTTTTGATTTATGTCTAAAAGCTGAATTTGATGATTGTATTTTATATCCCTCTAAGTTCTGAAGATTTCCTAACTTGAATGAACTAAAACGGAGTTAAAATGAATCCGTGGTGAAGATTTTAGTAAACCATGTCTAGAAATAAAAACTGAATGAACAGTGACTATAGTGTCAAATTCTGGAATAGCTATGTTGCCTGAAAAATTCTGAGTTTCTAGGTAGTTGTAGTGCACTGAGTTAGGAAGCCATAGGCTTTGGAATGACCTCATTCCGACCTCGGATGAGGGAGTTACGGTGATTGGAAAGAAATGTGTTGAATTTGTCAAACTGAAAGTCAGCAGCGGGACGTGCTATTCGGGACACTGTTTTGATCAATTAATGTTTCCACAAACTTCTGGTCTTTTGGTATGTTATAGTACACTGAATTAGCTTTCCATAGACTCCGGAACGGACTAATTCCGACATCGGAGCAAAGAGTTATGACCATTCAAAGTAGTCGCGTCAAAACTATCTAACCAACTCGGGGTAGTCACCTTGAACGAATTTTCCGGAATTCTGTGTTTTGAATTTGGAAATGGTCAAAGAATGAAAGTTGTAGCCTCAGAAGTTAGCTTTGCGTGGGCTCAATAATCATTCAAAAATGTTTTGAAACGAATTAGTTATGACTGTTTTAGCGAGAGAGGGTAAACCCGGGAAAAAAATTTGAAGACTATTATGAACGTCAATTTTTTGCACGCGTTTTAGACTACTTAACAAACCCGATATGAGAGGTTAGTATTTCTTAAAAATAGTCTTCTATGCCATGAAAAACATACTAAAAAATTCCATACGATTGGATAAGTAGATTGCAAGCTATTAAGCCGCGAAGTGGGTGTCAAAGGTGAGGGGTCACTTGCAGCAGCAAAGAAAAGCAAACGATCATGGGTTGTTCAGCGTGCAATTTTTTTGTAACGCTTTTGGGTGGTTTTGTGGTTGTTTAACATGTAACAAAACATCGAGAGTGATGTATAGAAATTATATAGTGCTTATATATCACGAAAACTCACTTTAAATGTAAAGAAAACGATAGAAATGTAATGTAAATGTAAGTTTTCATAACTATGCGAGCGCAATTGGAAAATGATATGTAAAACGTATATGTAACATAATGAAATGCGTATATCCATTTGAAATTATATTGAACCTAGTAATATAAAACGAAGGGGATATAAATGGTTTATGTTTTGATACGTAAAGTATTTACATGCTAAATCAATGAGAGAACCTTTTTGGGCGTAAAAAGGTTATAACGGACAAAAGTTTCTAAAGAAACATGGAATGGTTTTAGGACAAGAACAAAATCTAATAATTAAATAAAATTAGTTTGCATTGAGTACGTGAATTTTGTATTTGAAACTAATATGTACATGTATGTATCCTCAATTTGTGTAGGATCATCACAGCGCAGATAAGTTATAAACATTAAACAACATCCAAGGCAAGTTTTTCCGTTCTATTATGTTTGTGGATTAAATGTGATTATGTGGTGAGTTACATACCATGCTTTATGAATTATTAAAGTCAAAATATGACCAAGTTAATTGGGTTATGGAACTCAATTTATATGTGATATGTGATAGCACATGCATGTTGTATAATGTAACTTGATAAATTAGAAATGTAGAATGCATGAATTGTGTGCTATGTGAAACATGATAGAATGTTAAATTTGTTGGGCTGTCGAGCTCAACCTTGTAAATAACCACTTTTGCAAGTTCAAGATTCAAGGTAAAGTTATGTGTTACTTGAAAGACATGAATCAGATGTGATACTTGAAGATTTATATACTTTGGTTGTGTTATTATTATTTGAACCATATTTAAGGTTTCGAATAATGTATAAATGTTTATTTGTAATATTGTTTTGCGAATGTAAACTATTGTAGTATTAAAATGATTCTGAGATATTTAGATGTAAAGGTTGAAGGTTTTGGGAACAAGGATAGTTTGTAATAGAAAATTTTAATTATTTCGCAAATTTTAATGTTTGTATTATCGTTTAATGATGTAAAATTAGAGGTTGAATGTATTATTAACGACTGAAGTTGAGAATTAAATTGTATGAATTTTGGGGTCATTACACAGGCACCTACTCACATACTATGCTATTTCTCTCTTCATGTTCGGCAACCAAAAACTATGTCGAAGGTCTTGATACATCTTAGTGCTACCAGGATGAATCAAGTACCTTGAACTATGAGCTTCTTGTAAAACTTGCTCCTTTAATTCTGTCTCATTTGGAACCCAAATTCTTCCTTAAAATCTTAATAATCCCTCATTATCAAGACTGTATTTTAAATCTTTTTCATTGGTTACCCGCTTCTTCATCTGGTCACACTCATCAGTTTTGAGTTGCACCTCCTTGACTCTCTCTACGATGGTAGATTGCATCTCCGTCGCAAACAGTCTCTGTCCCGCTTCACTCGACAATTTCACCTCTAACTCCATCCTAGCCATCTCTGTTATTAACTCAGTTTGAGCCATTAACATAGACAACTTCTCCCGACCCTTTCTACTTAAGGCGTCGGCCACTATATTGGCTTTTCCAAGGTGATACAGGATTTCACAGTCGTAATCCTTTATCAACTCCAACCATCTCCTATGTCTCATATTCAACTCCTTCTATGTGAAGATATATTTTAGACTATTGTGGTTCGTGTATATCTCACATTTTTTCCTGTAAAGATAATGTTGTCATATCTTTAAGGCAAACACTATCGTGGCCAGTTCCAGATCATGAGTAAGGTAAACTTTCTCATAATCCTTCAATTGCCTTGATGCATATGCAATGACCTTGCCATGCTGCATGAGCACGCAACCAAGTCCTCTATGCGAAGCATCGCTATAAACTACGAAATTTCCTGTGTCATCTGGTAATGTCAACACAGGCGCTTCACTTAACCTTTTCTTCAGTTCTTGAAAATTGTCCTCGCATTTCTCTGTCCATGCATACTTTACCGTCTTCCTTGTCAAGTTAGTCAACGGAGTAGCTATCTTCAAAAAATCTTGGATGAATCTCTGATAGTATCCCGCTAACCCTAGGAAACTCCGCACCTTAGTCGGCGTTTTCGGTTCTTCCCAATTCATCACAGCTTCCACCTTCGCTAGATCTACTGAAATCCCTTCATGGTCAATGACATGACCTAAAAACTGTACTTTCTCTAACCAAAATTCACACTTAGTGAACTTAGCATACAACTTCTTCTCCCATAGTGTTTCCAACACTATTCTTAGTTGTTCAACATGATCTTCTGGCGTCTTAGAATAGACTAGAATATCATCGATAAACACCACAACGAACTTGTCCAAATATTGTTTGAACAATCTGCTCATCATATCCATAAATGCAGCTGGTGCATTAGTTAATTTGACACCCCCAAATCCGGGTACTTTAATTCCCACATGATTTGGTGTTCACTATTCAAACTTCATATATCTATCTACCAATAATAATTGAAAGCATAAATAGATAGAAATAAATTCTCTCCTTAAGGAGTTACATCAAATGAAATAATTACATAGATCCCAGGTCATACTAACCTTATTTCTTAACTGCGGAAACATAAACAATATATAGTCTTACACAACATTAATATAAGTCTAAAACATAAATTCAATATCACATAAAACACCAAGTCTTCATCACTTGTTAATCTTGCCCTTGCCTTTGCTAGTTGAAGGCTCGTCGGACCTTTCGTTCTTAACTGCAATGTTATTATTACGCAAGAGTGAGCACGATTGCCCACAAGTATAAAAATGAAATAACAATATATAATAAAATGCGAGTGAATCAACGACTTCTGGAATAAAACTCAACTTTTGAATCAATAATGAATAATAAGAATCAAAAGATTTCTGAGGGTCGTAAGACCTTGAACTATGTCCTAGGTTATCAAGGGTTATACTTGAAACCTTTAACAATCATAAGACTATGGACTCTTCTACTCGTACTTAGGGGGATCATCCCTTAGTACCATACTGGGCACAATATCTTAACGTTAACGCATAAGTAATCTCTATACAGGGTTGTTCATCTCAGTTTGACATTAGAGTCCGCACCAAAGGAAGTTTAGTTTGGATAAATCAATAAGGGTTCTAAAATTTAGAACGTTCTTTAACTATGGACTAGTCGAATTAATAAGGGTTCACTAGTCTAGCAAGATTCAACAATAAATGATATTTAAATCGAATAACATTTTCAAGAGGTATACAATAGAACAAGTATTGTATAACGGAATCATACTTTGAAAAGATAAAAAATCTTTAATATAACAATTTGAACTTGGTTAATAATAATGAAAATTTACTCGACGTAAAATATAAACTTGAATAATAATAACGAGTAGGGTTAGGAAACTTGCCTCATGCGTAGATTACACGTTAATTATACTTGTTCCTCGATTTAAATCCTGCATACCATTCATGTTCACAATACTAGTCAATTATAACGTAACTAGTCATTACAAGTTCATTCTTTTTGTCTAACTCGGATTATGACTATACTTAGTCAAATTACCACACTTATTGTCACATAATTTTACAATTTACAAACAATAAGTTAACTATATGTTTAATCATTCAATGCACACGTAACTGTGTTATTGACATGTTAATAACTTATTTTAACATCTCGTTATACTTCTAACATATTTCTATGTTCATTAGATTAGGTTACTATCATATTCTTAGACTTGAACAATTTGAAATTTTTATTTCTAGACATTTTACAGATTGGCCCTGCGGCGCCACCTATAGGCTTGTACTCGGCAAGAATCGGAGGCGGTGGCGCATGGGATTTAATATGTGAATGATCGCATCATGACGCTTATGAATTAAAGATAGCTTCTAAATTCGCAAAAAATTGCAGAACATGGCCAAAACCTCCAATTAAATTATTTCTACACGAATTTAGACATACCCAAACATTGTCATACACATATAACTATTACTTAACCCTTCTAGCATAATTTTAACATGTTAAAATACATAATTTTACAGAATCAAAACATATAATTTACTGTTCTTTATTTTCTTGAAAGTTTTCAACACAAAACATGAAAATCAACAATACAGGTTCATTATAACACTGAATTTGTTCATTTGGAGTTTGATTCCTTCGTTTTAACATGCATAATTATATACAAGTGTAAATTTATGATACCACTTATGATTATTGTGTTAAATTTTGTATGTAAGGCCATATGGTCATATTTTCATACTCTGTAATTTTTGAAGAAACAATCTACGACATATATTTTTATGAAACTGACGTTATGGTTCATACAACATAGTAAAAACATACTACATTAACATATTAACACATACATGTATAAATTTATGATACAACTTATGATTATCGTGTTAAATTTGGTATGTAAGGCCATATGACCATATTTTCATACTCTATAATTTTGAAGAATAATGTACGACATAATTTTTATGAAACTGATGTTATGGTTCATACAACATAGTAAAAATATACTACGTTAACATATTAACACATACCTGTATAAATTTATGATACAACTTATGATTATCGTGTTAAATTTGGTATGTAAGGCCATATGGCCATATTTTCATACTTTGTAATTTTGAAGAACAACGTACGACATAATTTTTATGAAACTGATGATATGGCAATATACAATATACAGTAACACATGTTATAATAACATCTTACCACATATATAACACATAATCTCTACCCTTTCCAATTACAGAAGTTTTAACAAAACTTAAGCCATTTTCATGAAAACTTTAACAATCGTAAAAATAGAAATTGGGTTGAAGAGATAACCCTTAAACAATTCTTCTGACTTTCACACTCTTGTATAATATCACAATAACTCACATTGTTTCTCTCTAATTCTCTAAAATTCTCTCTGATTCTCCTTTTTTCAGACTTAACAAAACTAAAAGACTTAACAATAATAGAAGACGTATATAATATTTTGAAACTGACGCAGTTGTGGTCAGTTAACCGATCATGGGTTAACTGCCTTCAACCTCCCCTAATGCCTTGTTTGTCTAACCTTAAAAGAATTATAACCATTTAATTTAATATATCTTTTATACTATAGTTTAATAGTGTCACACCCCTTTATAAAATAAATCAAATATCTTATTTACTTTAATTCAATTAAAATATGATAATTTCTCATTAATTCACATAGTCACATAATTAATTTTCTCATTTATTAATTATGTCAAATTATTAAATCTCTAATTAATTATTAAATTAATTAAAATAACATTTTGCTTCTTAAATATTTAATTTAATTAAATAAGCTCACATAATTACATAATTTGAATAATAACATTCTTCATATTAATTTAATAAATATAACATATATAATTAAATTAATCTACCATAACTTCATCAATTAATTATTTAATCTAATAATTAAATCATCAGAAATATTTATTTAATTCAATTAATATTAAAATTTAATTACAAAATCTCGTTCGTCACATCTTTCCCCCTTAAAAGGATTCTGTCTTCAGAATCACAACTCAATCAATTCGTGTCATTACATTTTCCCCCTTACAAAGATTCTATCCCCAGAATCGCTTACACGTAAATTAAGTAAATAATTGAGGACAATTCTTCATCATATTCTCTTCGAGTTCCCACGTTTCTTCTTCAGCGTTGTGGTTCCTCCAAATTACTTTAACAGAAGATATACTTTATTTATGAGAACTTGTTATTTTCGGTCAACAATCTGAACGAGAATTTCTTCATAGGATAAGTCTTTCTCAAAATGGATGGGTTCATATTCAATTACATGCTTTGTAATCGGGTTTGTAGGGTCTTAAAACTGAAACATGGAATACGTTGTGGACATTCTCGAGTACTGGAGGTAAGGCTACCTCATACGCAACTTCTCTGATTCTTCGCAGTACTTCAAATGGACTAATGAATCTTGGGCTTAATTTCCCTTTCTTTCCGAACCTGATCTTTCCCTTCCAGGGAGAGACCTTTAAGAACACATAGCTACCCGATTCAAACTCAACATTTTTACAGTGTGAATCGACGTATTTCTTCTGTCTATCTTGAGTTGCTACCATTCTTGTTCGAATCACTTTAATTATCTCTGCCGTCTACTGTACTAATTCTGGGCCTAGTAATTGTCTTTCACCAACTTCATCCAAGTATAGCGGAGTTCTGCACTTTCTGCCGTATAATGCTTCATAAGGCGGCATGCCAATACTAGCGTGGTAACTGATGTTATAGTCGAACTGTAAGACCCCGAATTTTATGAAATAAAAGTATTCAATTTTTCATATAATTACTATTCAGTAAATGGTTAAATTAATAAAAGTTAAAGTTAAGGGTGATATATATAATTTTTTTTCAAAATACGCAAGTGGTTATAAAATATTCATTGTTGTCGGGGAATATTCGTTTGGTCATGGAATATTCTTTTTTTTGTTGGGAATATCCGTACGACGGCGCAGTCATTTATGGGCCCTATAACAGAATAACTGTCGGATAAAGAAAATGACAAATTTGAGTTTTTATAAATAACGACATAGTTGTTACCGTTAACAATGTTGGAATACCTGGTGGTTAAAATACGATGTCTGCGTAGTTGCATAAAGAGCAGCATACCAGATTATTGCACAATATTTTTTTCAATTATTGATTCTTACGTGAGAAGGCACTACTCAATAATTGTTACAGTAATTACTATTCAATATTTTATTTTATTGAATCAATAATTGCTGCGTTGATATTTTATATTATTATTGTTTCAATAATTGTCGCTACACAGTATCTCCATTATCAGATCAATAATTCATATTATTTGAATAATATTATTAGATAGCATTATTGGCAATGTCTAGAAAGTTCAGTCAATGAGAGGTTTGGTCACCTAATTGCGCGCCAGTAAAGAGAAATCCTTTTCGGAAAGCCCCCTCTTTCCTGGGAACTGCCTGGTTGTCATTATTGTGATTCTGTAATATTATTTGTGAATAATTAATTATTGATTTATATGATAATGAAATATTTATTTGATGTGGATATAAATGATGGATTTATTTATGTGGTTATAAATGAAGGAATTAATGTTGAGGTACTTATTCATTATTTTGTCGGATTGGAGGTATTAAAAGATCAAATTAGTGTTCTTACAACTTTATTGTGTGAGTTATAATTTTGAATCTGACCGTTGCATCGTTGTGATTTTTGGATATGTTATACATATATAAGTTGAGTATATGTCCACAAATTTTGAACCGTTAAAAATGAACGTATAATTTGTTATGAATTTAAAGAGGTGACTGATTTGGAAATTAGGTTTATAAATGATTTTGTTGGAAAATTCTAGAAATGGGTGGGCCCCACTTTTTGGTTGTTGGGGAAGATGGTCGATTTTTGGTGGGTGGAATAGTAGCAGGTAAAGCCATCGTGTAGTAGTCAAGTCTCGCTTGGCAAGCTAACATTTTCCTATAAATAGAGGGCTAAGTTAGAATTGAAAATCACACCAGAATTCATAAGTTTTCTCTCTTTTTCTCTCTAGATTATCGAGTGTATTTTGTGAGTATTTAGATACTTGGTGAGTTTCTATTCATCAGTGCAAGTTTCCTTCAGCGTCTTATCCGATATCCAATCAGAAGTGCTGCTCTTTTGAGGTAAGGGATTGTAAGGGATATTTTTTCGTAATGATGTTATTCTTTCAATATCATTATACCGAAATATTGGTATGAATTTTATTGTGGAAGTTCTACCTTTTTGTGTTGGGGTTACTATTCACGTATACGACACTATTCACGTATACGACACTATTCTTGTATATGACATTTTTTACGTATACGGTACTATGTATGAATACGAAGTACTATTCATGAGTTACTATTCATGAGTTACTATTCACGAGTTACTATTCACGAGTTACTATTCACGGGTACTATTCATGACAAAATTGGTTTCTTTTTTTAACCAAATTATAGTTGAGTTATGAATATTACTCTTGAGATTAAATCTATATGTTAATTATATTGTTTTTATTATCATATATAACATTTTTATAACCCTAATGATGATATTAATTTCTCTTTAACTTGAGTGTAAAGATGGGTAGATTATTGGTATGATCATGACTATGGGTTCCTTTGGCGATGGTCAAAGTTGAATTATTGACCGTATGATCATGACCATTGAATTTATAATTGAATATCTTTAGCTTAAGTGCAAAGGTGAATTGATCAAAGATGGTTATAATTATTGTTTATATAAATTCAAATGATTATATATTTCTTTGAGATATTAATATATTTGGCACAGTGGTGCAAAATATGAATCATTGATGAATATATTTGGCATGTAGTGCAAATATGAACTGTTGATGAATATCTTTGGCCCGTAGTGCAAAGATGACCTGTTGTTGAATATCTTTGGCCCGTAGTGCAAAGATGAATTTATTAATATGATTATGAACAGGAATTGTGATTTGGTATAACTATGATCATTGATGTTTCAGGTAAAGACATGTGATGAAAATTATATTCGTCCTGGATGATAAGAGGAATTTAGAACTACAATTATGATTATGAGTTATTCATATGATTGTGGACCAGAATTGTTGATTGATGTTACATGGATAAAACATTGTTGGTGGATTTTTAACATGGAGAAGATAATAGACTTTATAGTCTATTTGACTCTTCTAATGGATTGATCGTTCCGCTGCAACTATGGTTGAAAAGTTTTATCATCTACCATATGTTCTAAATCTCTGATTTATTACTGATGAAGGCTATTGATAATTTAATTATCTTTAGTCATGATATTCTTTATTGGGCTAGTTGTGCTCACCCTTTTGCTTTACAATTCCTTTTCATGTAATAAAAGTGTAGTTGGGTCGAGCGGGGGTAATAGGAGAATAGAACGGTGGACATCATTCAGTAGTTATATTTGGTGAATCAACAAGGGTGAGGCGAACCCAACGTTGGAAGGGTGTTTTGTCACTATCATATAGGATGCCTAATGACATACAACCTCGTGTCATCATAAGGCATAGTTGTGTTCATCCACTTGCTGAGTATATCTACGAGCACTACCTATATGATCTTGGAGTTTATTTGAAGTATAATTCTCAATTGGAGATAGTGGAGATAGTTATATGTCAAGAGAAGACTCACCATTGGGAAGAACATGATAGCCCTGACGCGCAGGTGTTGAGGTGGCAAGATGATGTATGACTCCTCATCGGGGTTATCGTCGATTTGAGTTGAAAGCAGACATTGCTTAGGGTTATATATGAGATTGGGCTGCTGCAAGTGTTGAATGCCGCAATGTCATTTTATGGATGCCCGTCTCGCCTTGGGGTGTTAGTCTCAAATTCATGCAGATGAGTTCCTCAAATAGTGGTCTCGATTGAAGTCGATCGCATTTGAAACAAGCATTTCGGGGTTATAGTCAAATCGCAATGAAGATTCCTTGGGGTTATCGCCAAGGACGAAACTCGAGGTTATCTCCGAAGTTGGAAATGATGTTCCCGGTGTGTGTTCTGGGGTAGAGACTGATATTCTTGGTGTATGGTCCGGTGTTGAAATTGACCCTCCCGGTGTTTGGTTCGGGATTGAGACTGAACTTCTGGTAGTATCTAGAATGGAGACTGAACTTTCGGTAGTATCCGGAATGGATATGAGCTGTCTTCCAGGGTTATCTCTGAGTTAATGGAGTAGCGATTCGAGAAAACCATTCCACGAATCTCCGATAATAACCAGCTAATCCGAGAAAGCTACATACTTCGGTCACTAATTTAGGTTGCTCCCAGGATTGAATAGCTTCAATCTTTGTCGGGTCAACAGATATTCCATGACTTGATACTACGTGCCTAAGGAATGTTACTTCCTCAAGCCAGAACTCACATTTCTTCAACTTGGCATAAATCTTGTTTTCACGAAGCTTTTGGAGTATCAGCCTCAAGTGTTGCTCATGATCCTCACAGCTTTTGGAATATATGAGGATGCCATCAATAAAGATGACCACAAACTGATCCAAATATTCCTTGAATACTCGGTTCATCATATCCATGAAGGCAGCAGGAGCATTAGTCAATCCAAAAGACATGACTAAAAATTCATAGTGTCCGTACCGAGTTCTGAAGGTAGTCTTTAGAATATCCTTAGTTTTAACCTTCAGTTGATGATATCCAGAACGAAGATCGATCTTTGAAAAGAATTTTTCTCCTTGCAACTGGTCAAACAGGTCATCAATGTGAGGTAACGGATACCTATTCTTGATGGTGACATGGTTCAATTCCCGGTAGTCAATACAAAGTCGCATACTCCCATCTTTCTTCTTCACGAATGGAACAGAGCACCCCAAGGAGACGTATTAGGACCTAATGAAACCAATGTCTAACAATTCCTCAGAATTGGGTCCTTAACTCCTTAAGTTCAATAGAGCCATTCGACATGGGGGGCTTTGGAAATGGGTTTTGTACCGGGTTCAAGGTCGATACAAAATTCAATTTCACGCTCTGGGATAGGCTAGGAAGTTCTTCAGGGAATACGTCAGGAAATTTATTAACAATAGAAATATCATTCAAATCTAACGTATTTTTGTTTAAATCTGTGACATAAGCTAAGAAAGCTTGACATCCGTTTTTCAATAAACAAACAGCTTTATGGTTTGAGATAACAATGATTGATTTTAATGGTTTGGTTGCTTGAATTCTCATAATACGTTGGTTAGGAATATGAAAGCTAACAACCTTACGAAAATAATCAATTTTTGCATGATGAGTAGTTAACCAATCAATCCCTAGAATCACATCAAATGCAAGTATTTTTAATGAAATAAGATCGACAGGTAATGTTAGGGTACTGATTTGAACCAAGCAAGACTTATAAATAGTGGATGTAATGAAAGTTTCTCGCAACGGAGTTTCCATAGATAAGTCAAAGTCTAATTTCTTTGGAGTCAAATTTAATCGTTGAGAGCAAGTAAGAGAAATAAAAGAATGGGTAGAACCGGTATCAAATAAGGTATAGACTTCGCTAGAGTTTATAATAAGCTTACCCATGATGACCTCGTTTGGGTTCCTTGCTTTCAGCGAGGTCACAACAAACGCTCTCCCTTGAACTACTGGTTTTGACTTGTCTATACGGTATTTTGTGTCACCGTTCCAATTGGACTTGTCTTCGGTGCACGAAAAAATCAGATTAGGTGACATTCTCTTCCACAATTATAACACGCTTTGGATGGCATCGCGCAGTTTGGACTGATATCTCCCTCCCCTCCGTATTTGAAGTATATGATAGGTGGTCGTTCTCCTTCCTTAACCACGGTTACTGATGCTGATTGTGACGCCCCCAAAATAGGTATACGTCACCTATTCTAAGTAGCCAAATACATGGTACAGAATATAAATACAATCTTAATTATACAACAAGAGAGCTGTGAGTTTAAATACAAATACCGTCTTCTAGACAATATCCACTCTCAGAATGAGTCCTCATTACATTTATTGTGACACTATTTAACAGAATAGTGAGGACTACTAGCTAATACTATCATCCGGACCATCACTCCATTCCTCGACTCGTCCCAGCTAAGATCTCATTTCCTGAAGAGAACAGTGAAAGAAAGGGTGAGCTCAACTAGCCCAGTAAGAAATATTATGACTAAGATAATGCAGAATAAATTATCATTAGCCTTCAACAGTGTTAAACTGATAAAATATAACAAACATCAAGTTTAACTGCAGCGGAAGAAGCAATCCATTAGAAGAGTCAAGTATAGAATAAAATCTACTATCTTCTATGATTTAAAATATTTTTCATGACTTTTATCGCTGAGACTCAGCTTAATAAATAATCCACATCATCGAATCACCCCTGCACTACGGTCAAGGATATTCTTTAGTATCACGACCACAATTATCCATGCACTATGGGCCAAGAATATTTGTGTATTCATTAATGGTCATGATCATGCCAACAACTGTCCATCAATGCACTACAGGCCAATGAGGACTTTTACCACATCATTTGTAACATTACTACCAATATGATTACAATCAATAATCCCTCGGTCATAATCATACCAAGTCCATCTATGCACTACAGGCCATAAATGACTTTCAAAAAAAATATAAATATGAGGATGATGACAATGATATAAGAATTCAATAAAACAAGTTTAAGAATTAATTTTTCAAAGAACCAATAACGTCCAAATTGTCAACATGATACTACTTTATAGAGTACAATTCAAGAATGCTCAGAAGAATATTTCCATGAAAAGATACTGGATGAAGCACAATTATCAAGGATATTCCACTAATTTCATGGAGTATAGAAGTCAAAACTTTAACCAACTGAGTATAATAAAGAATGGAATAACAAAAGAAATCACCAAGCATGCGGTACTTCGTATAGATAGGTTATTCCAACAGAATACTAAATAATGGAACCAGGTCAAGCGAAATTCGCACCAACAGGATGTTCCAACAGAATAATAAAGAATGGAATAACAACATAAATCACCATGCATGCGGTACTTCGCATAGACAAGTTATTCCAACAGAATACTAATAAGGGCGAAATCGAGTCCCAAGAAAAAGCATGCATCGACGGGATATTCCAATGTAATAATAATAAAGACTTTTAACCAGTCCAACGTAAAACGCATTGCATGGCGTGATATTCCAATGTAAATAATAAAGACGGAATCAGTCCCAAGTAGAAACGCACAAACAGGATATTCCAAATGTAATAGTAAAGACGAAAATAATAGAAGAATGTCACCAAGTATAGGTAGCTCACAGATACAAAAGTTATTCCAATGTAATAATAAAGAATGGAATAACATAAGTTCTCTTCATTAATATAAAAGAATAACACCCCTTACGAGTACAAAGAAATAATATTCCCTACCTTAAGAAGAAGAGTATCGGATATATAAGTAGTGAATTAGCGTATACTTTCTTCTTTCTCTCTATAGTTTATCTCTACAGAGTTTCAAAGAATTAAAAGAAAATAATGAAGGAATGAGCTTCTATTTATAGAAAATGGAATGCATAGTAACTAACTCATGAACGGTCCAGATTGATTTACTTTAATTTGACCGGTCCATATTTAAAGAAAAATATTTTAAATAAAATATAATATATTCTATTTATAATCTAATAAAACGGATAACTTTATAAAAGATTTTACTATACAAACACTATGCAGGCACTATGCAAACACTATGCATAATAAAATAAAAAATATTCTAATTATTGTCTAATAAAATGTATACCTTTATAAAAGTATTTTGTTTTATATAAAAAGATTTTACTATGCAAAATACTATGCAGTATACATTATGCAACACTATGCATAATAGAATATAATATATTCTATTTATAGAATAACTTTATAAAAGTATTCTGCTTTATATAAAAAGATTTTCTCAGATTATTACATTAATAATACCAACAAAACCGAGTGACTTATCACGTAAGCATCAAGAATTAATACCGTGTGCTACTACGCAACCACGCCAGATTATTGCACTTTTTAACACCGGTGTTTCAACAAGCTAATCTGTAAAACTTCCGCCGTTATTTTCATAAATTATTTTTGTCGTTTTCTCAATCCGACAATAATTCCGTTATGGGATCCACCAATGATTGTGCCGTTGTACGAATATTCCCTGTTAAAACGAATATTACCCGACCAATCGAATATTATATAACAACTTGCATACTTTGCAAAATTTATAAATATTACCCAAACCTATAACATTATATCAATTTCACTCCATAATATTCAAAAATAATATTTATAGAAAATTCATCTTTATTCAAAAAGTTGGGGTTTTACATTGACGTCTTTCCATCATTGTTGAATCTCTTCTTCTTGAAATGTCCATTCTTATTGTCTTGGCCATGATTAACACTGAAGTGGTTACCATTTCTGGCATGTTGATTCCCTCCACGTTTGTTGTCACCGCTTCGATGACTGTTACCACTTGTATTATCATTTTGCCGGCTTCTTTCTCTTGGTTGAGTTGACTCGTTATCGCGCTCCAATAACTGAGCCCTATTTACAACATCTGAATACAAACACGGTTTATGAGAAATTAGATATTGACGTATCTCGGGTTTCAAACCTCTTAGAAACATCCGCGTCTTTCTTTCCTCATTATCAACCAAGTGAGATACAAACCGGGACAACTCGGCAAACTTATCTTCGTACTGCGACACGGTCATATTGTTCTGCTCCAACTTGATGAACTATACCTCTTTCATGTGACGAATACTTTCGAGAAAGTATTTGTCGTTGAATAGTTCTTGGATCTTCTCCCAAGACATCTTCAGTGCGGCAGGTTGAGTACGCTTTACCGATTCCCACCAGTAATCTGCCTCTCCTCGCAACATAAAGGTGGCAAAGGGAACCTTTTGCTCCTCGGAGCATCCCAAGACATCAAATATCTTGGTGATCTGCTTTATCCACGTCTCCGCCTTAAGTGGTTTTGGCTCTCCAATAAACTCCGATGGTCCCAGCTCCTTAAACTGTTTAGCGATGACCGTCCGAGAGTTTCCCGTGTTTCCACCTACATTTTGAACAGGAGCCGCTCTCGCCTGATGTTGCATGAATTGCATAAAGCCTCTGAACATTCCATCATTCATCATTTGGTCAGGATTGTCACCTTCCTGATGCACATTCTCCTGATTATTGATATGTGGAGACTCAACGGTCTCCTGTGCTCCATTGCTATTCTCAACATTCTCGGATGTCATTTTCAGATACTGCCACAAAACAAAGGTTAATTGACATGTAACATATTATCCCTCTACCCTGATCGACCAATTAAATACCAAATAAACTTAGGTAGGTCATACTAACGAAGGAATTCCCCGTCTCTCCCCTCCTAGTTCTTGTCTCACATCTCACCAGGATCATCATATCCTAAGCTTTGATATTAATTGTGACGCCCCCAAAATAGGTATACATCACCCATCTCGAAGTCGCCAAATATATGGTACAAAATTCAAATACAACTTAAAAATACAACTGTCGTGTAGAATACGACAACACATAACTGAGAGTTTTAATAAGAATATTGTAATCTAAACAATATCCAAACTCAATGGAGTTCTCATTACATTTATTGTCACACTATTTAACAGAATAATGAGGACTACTAATGCTATCATCTAGACCGTCACTCCGTTCACCGACTAGTCCCATTTACGCTCTCATTTCACGAAGAGAACAAAGAAAAGAAAGGGTGAGCTCAACTAGCCCAGTAAGAAATATTATGACTAAGATAATGCAGAATAATTTATCGTTAGCCTTCAACAGTGTTAAACTGATAAAATATAACAACATCAAGTTTAACTGCAGCGAAACACACAATCCATTAGAAGAGTCAAGTGGAGAATAAAATTTACTATCTTCTATGATTTAAAAGGTTTTTCATTACTTTTTTCACTGAGACTCATCTTAATAAATATTCCACATCATCCCTGCACTACGGCCAAGGATATTCATTAGTATCACGACCACAAATTATCCATGCACTACGGGACAAGGATATTCGTGTATTCATCAATGGTCATGATCATGCCAACAACTGTCCATCAATGCACTACGGCCAATGAGGATTTTTTTTACAACATCATTTGTAATATTACGGTCATGATTATACCAAATAATCCCTGGACATAATCATACCAAGTCCATCTATGCACTACAGGCCACAGATGACTTTCAACATATTATAAACATGACGATGATGACAATTTAATAGAACAAGTTCAAGAATAAATTTTAAAGATTTATAAGTTAATTTATCCTACACTCAATAATGTCCAAATTGTCAACATGATACTGCTTTATGGAGTAAAATTCAATAATGCTCAGAAGAATATGTCCATAAAAAGATACTGGACGAAGCGCAAATATCAAGGACATTCCACTAATTTCATGGAGTATAGAAGTCAAAGCTTTAACCAACTGAGTATAAGAGAATATATGAAACTGCAAATGGATTTTCATCCGCCATGCAATAATCCACTTAGACAGATCATTTTCACAATTTAATAAGGAATGAATACAAAGGATCATTCACCATGCATGTGATAATCCACATGATGCAGTTATTCCAAATGTAATAATAAAGAATGGAATAACAGAAGAAATCACCATGCATGCGATAGACCGCACAAACAGGTTATTCCAATAGAATAATAAAGAATGGAACCAGGTCATGCGTAATCCGCACAGACAGGATGCTCCAATAGAATAATAAAGAACGAAACCAGTCACGCCAAAACCCGCACGCATGATGTTCCAATGTAATAATAAAGAATGGAATAACAGAAGAATTTTACCATGTATGCGGTACTTCGCATAGACAGGTTATTCCAACATAATGATAAAGAATAGAATAACAGAAGTTCTCTTCATGAAGACGAAAGAAATAATTCCCTTTACGAGTACAACAAATAATATCTCTTACCCTAAAAGAAGAGTATTCTGACTGGTAGGGCGATGATATTCTTGAAGAAAACTTGCACTAATTTCTATGCTCAAAGCTTTCTTAAACTCTAAAAAAACACACTTAAGATTATAGAAGGAGAATTCCCTGAACTTCTGGTATGATTTTCAATTCTAACTAAGCATCATATTTATAGAAGAATGGAAAGGATACTATGTTTGCTATGCAATAAAATATAATATATTCTATTTATAATCAAATAAAATAAAACTTTATAAAAAGTATTCATTTTATATAAAAAAGTTTTTACTATGCAAACACTATGCATGCACTATGCAACACTATGCATAATAAAATATAATATATTCTATTTATAGTCTAATAAAACAAATAACTTTATAAAAGTATTCTGTAAAAATTTTACTATGCAAAACACTATGCATAATAGAATATAATATATTCTATTTATAGTCTAATAAAACAGATAACTTTATAAAAGTACTCTGTTTTATATAAAAAGCTTTTCTGTTTTATTACATTAATAATACTAATAAAATAAAATTTATCATCATTATTATAATTCACAATATTAATCGACCAGGTCATTCCCAGGAATGAGGGGTCTTTCCAATAAGGATTTCTCCCCATTGGCGCGCAATTAGGTGACCAAACCTCTCCTAGACAGAACTTCTAGACATCGTTAATATTACAAATAATAATATTAATAACTTTGTCATCTCAATTATTGATTATAAAATATTGACAATAATTGAATCAAATAACGTGAGATATTATGCATCAATTACTGTAACAATAATTGAACAAAACTGAGTGACTTCTCACGTAAGCATCAATAATCAATACCGTGTGCTACTATGCAACCACGCATATTACTGTACTTTTAACACCGGGTGTTTCAACAGTTAACGGTTAAAGTTCTGCCGTTATTTTTATAAAGTATTTTTGTCGTTTTCTCAATCCGACAATGATTCCATTGTGGGGTCAACCAATGATTGTGCCGTTGTACGAATATCCCCTGTTAAAATGAATATTCCCCAATCAATCGAATATTATAAAACAACTTGCGTACTTTGCAAAATTTATAAATATTACCCACAACTATAACATTATATCAAATTCATTCCATAATATTCAAAAATGATATTTATAGAAAATTCATCTTTATTCATAAAAGTTGGGGTCTTACACAAATTCTCGCGATGCGGCGTGAGTCTCCAAACGTTTTTGTTTTCTCTTAGCCATACATGGCGCCACCGACATATATTATTTACAATGGGTTGTCATTTTGCCATCCATTCCTCACAATGCACCGATAGGCGTGATGATGCTTTCTTTTCTAACGAAACTCCCAGCTTCATAACTTATTCGTTTTACATCCGAATTAGCTCATTCGAAAACCCACAACTCACAAATTACATACTCTAGGTGTTCATATGAGAATTTCACATTTTCAAATTCGTTAACTCGGAATTCACCTTTGGGTTCATTTTGAGCGTTCGTTTATCATTTTCGAGCATTCAATACACGTTTTCTTCGTTATAAGTCGGAATTCGAAAATTCTCGAGTCCACAACTCTTGAATACCTTATCTCACGTGTTGGCATTAAAACCAACATTTTCAAGTCACACGGAAACTTTTGACCTTTAATCCGAGATTTCTATGATTTCGACGTTTAACATCTATTTTCGTAAAATTCGCTATAACTTCGTTACTCGTGTTCTATAAGCCAAATCAAATGAAATACTCCATTGATTAATCGTCTTCATCCTAACCAAACAATATGCACATACCCTAGCTATGATTGTTTTCAAATCGTCCTATCATAACTAAGTGCACGTTCATGACTTTCTACGGTTTTTAACTAACGTAAATACTTATGATTTTCATTTGGTCATGAATTATCATTGTTTTAAATATTAATAGACATTCTTATTACTCCTCACTAAACACGCTCCACCAATTCACAATTCTCTATGAGAAAGAAATTGAAAGAGATGAAGGCTAAGGTTTAGGAGATATTACCTTTGTCGTTCTTCGCGTTTTTGATAAACGTCTAAGGGTTTGCTTGGAAGTAGATTAATTATAAGTTTCTAGCTTTTTCTCACTCTCAATATAGATTGGACAACCTTTGTAAAACACTAACTAGCCGACCTAAGCTTTGTATTTTTAAGCAATCCAAATGGAGGGCAAAATGGTTTGGTTAAGAGGCCACCTCCTTACTATTCCACCTCCTCTTCAACTTAGCCACCAAGTAATCACTTTACTTGGTGGCCAAGTGGCCATTCCACCTCCTTCATGGATCATCCCATGGGTTGCCCCATGGGTTTTACCCATCCCATGACCCGCCGGTTCGACCCGCAGTTCGGTTTTTTGGATTGGGCTTGACTTAAATTAAAATTGGGGCTTGACTTGGGCTTGCTTACTTAATTCTTTGGGCCTTGCTATTAATCAAGTCCAATTGTATTATCCAAAGTCTTTAACTCAAAATCCAATAAGAACTATTCATATTCTACGTGTATAACTTGTAAGACCCCAACTTTTATGAATAAAAAATAATTTTCTCGAAATATATTTTTGAATATTATGGTGTGGATTTGATATAATGTTATAGTTGTGGGTAATATTTACAAATTTTGCAAAGTAAGCAAGTGGTTATATAATATTCGATTGGTCGGGGAATATTTGTTTTAACAATAAATATTCGTACGACGACACAATCATTGGTGGACCCCACAACGGAAGTATTGTCGTAGTTAGAAAACGATAGAATTATCTTTTTCTAAAAATAATGGCGAAAGTGTTACCGTTAAAACTGTTGAACTATCCGGTAGTAAAAGTACAGTAATACGCGTGGTTGCATAGTAGCACACGGTATTGATTATTGACGCTTACGTGAGAAGTCACTAAGTTATACTCAATTATTGCTACAATAATTACAGCATCATATCTCTCATATTATTGATTCAATTAATGTCACAGTATCATCTGCATAATATTTATTATTATTAAATCAATAATTGAGATGACAAAGTTATTCATATTATTATTTGCAATATTGATAATGTCTAAAAGTTCTGTTAAGGAGAGGTTTGATCACCTAATTGCGCACCAATAAGGAGAAATCCTTATCAAAAAGCCCCCTCTTTCCTGGGAACGACCTGGTTGTTAAATATTGTGAGTTATGATATTAATGATGAATAAGTTATGTTGATTAAAGATGAAATTGATAGTTCCATTGTGTTGAGATTATTAATGTTAGTGGAAATCAAAATTTATTTCGATAATAATTGATGTCTGTAGGTTATATTGACCAATCGGGTAATTAATCGGATAAATGAGAAATTAATTGCTATTATTTCACATGCTTATAAATATTTGTTCACATGTGTGTACTATTGATTCACATTCATGTATTATTAGGGGAGGTGGTGCAAGAATGATAATACTTGCATGACTAAATTAAAAATTGAGGTATTGTTGAAGGTACTATATTGTAATTAGTTTTTTCATATGATTATACTACTGAGTCACATGAATTAACAATTAATTCACATTATTTACTATTAGGGGAGGTGGTGCAAGTTTGATAATACTTGTAGAACTAAATTAAAAATGAAAAAAAAGAGGAAGGTATTATACTTTAATATTTCGTGCCCCAAAACGTGCAATTATCGAAACTATATTTTCCTATAAATAGAAGCTCATTCTTCCTTCATTTCTCACCAATTCACAAAAGCTTTAGAGGAATTATTATAGAGAGAAATTATAGAGAGAAAGAAGAAGAGAAGTCTGCTACCTCACTATTCTAGTATCCAACTTTTCTAAGGTAAGGGGTATTATTCTTTTGTATTCATGAAGAGAGTTATTTTCTTTCAATACTCATAAGGGTTGTTATTCCATTCTTTATTATTATGTTGGAATAACCTGTCTATGCGAAGTACCGAATACATGTTGAAATTCTTCTGTTATTCCATTCTTTATTATTCTGTTGGAACATCCTGTCTGTGCGGATTACGCATGACCTGGTTCCATTCTATATTATTCTGTTGGAACATCTTGTCTATACGGATTACGCATGACCTGGTTCCATTCTTTATTATTCTGTTGGAATAACCTATTTGTGCGGATTACGTAAGCATGGTGAAATCTTCTGTTATTCCATTCTTTATTATTTTGTTGGAATAATTTGTCTACGTGGATTACCACATGGCGGAAAAAATCCATTTGCGGTTTCATATATTCCATTATACTCAGTTGATTAAAGATTTGGCTTCTATACTACATGAAATTAGTGGAATATCCTTGATATTTCAAGGCTTCATCCAAAGATTTTTCATGGAAATATTCTTCTGAGCATTCTTAAATTTTACTCCACAAAGCAGTATCATGTTGACAATTTGGACGTTATTGATTTCTGGATAAATTAAATTATAAATCTTTACAAATATATCCTTGAACTTGTTTTATTGAATTCTTATATCATTGTCATCATCCTCATGTTTATAATATGTTGAAAGTCATATGTGGCCTGTAGTGCATAGATGGACTTGGTATGATTATGACCAGGGATTATTTGGTATAATCATGACCGTAATGTTACAAATGATGTGGTAAAAATAATCCTAATTGGCCGTAGTGCATTGATGGACAGTTGTTGGCATGACCATGACCATTGATGAATATACAAATATCCTTGGATCGTAGTGCATGGATAATTTGTGGTCGTGATACTAATGAATATCCTTGGCCGTACTGCAGGGATGATGTGGTTTATTTATTAAGCTGAGTCTCAGCGATAAAAGTAATGAAAATCCTTTTAAATCATAGAAGATAGTGAATTTTATTCTCTACTTGTCTCTTCTAATGGATTGCTTGTTCCGCTGCAATTAAACTTGATGTTTATTATATTTTATCAGTTTAACACTGTTGAAGGATAATGATAATTTATTCTGCATTATCTTAGTCATAATATTTCTTACTGGGCTAGTTGAGCTCACCCTTCCTTTTCACCGTTCTCTTCAGAAATGAGAACGAGTCTTGGACTAGTCGGGGAACCAGGAGTGACGGTCCCGATTATAGCATTAGTAGTCCTCACTATTCTATAAAAATAGTGTGACAATAAATGTAATGAGGACTCCATTGAGTGTGGATATTGTCTAGATGACAATATTCTTATTAAAACTCTTAGATTATGTTTTGTCGTATTTTACACGACTGTTGTATAATTAAGTTGTATTTGAATTTTGTACCATGTATTTGGCGACTCAAGATGGGTGATGTATACCTGTTTTAGGGGCGTCATAGTTGGTATCAAAGCTTAGGGATATGATCCCTAGCTGAGATGTGAGACAAGAACTAGGAGGGGAGAGACGGGAAATTCCTTTGCTAGTATGACCTACCTAAGTTTATTGTGTATTTATTTGGTCGGTCGGAGTATAGGGATAATATGTGACATGTCAATTTACCCTTGTTTTGTGGTAGTATTTGAAAATGACATCTGAGAATGTTGAGAATAGCAATGGAGCACAAGAAACCATTGAGTCTCTACAGATCAATAATCAGGATAATGTGCATCATGAAGGCGACAATCCTCATGCAAACAACAACACTGACCAAATGATGAACGATGGAATGTTTAGAGGATTTATGCAATTCATACAACATCAGGCGAGAGCGGCTCCTGTCCAAAATGTAGGCGAAAACACTGGAAACTCTCGGACTGTCATCGCTAAATAGTTCAAGGTGCTGGGACCACCGGAGTTTATTGGAGAGCCAAAACCACTTCAGGCGGAAGTGTGGATAAAGTAGATCACTAAGATATTTGATGTTTTGGGATGCTCCGAGGAGCAAAAGGTTCCATTTTCCACCTTTATGTTGCGAGGAGAGGCAGATTACTGGTGGGAATCGGTAAAGCGTACTCAACCTGCCGCACTAAAGATATCTTGGGAGAAGTTCCAAGAACTATTCAACGACAAGTACTTTCCCAAAAGTATTCGTCACATGAAAGAGGTAGAGTTCATCAAGTTGAAGCAAAACAATATGATTGTGTCACAGTACGAAGCTAAGTTTGCCGAGTTGTCCCGGTTTGCGTCTCACTTGGTTGATAATGAGGAGATAATGACGCGGATATTTCTAAGAGGTTTGAAACCTGAGATACGTCAATACTTAATTTCTCACAAATTGTGTTTGTATTCATATGTTTTTAATAGGGTTCAGTTATTGGAGCGCGATAACGAGTAAACTCAACCAAGAGAAAGTAGCCGACAAAATGATAATACCAGTGGTAGCAGTCATCAAAGCAGTGACAACAAACGTGGAGGGAATCAACATGCCAGAAATGGTAACCACTTCGGTGGTAATCATGGCCAAGACAGTAAAAATGGATATTTTAAGAAAAGGAGATTCAAAAATGATGGAAAGACGTCAGCACCAGCACCCGTTGTTAAGGAAGGAGAACGACCACCTATCATATGCTTCAAATGTGGAGGGGAGGGACATATCAGTCCAAACTGCGCGATGCAATCCAAAGTGTGTTATAATTGTGGAAGAGAAGGTCACCTAGCCTGATTTTATCGTGCACCAAAGATAAGTCCAGCTGGGATGGAGGCACCAAAGGCCGTCCCAGAAAAGTCAAAGCTGGTAGTTCAAGGGAGAGCATTTGTTGTGACCTCCCATAAAGCAAGGAACCCGAACGAGGTCATCACGGGAAAGCTTATCATAAACTCTAGCGAAGTCTATATCTTATTTGATACCGGTTCTACCCATTCTTTTATTTCTCCTACTTGCGCTCAACGTTTAAATTTGACTCCGGAGAAATTAGACTTTAACTTATCGGTTGAAACTCCGTTGGGAGAAACTTTCATTACATCCACTGTTTATAAGTCTTGTTTGATTCAAACCGGTAACCGCACGTTACCTGTCGATCTTATTTCTTTAAAAATACTTGCATTTGATGTGATTATAGGGATTGATTGGTTAACTACTCATTATGCTAAAATTGATTATTTTCGTAAGGTTGTTAGCTTTCATATTCCTAATCAACCTATTATGCGAATTCAAACGACCAAACCATTAAAATCAATCATGGTCATCTCAAGCCATGAAGCTATTCGTTTATAGAAAAATGGATGTTAAGCTTTCTTAGCTCACGTCACAAATTTAAATAAAAATACGTCAGATTTGAATTATATTTCTATTGTTAATAAATTTCCTGACGTATTCCCCGAAGAACTTCCTAGCCCACCCCCAGAGCATGAAATTGATTTTTTTATTGACCTTGAACCCGGTACAAAAACCATTTCCAAAGCCCCATATCAAATGGCTCCTATTGAACTTCAGGAGTTAAAGACCCAATTGCAGGAATTGTTAGACATCGGTTTTATTCGACCTAGTAAGTCTCCTTGGGGTGCTCATGTTCTATTCGTGAAGAAGAAAGATGGAAGTATGTGACTTTATATTGATTATCGGGAGTTGAATCATGTCACCATCAAAAATAGGTACCCGTTGCCTCGCATTGATGACCTGTTTCACCAGTTGCAAAGAGCCAAATTCTTTTCAAAGATTGATCTTCATTCCGGATATCATCAGTTGAAGATTAAAACTGATGACATTCCAAAGACTGCTTTCAGAACTCGATACGGGCATTATGAATTCTTAGTCATGTCTTTTGGATTGACTAATGCTCCTGCTGCCTTCATGGATATGATGAACCGAGTATTCAAGGAATATTTGGATCACTTTGTGGTCGTCTTTATTGATGACATCCTCATATACTCCAAAACCCGTGAAGACCATGAGCAACACTTGAGGCTGATACTAAAAAATCTCTGTGAAAACAAGCTATATGCCAAGTTAAAGAAATGCGAGTTCTAGCTTGAGGAAGTTACATTCCTTGGGCACGTGATATCAAATCATGGGATATCTGTTGACCCGGCAAAGATTGAAGCAATTCAAAGCTAGGAGAAACCTAAATCAGTGACCGAAGTACGTAGCTTTCTCGGCTTAGCTGGTTATTATCGGAGATTCATAGAAGGGTTTTCTCGAATCGCTACTCCATTAACTCAGCTGACTCGAAAAGATACAAAATTTGGTTGGAGCAAGGAATATGAGAAGAGTTTTTAAGAACTCAAGAGGAGACTCATTTCAGCACCTGTTCTGACAATACCATCTGGCTCGAATGGATTTGTCATCTACAGTTATGCTTCAGGCAGCCTATGCCTCATGAAAACTCAAAGAATATGAGAGGAATTATCCTACTCATGATCTAGAGTTGGAAGCAGTCATTTTTGCGCTTAAGATTTGGAGGCATTACCTGTATAGAGAGAAGGTGGAGATCAATACTGATCATAAAAGCCTCAAATATTTCTTCACTCAAAAGGAACTCAACATGCGGCAACGACGATGGCTTGAGTTATTGAAAGATTACGATCATACCATTCAATACCATACTAGAAAAGCGAACGTAGTAGCTGATGCATTGAGTAGAAGATCATATGTTGGTACGAGTGCATTATTGTCAACGCAAAGGCCCATTTTATATGAATTACAAAGGATGTAGATAGAGTTAAAGACTCTAGGGACCCATGTGATGATGGCGAATATACGAGTAGAACTGACTTTAATCGATAAAGTTAACGCTGCTCAAGCTACAGACCTGGAGCTGATGCGTATAAGGAAGAAAGTGCAAGAAGGTGTTATGCTGGAAGCAAGAATCGATGAAGAAGGAATACTTCAAGTCAACTCAAGACTTTGTGTTCCTAACAACCCTGATTTAAAGTATAAAATCACGATGGAGGCATACAACACACCGTTTGCAATCCATCCTGGGAGTTCCAAAATGTATCGTGATCTTCGACATATATTTTGGTGGAGCAATATGAATAGAGAGATAGCGGAGTTTATCTCAAGGTGTTTAACTTGTCAATGACTCAAGGCAGAGCATCAAGTACCAAAAGGTCCATTACAACCACTTAAAATTCCAGAATGGAAGTGGGAGCACATTACCATGGATTTCGTTACTGGTCTTCCCAAGGTTTCTCAAGGCATAGATGCAATTTGGGTCATTGTTGATAGATTGACCAAGTCTTCTCATTTCCTACCTATACGAGAAACTTATACACTTGAACGTCTTGCTCGTATGTACATAAACAAGATTGTAAGACTGCATGGTATGCCGATATCCATAGTTTCTGATCTAGGCCCAAGATTCACTTCAAGATTTTGGGTTAGTTTGCAAAAATCAATGGGCATGGATTTACAATTTAGCTCGGCATATCATCCTCAAACGGACGGGGCAGTCGGAGAGGACTATTCAAACTCTTGAAGATTTATTAAGACTCTGTGTCCTTGACTTCAAAGGAAGTTCGGACAAGTTCTTACCATTAGTGGAGTTTTCCTACAACAACAGTTATCAAGCAAGTATTGGCATGACTCCATTTGAGGCGTTGTATGGAAGAAAGTGTCGTTCTCCAGTATGCTGGGATGAGGTGGGTGAAGCAACGTTATTGGGACCAGAGTTGGTACGTATGACTACGAAAAAGATTCAAACGATTCGACAACGTATAAAAACCTCACAAGATTGATAAAAGAGTTATGTTGATCTTCATCGAAAGGACGTGGAATTCGATATTGGAGATCATGTGTTGTTACGTGTTGCTCCATGGAAGGGAGTTACGAGAATTGGAAAGAGAGGAAAGCTCAACCTTCGATTCATTGCCCCATATTTAATCCTCGATCGAGTAGGAACTGTGGCCTATAGACTCGCCTTACCGCCAAGTATGTCTCGTGTTCATAACGTTTTTCACATATCTATGTTATATAAATATGTGAAAGACCCGAACCACATTATTGAATTAGAACCAGACGAGATAGAGGAAGATTTAACGTATGAAGAGTTACCTGTTAAAATCTTGGATAAGAAGGATCATATTCTCGCTCTAAAGTTATACCTCCAGTCAAAGTTTTGTGGAGAAACCACGATGTTGAGGAAATGACCTGGGAGTTAGAATCTGAAATGAAATCAAGGTATCCTCACCTCTTCAAAATACCAGGTACGTACCCTAATTTCGAGGATGAAATTTCATAAGAAGGGGAGGTTGTAAGACCCCAACTTTTATGAATAAAGAATAATTTTCTCGAAATATATTTTTGAATATTATGGTGTGGATTTGATATAATGTTATAGTTGTGGGTAATATTTACAAATTTTGCAAAGTAAGCAAGTGGTTATATAATATTTGATTGGTCAGGGAATATTTGTTTTAACAGGGAATATTCGTACGACGGCACAATCATTGGTGGACACCACAATGGAAGTATTGTCGTAGTTAGAAAATGACATAATTATCATTTTATAAAAATAAAGGCAAAAGTGTTACCGTTAAAACTGTTGAACTACCCAGTAGTAAAAGTACAGTAATACGCGTGGTTGCATAGTAGCACATAATATTGATTAATGACACTTACGTGAGAAGTTACTCAGTTATACTCAATTATTGCTACAGTAATTGCTGCATCATATCTCTCATATTATTAATTCAATTATTGTCACAGTATATTTTCTACATAATATTTATTATTATTAAATTAATAATTGAGATGACAGAGTTATTCATATTATTATTTGCAATATTGACAATGTCTAGAAGTTCTGTCAAGGAGAGGTTTGGTCACCTAATTGCGCGCCAATAAGGAGAAATCCTTATCGGAAAGCCCCCTCTTTCCTGTGAACGACCTAGTTGTTAAATATTGTGAGTTATAATATTAATGATGAATAAGTTGTGTTGATTAAAGATGAAATTGATAGTTCTTTTGTGTTGGGATTATTAGTGTTAGTGGAAATCGATATTTATTTCGATAATAATTGATGTCTGGAGGTTATATTGACCAATCGGGTAATTAATCGGATAAATGAGCAATTAATTGCTATTATTTCACATGCTTATAACTATTTGTTCACATGTGTGTACTATTGATTCACATTCATGTACTATTAGGGGAGGTGGTGCAAGATTGATAATACTTGCATGCCTAAATTAAAAATGGAGGTTTAGTTGAAGGTATTATACTGTAATTAGTTTTTTCACATGATTATACTATTGAGTCACATGAATGAACTATTAATTCACATTATTTACTATTAGGGGAGGTGGTGTGCAGTTTGATAATACTTGCATGACTAAATTAAAAATGAAGAAAAAGAGGAAGGTATTATATTGTAATATTTTGAGCCCCAAAACGCAAATTATCAAAACTATATTTTCCTATAAATAAAGCTCATTCTTCCTTCATTTCTCACCAATTCACAAAAGCTTTAGAGCAATTATTGTAGGGAGAAATTATAGAGAGAAAGAAGAAGAAAGTCGGCACCTCACTATTCCAAAGATCCGCTTTTTTCTAAGGTAAGGGGTATTATTCTTTCGTATTCATGAAGAGAGTTATTTTCTTTCAATACTCGTAAGTGTTGTTATTCCATTCTTTATTATTATGTTGGAATAACCTGTCTATGCGAAGTACCGCATACATGTGAAATTCTTCTATTATTCCATTCTTTATTATTATGTTGGAACATCCTGTCTGTGCGGATTACACATGACCTGGTTCCATTCTTTATTATTCTGTTGGAACATCATGTCTGTACGGATTACACATGACCTAGTTCCATTCTTTATTATTCTGGTGGAATAACCTGTCTGTGCGGATTACGCACGCATGGTGAATTCTTCTGTTATTCCATTCTTTATTATTCTGTTGGAATAATCTATCTACGTGGATTGCCACATGGCGGAAAAAATCCATTTGCGATTTCATATATTCTATTATACTTAGTTGATTAAAGTTTTGGCTTCTGTACTCCATGAAATTAGTGGAATATCCTTGATATTTGTGCTTCATCCAGTATCTTTTCATGGAAATATTCTTTTGAGCATTATTGACTTTTACTCCACAAAGCAGTATCATGTTGACAAATTGGACGTTATTGATTTCTGGATAAATTAAATTATAAATCTTTACAAATTTATCATTGAACTTGTTTTATTGAATTCTTATATCATTGTCATCATCATCATATTTATAATATGTTGAAAGTCATCTGTGGCCTGTAGTGCATAGATGAACTTGGTATGATTATGACCAGGGATTATTCGGTATAATCATGACCATAATGTTACAAATGATGTGGTCAAAGTCCTCAGCCATAGTGCATTGATGGATAGTTGTTGGCATGATCATTACCATTGATGAATACACGAATATCCTTGGCCCGTAGTGCATGGATAATTTGTGGTCGTGATACTAATGAATATCCTTGGCCGTAGTGTAGGGATGATGTGGTTTATTTATTAAGCTGAGTCTCTGCGATAAAAGTGATGAAAAACCTTTTAAATCATAGAAGATTGTAGATTTTATTCTCTAATTGACTCTTCTAATGGATTGCTTGTTCCGCTGCAGTTAAACTTGATGTTTATTATATTTTATCAGTTTAACACTGTTGAAGGCTAATGATAATTTATTTTGCATTATCTTAGTCATAATATTTCTTACTGGGCTAGTTGAGCTCACCCTTCCTTTCACTGTTCTCTTCAGGAAATGAGAACGTAGCCGGGACTAGTCGGGGAACGAAGTGACGGTCCAGATGATAGCATTAGTAGTCCTCACTATTCTATTAAATAGTGTGACAATATATGTAATGAGGACTCCATTGAGTGTGGATATTGTCTAGATGACAATATTCTTATTAAAACTCTTAGATTATGTTTTGTCGTATTTTACACGACTGTTGTATAATTTAGTTGTATTTGAATTTTGTACCGTGTATTTGGCGACTCAAGATGAGTGATGTATACCTTTTTTGGGGGCGTCACATAACTCACGTATTCTCTTCGTCTAATACTTATACGATATTCGTATTATACGTCGTACTATTCTTCTTACCATACTTGTATTCGAACTAGTATAATACTCGTATCTCATACATATAATAACCTAAATGTTTATACGCATTCCATTTCCCTTTCGGAAATATCTTTCACTAACCCTTGGGTTTTACGTCCGCAAGCGAAAACTTCGTTTGCCATAACAAAAATATTATCGGATATTCCATCATATCTTCATGTTCTATGATTACACGTTTCTCGTAATTTCAAACCTAAGCTCCGAACGAAATCGGATGAATAGTGTTTTTAAGGGAAAATTCTCGGAAAACATTCCTTCTCGTCTTTATAATTCAAAATAATTAATCCTAGCACATAGCCAGAATACTAACCACATCCACACATTCTAGGTCATAGAACGACCTTCAAACATCTTACTCACGTAATCAAATAAAAATTTAATTCATTTAATCCACATAATCAAATAAAAATTTAATTCATTCAAAATCCAAAATTCTCGGGCGTTACAGAAGCAGTGCTCCCCATAGAAGTTGAAATGGTATCCCTCAGAGTGTTGATAGACACTCAGCTGGATGAAGACCAATGGGTACAAGACAGGTATCACCAATTGTCTCTAATGGAATAAAGGTGAACCACGGCTATATTCCATGGTCAGTTATATCAACAAAGGATCGCCAGATCCTACAACAGAAAAGTCCGGATACGGCGGTTTAAGCAACATGACTTGGTTTTAAAGAAGATCCATGACAACCAAGATCAGTCTAAGGGAAAATTCACCCCTAATTGGGAAGGCCCATTTATTGTCAAGGAGGTATTGACAGGAGGCGCTCTCAGATTACAGGAAATGGACGGCGATGAATTTCCACAACTCATCAACTCGGACACCGTGAAACGGTACTATGTCTGAAGTTACCATCAAGCAAACATCCTGATGTTGGATCATCATATCACAAGTATTTTCGGTTCTTTAACCCTTCATCACATACAACTCTTTTCCACACTTTACCCCTCAGGGAAACATACTCTTCAAGCCAGCAGCCTAGCTTCACTGCGTTCATACAATTTCGATTATCCCCCTAGGGATTGAACTTTTCACACCTGCAGTTTATCCTGAAGATGGGATTAAACTTTTCTACGCTTGCAGTTTGTCCTGAAGAAGAGATCAAACTTTTTCACACCTGCAGTTTGTCCCAATCATGGGATCAAACTGTCTTCTCCCCATAGTATAGCCTGCACATAGGATTCATACTTCTCTTCGGCTACGAATCGTCCTAGGGGGCGAACTACGTTGACCTGATCTCCTCTTCAATAGGAGTACGTAGGCAACCATTTTATATGGCACAATCGCAATAAAACAAGAACAACAAAAACATTTCTACCCTTCTCCTTACGAAAACAAAAACAACAAAAACATTCATACACCATTTCTGCCACATACAGCGTTGAACCTCTTACACCAGGTTCGAACTACGTAGACCTGATCTCCTCTTTAATAGGAGTATGTAGGCAGCCATTCATGGTTCGGTCTCACCCCCTACCAAAACACAAATACTTGTCAACGGTACTGGGATCAAACTTCAATCCATCACATTTTATTCAGCTTTAGACCAAAGGGATGGAATTACCTGAACTCCTCCTAAATAGGAGGTTTGGCGACCATCTAAGCTGCGGCTGTGCCTCAAAGAGCAACACCAATCCATAAGAGATGGAATTAACTAGGCTCCTCCTAAATAGGAGTATTGGCGACCATCTGTGGTCGGTCAATCTCAGAAAAGAAAGCCACACTCCTCTCCACATTTCCATACAGAAACCGGTCCCAAGACACCAAAGATGGTAGGGATCCACACAGATCAATGATCCATTCTGAACTGTCTAGAGACAACTTAATGTCCATCCATCAAGAAGGAATTCAGAGTACATCAAAATCATAAGCCCTGAAGAAGCAGGCAAAATATCAAGCAAGTATCCAAACATATCTAAAAGGGAAGTGAACAAAAATATATTTCCCTGATATATATATATATATATATATGTTGTTTGATATACACAATATAAACTGTACATGACCAAATGGCTAAGCTAGTTTGTGCAGGAAAATACAAGCCCATCTATAGATCAGTGTATATGCGAGCTATCAAGCCCAACATGGCATCCCTCTCAGCAGAAGAAGGTAAAGTTGTGGTCTCCTGTACAAGGGTATCCACACGAGCTAACAGATCTACAGCCATCTGCATGGTGACTCTATGCTCATCAATGGATGTGCTCATCTCTATAATCATGTAGTTGTGACGAACGAGATTTTTGTAAATTAATTTTTAATATTTATTGAATTAAATAAATATTTTCGATGATTTAATTATTAGATTAAATAATTAATTGATGCAATTGTGGTAGATTAATTTAATTATATTAATTATATGTGTTACATTTATTAAATTAATGTAGAGAATTTTTATTATCGAAGTATGTGATTATGTGAGCTTATTATATTAAAAGAAATATTTAATAAGCCTATTGATATTTTAATTTAATTATTAATTAGAGATTTAACAAATTGATATAATTAATTAATGAGAAAATTAAATATATGACTATGTGAATTTATGAGAAGTTATCATATTTTATTATATTAAATAAGATATTTGATTTATTGTGCAAATGGGTGTGACATGATTTAAACTATATGATAAAAACTTTATTAAATTAAATGAGAATAAGCCTTTTAAGGCTAGCCAAACATGGCACTAGTAGAGGTTGAGGGCAGTTAACCCATGATGGGTAACTGACCACAATGCGAGAGTTTATTTATTACGACGTCTTCTTTTCTCTTATTATTTTACTAAGTCTAGAGAATACTCAGAGAGAGTTTATCAAAGATAATTAAAGTATTGTGAAGAAAATTGTGAGTGTGTAATCAAACAAATACTTGTGAAAGGATCACCACTGATCAACTCTTCTAAATCTATACTCTGGGTAATTTCTCCAAACCAAATTCTATTTTTACGTCATTGAGTTTTCATAGAAAAATGGCTTTAAAGTTTTCTGTAAATCTCTGTATTTGGGAAATGATATGATTATAAGTTTATATATGTGTTAAATGTTATCAAATTGTATTTGATTATATATATTAAACCATATCACCAGTTTCATGAAAACACATGTCGTATATGTTTTTCATAAATTACAGAGTTTGGGTTTTGGCCATATGGCCTTATACGTGATATTTCATGTGTTGATCGTATATTATCCCTAAATTTTACACTCTTATGTTATTATGCATGTTGATACGAAGAGAACAAAGTTTAAATGAACTGATTCGATGTTATAACGAATCCGTAGTGACAATTTTCATGTTTTATTTTCAAAACCATCAAGAACATCAAAGTCAGTGAAACTGCATGCTTAAATTCTGTAATTAAGAGTTTAAATTGGTTAAAGTCATTATATAAATGTTGGGTTATGATTATACATGAATTATAACATGTGGGTATGTCTAAATTCGAGTAGAAATTAAGAAATTGGTAGAAATTGGCATGTTCTGTGATTTTTCGCGAACTGCCATTTCTGTGTCTGGTACGCCACATGCCAGCAAATACCGCTACTGCCTATTTCGAGTCACAAAGACACCATGACTTGAGCCATAATACCACTGCTGTTGTCACAAGGCAGACCAAATATAATAAAGGCGCATGCCGCAACCACTCTCCGTAAAGTTCGTAAATGACATTTTTAAATTGATTAAGTCTAGCAATGTGAAAGCAACTTAATGTAATGAACATGGACATATGCTATAAGTATAATGAGATGTAAAATAGTTGTTTAACATGTAAATAACATAATTGCACGTGAATTGAATTATTGAATACATAATTAACTTGTTATTCATGAAGTGTTATTTTGGGACAACGAATGTAGTAATTTGACTAAGTATAGTCATAACCGAAGTTAGACAAAGAGAATGAGTTATGATGATTAGTTAAGTTATAATTAACTGGTATTGTGAATGTTAATGGTATGTAAGATTAAATTCAAAGAACGTGCTTAGTTAAAGTGTAATCTACGCACGAGGCAAGTTTCCTAACCCTACTTGTAATTATTGTTCAAGATTATTATTTACCTCGAGTAAATTATCATTACTATTATTCAAGTTCAAAGTTATATTAAAGATTAATTATCTTTTCAAAGCATGATTCAGTTATACAATAATTGTCATATTGTATACTTCTTGAGATTATTATTCAAATCGAATATCATTATTGTTGAACCTTATTAGACTAGTGAACTTTATTGATTCAACTAGTCCTTAGTTTATGAACGTTCTAAATTTTAGAACCCTTATTGAATTATCCAAACCAAACTTCCTTTGGTGCGGACTCGAATGTCAAATTGAGATGAACAACCCTACAAAGGGATTTACTTATGTGTTAGCGTTAAGATATTGTGGACAGTATGGTACTAAGGGTTGATACCCCTAAGTACGAGTAGAAGGTTCATAGTCTCATGACTGTTAAGGGTTTCAAGTATAACCCTTGATAACCTAGGACATAGTTCAAGGTCTTATGACCCTCAGAAATCTTTTAATTCTTGTTAATTATTCTTGATTCAAAAGTTAAGCTTTTATTCAGATGTCTTTGATTCACTCGCATGTTATTATTACTGTTATTTTATTGTTATACTTGTGGGTAATCGTGCTCACTCTTGCTTAATAATAACATTGCAGTTAAGAACGAAAGAACTGACGAACCTTCCACTAGTAAAGGCAAGGGCAAGGTTAACAAGTGATGAAGACTTGTTATTTTGATTAGATGATGTATTTATAATTAAGACTTGAGTTAATGATGTTGTTTAAGACTTATTTTTTTATGATTTTGCACAGATGTTTAAGGTTAGTTTAACCTGGGATTTTATTATTATTCGGATGTTGTAACCCTTAAGGGGAAGATTTTATTTCTATCTATTGCATGGTTTGCATTTATTATGGGTAGATAGATAGATGATATTTGTACAGTGAACAGCAAATCCCGGGGAATCGAAGTACCCGGATTTAGGGGTGTCACACCAGTGGTAAGGGACCTCAGTGTAGTACTATCTGTAACGGCTACATCCCGGGTAGATATGGCGTTATCCCTCTCAACTATCACAACATCTCCGGCTGATCTGGCCTAATCCCACTCAACAACAACAGCGTTTCTACGAGCTAATGCCTCATCTCTCTCTAACAGAGTTGTTTATCTCCCATCAATTTCAGTCGACATCAAGGCTCTAGCCTGATTTCTCTCAAAGGTCATCAGATGAAGACTTTGCTCAAAGTACTATGCCGAATGCTGGATCACAACAGTGCTAGTATTGGGAGAATCTAAAGGAGATGATGAAAACCTAGTAAGTGGCTCCTCCTCGATGTGAGAATCACTGTCCTCCATGGGCTCTCCATCGTCTAAATCACTACTCGGCACCGTGGATACTTTCATGGCAGAAGAAGTCTCTGTCTCCATCCACGCAGAATACTCTAGCGAGCAGCCCGAATGGCTAACAGAAAAAATAGCTATCTCACGCTGATCCCAACATGCATACACCCGGGATCGGTCCTCTGCTGATAGATGGAGAGAAGCTAAACACTGACCTAGAACCCCCTCAAAAGGATGGAAGTCCTAAAATTGGTCAAACTGCGACATCACGGCCAACGGGTGATAGGTAGACATGGCCCTCAAACCAGCCAGAGGGAGATAGTCCATGCCTAGAGCATGAGTAATGAAGCTGTATGGTGAGCTAAGCCCTGTGCATGATAGAATGCCAAACGGATCTCTGATACCCGCCAAGAACATCGACCAAGACATAGCGTCTGTACACTCTGATGGCTGAAAGGAGTAAGACATAACTATATCATGGGTGAAGTTATTCCCGTGTCGGTGGAAGGTCCTAATCTATCTCAAGTGTGACGTAAACCACACGTATAACATGACCAAACTTCTTGTGAATATCCCTGCAGGGTAAGTGCTACAAAACGTAGCCAACCTCAGCGTCTCTGCCATAATCATCGGAGTAATGGTATGACCCTCCCTGAGAGCTCTCACTGCCATGATAACACCGATATTCAGCTCGTCCATATATCGTGGCATGTATACATACGCCACTATGTACATCAAGAATGCATCCACTCTGGCTAAATGCCACTGATCCTCTAGTATGGTGAAATCCCCAGAATGACGAGCATAACTGTCCTCAGAGACAAATCTATAAAACAGAAAACGTTAGGATATCATGTGGCCTGATGTGATCTCATCCTGCATAACCCTACGCCTCAATCCAGTGAGGGTTATGAACTGTCGACTCAAATCACCCAGGTGCTCTGGGTTTGCCACCTGAATACTCGGGAGGTCCCTATGGGGAACATGTGCAGCAGGAGCAGGGTCCGCAACTAGAACATCCTCCTCCTCTTCCTCGACGTCCGGCACATCAACCTGGACATGATGTATCACTACCTCCACTAACTGACGAGGCTGTCTAATAGAATAGGGTCGAGGCACTTCAGAAGCCCTCCTCTGTACACCAGAAGTGGTCCTACAAGAACTACTCGGCTGATCCGGATCCATAATATCTGGACAAAAGTCTCCAAATCACCTCAGAAAGGGTGTGGTAATTTCTAACCTGGAGCTTTCTTTTCAAAATGCATTTTATGACTGCATGCATGCATGTATTACTTTAATATACATCTACTGTAGTGTTAAAAATGCATGACTATTCAATGCCTATATTTTGAGAAATTTTACCATAGTCCCCTTTGTAAATAGGACTATCCACATGCACATAGGAATGACTAGGTGGCCATTCAGTAGTACACCTGCCCACAGTCATATACATACTATGTGGATAAAAAGTCAAAGTTATCAATCTATGAGGGTAGTTTAATTACCAGGATTACTTTGCATTTTTACCTTTTGCTCATTTGTCCTCAAATAGGATAAGAAATAGCAGAAAAAGGTGCCAATTTGACTGTCTTAGAAGTCAAAAAAATTTCACATCATTATGTTCAGCATGGTTTAATATTAACATTTAATATGTTAAATATTTTTTATCAAGTCATTTGAGCATGCATATTCACTACTATGTGTTTAGATGCATTTTATGTGATAAGTCATTTTCCAACTATTAAAAACTAGAAAAGAATACATGCATACGTTACCAGGACAGTGTAGAACACTTGTACGGTGACAAAATTTGCAAAAAGACGTCAGAACTCAGCATATCTGAAGAAGAGCTCTCAGATTTCCTTTGCGGCGCTACATGAAATGACTTGAGAATGCAACCTGCAGCATTAATAGCCAATCACGGCTGGCCGCAGGTCCATTTGCGGCTACTACAGGTGTACCTATGGCACCCATACGTGGGTCCCACCCCTCCATCTCGGTCGAGTTCGAGTTGCAACGGAGTTCTCATAAGCTAAAAAAGTCAAATCAGGAATAAAAACGCTACGCGATTAAGCGGAATAGCTTACAATCATGATCAAGCCATGGGTCTACACATCACTCATTGGTATTCACTCGAGCACAGGGGACACTATGCCGATGATCTCAGCTGTTACAAATCACACTCGACAATACCTCGCGCAGGTCTAATGCCGCCAATTCAGGGTCGTCACCCTAATTCTTAATCAGAGATCCCCGGCGGGGGTATCACGCATTATCAATCAGAGATCCCCGGCGGGGGCATCACACATTCTCACAACCCCGGTGGGGGCATCACGCCTTTGCATATGTCAAAGTACATATCCTCGGTGGGGGTATCATGCAACGTCATCTGTTGACACACATATCAACGAAGGTGAAGCAGCCTTGACATCATTGTAATCATTGGTAAGTAAATCCAACGAAGCGTCGGAAGCCATCCGATGATTTCAATCATTGATATACACATCAGCAAGGATCAAGCAGGTCCCCAGAGGGGGTTACAATGCATGTTCCATTGATTTACACATCAACGAGGATCAAGCAGATCCCCGACGGGGGTTACAATGCATTTTTCGTTGATTTACGCATCAACGAGGATTAAAAAACACCCCGATGGGGGTTACAACGCATGTTTATCCGTTGATTCACATGTCAACGAAGGTTAAGCAGCCTTGACAACATGCCCAACAGGTGTTTTTATCCGGTGACGTACGTGTCAGCGAAGGTCAGACAACCCTGACAACATATACTATTAGCAGTAACTCCAACAGAACAAGGATATGTCATGGCAATACAAACTAGAGAAGATAAGCATCATCGAGGAGGATCGGTGATGGAATATATTATACACATCCTTAAACAGACAAAGCATTATCCCCACAGATCTCTTGTACACGAGAGGCACATCTTCAGAATAAAGTCTGTATCAAGGATTAAGGACTTTGGTGATAACCCCAACGTTAACATCCTAAAAGATTTGGATCACACATCCAATCTGGTCATCGTTGCCAATCCCCAGTAGAAGCAACAAGGAACCGGCAAGCATCCCTAGCATGTTGGGAAACAACCCCGCACATGCATCATACATCTACATCATGTTACTGCACATAGCATCAAGTTAATCTTATTGCATTTCAAGTGTCTAGGATTCTTTATTCTATCCATGCATTGCATTGCATGAATATGATAAAGAGGGGCATCTGTAGACACTCAAAATTTTCTATACACCTATTACTGACATTGCAGGAGGGCAGAATCATCTTTTAGAGATAACCCTGGAAGATAGCTCATATCCAGTCTAGATACTACCAGAAGTTCAGTCTCAACCCCGAAACACACACTGGGAGTATCAGTTCCAACCTCAGAGATAACCCCGAGGCATGCAGTTCCAATACCAGAAATTCCACTAGAGAAGACCGATCCATCTTGGAGATAACCCTGAGATATTCAGTCTCAGTCCCAACACTGGGAGTAGCAATTTCCAACCTTGGAAATAACCCCAAGGAATGCAGTTCTGGAGATAACCCCGAAGATGCTTGTTTCAAATGTAATCAGCTTCAACCTCGGCGCTCACACTGAGGCACTCAGTACAAGACCCGAAGATAACACCAGGAAGATAGACACACCTCAGAGATGACACTGAGGACCGTCAACACTTGTAGCAGTCAAATCTCAAAGATAACCCTGAGCAACGTCTGCTTTATCAGCCCAAACTGGCGATAACCCCTGTGAGGGGCATAGTCATCATCTTGCCACCTTAACGCCACATCACATCATACATATATTTCTACACAGCAGTGTCCCACAAGAACCAAGGATGTCCAATCCTGAGTGACTATTACGTAGGGTAATAGATATAATTTGAAGCTTGAAGACCGGAGAGCATGGTTCCATCTTCCTGACTTCGTACAACCTCTAATCCCATGTTATTGCGTAACTCTCGACAACGGCGGTCCGAAATAGGTCTTACATACCTCAGTCGGATGCCCGAATTGTAATTTTTAAAGTTCGAGCAGACATTACAGTGCATGCATGCACGTACTTTGTGACGGCGGGAGCCACGAAGCCCGGGGCAACCTGGCCAGTCGCAGGTACATCTGCGGCCTAGCTGCAGGTACGCATGCGACTCCCCCCTCTATAAATAGAGGGCTTGGGGTGGCCATTTTAGAAAGAAAAAAAGGCGAGGAAGCCTTGTCAAATTTGCTCTGTACTCACCCTACACTGAGTGCTTTCTCATTTTAATCACTTGTGAGCTCACATATAGCTACTTTTTATACCGGCAGGAGCCGAGTGTTCATCCATTTAAAGATATAGAAGTCTTCTTTGGTAGCCCACTATAAGCCTTCTCACACACTTTAAAGCCTTTCTCTTCATCTTTGAACACATCATTCTTCACGTTTAGAGTCGTGTTACGTGTGTTTGCCCGGACATCAGTCTGTGGTTTTATTTCAGTTTGTATATATATATATATATATATATATATATATATATATATATATATATATATATATATATGGCAATCGAGGCATAACTCGATAATGTTAGTCCATATATATATATATTTATATATATCAACTGTGTGTCGAACTTTGTTCGATGAGCCTGGATTTTACATCGAGTACGTTTACTGTGACGCCCCCAAATCCAGGTTCTCTAACCTCGGATTCGGTGCTCGCGATCTATCATCATCATAAGCATTCTATAACTATTACGAAATAATAAACATACATTGTTCATTATAATAAAGTTCCATAACATGGTCCCAAGGTCTTCTTAACCTTAACTTAAACACACAATTCATATTACAAAAGGTTTACATAAGAAATCCCATCAGATAATAATAATTAACATTCATTCTAAACTATTCCTGAATCTTGCCCTTGCCTTTGTCTTTCGTGTTGGATCCTTCGAGCATAGCTGCAATAAATGTCATGATATAGCAAGGGTAAGCAACTAATTTGCTTAGCAAGTTTATATACAAGGGAGATATATCATGACTGGAAAGAAGTTTTGCTTTCAATGTTCAACAATAATATAAGATTGTGAAGGAACATGAATTAATAATCAACAATTGAGTATTCGAATAATTGAATAACATGAACTGAGTGGTTTTGAAATAACCATGAACATTTGCCAAGGTTCTCAGTCATTTAAACTGGACCTCTTAATAAGTTTTGGTATTCAAGGGGATCAGCCTTTCATACCCCATGATTTATGCATAAACACTTAATAATCCGGTATCCATATCATGCGTTAATCAAATTCGTCTTTTTCTCAGTCAAGAGTTCTTATCATATCAATTTAATAAGAACAACTTTTTAAAACACATTTGATTTAACAAATTTAAACATGTTTGATCTAGCTGATACAATTAGCATAGATCTATCTCATAAACAGTTCATGAATGAAAGAACTTTAATTTAATTCACAGTTCAATAATAATAGAACGGGAATTCAATTGCACAAAGTGCGAATTTCAATAATCATTATAGATGTGAATAATTAACAATAACTATTCACTAACATGCTTTGAAAAGAATAACTCGAGTTTGAGTTAGGAAACTTGCCTCGTTGTAGGTTACGGCTACGCAATTAAATTCTATCTACTAAGCAGTTTAATTATCTTCCCTTGAGAGACCTATAGTTAATCTTTCAATTAGTCATAGCATAACATTAGATCATGTAATCACATAGCTATAATATATTACGTGTAGTTCATAGAAATATTATCCTGCTTCGATAATGTTACTATTAAATAACAACTACCTTTAATTCACTTAATATTATTAATCTAGATAATATTTAATTCACCTCTTAGTATTATTAGTTCACTAATAATACTTTCATTTGCTTACTATTATTATTAATCATTTAATGATATCTTATTCCATTACTAATATTATTAATCATTTAATGATATCTTATTCCTTTACTAATATTATTAATCATTTAATAATATCTTATTCCATTACTAATATTATTAATCATTTAATAATATTTTATTCCTTTACTAATGTTATTATATTTTTAATAATATTTTATTAAATCTCTAATATTATTATTTACTCAATAATAATACTTCAATTTAATATTAATAATCCTTTAATAATATTTTAATCTAAGATTAATATTTTTAATCTAATATTTTATTTACTTAACAATATCATATTCTAATATTATTAATATCATAATAATATTTTTAATAATTTATTGGATTAATAAACAATTTATTCTAATTGCTCACCCTTTATTAAACCTCTTATTTAATATCCATAAAACGGATAAATAATATTTCTTATTATAAATTACCAAAATGACCTAAAATAGTCATAATATTATATATTAGGAGTATTCAAGCATTAAAATCACATTTTCTTATTTAAGACATCATTTAACTATTTAATTTCTTTTATTCATAACTTAATCATTTTAGGAAAAAAGAAAACTGATTCCAAAATTCTCGGTTTACGGATTTGGACAAGATATGAACCAACAACGATCCCCAAATTTTTCTGGAATTTTAGAAAATGATTTACTAATTTTAAAGTGCCCAAAACACTCGGATCTTGCTTCATTTTTCATAAATTGTGTTCTGCTCAGAAAAATCTGAAATTGTCAGGGTATACTCTCACAACATATATGAACCGACTGTAAAACTTTCGGAATTTTCCAGTGTATACACAGTGAGAAATTTGAGTGTTAATATTTAGGAGTCCATTATGGAAATAGCCATTATGCACAACCTATAAATCGAAACGCGTCCGTTCTTTTTTCTACACGTAGATAACTTCTGAAGGTACCTCTGTGATTTTTCCCACATTTTTAAAAGACTTGCAACTGACCAAAACAGCTTCAAGAAAAATAGGGACAGTAGCTTTTTAGGGTTTCAAAACCTAAACTTTCTATGTGGACTGTTTTGGGGAAAATAGCCCCCAAGGCCTCAATACTTGTTGGATTTGTGTTCTACCACTTGGGTTTACTGGATAACTCATGTATCTAGCACCCCCCCCTTTGACGAATCACAAATCCAAGTTGTAAAACTTGAGTTACACAAGATTTAGTGGAAGAAAAACAAGGGTTTCACCCCTTGGAGAACATATGCTCAATTCCTTCCTCTAAACCTTTGATCTAACACTCAAGATACATAGTTCCATACATGATGATATGTAAAACTAGGGTAATTTGAGTATTAGACCATAACCCCCATATATGATGAGGTAAAAACCGAAAATAGAAGAAGAATAAGAAAAGAAAAGGATGAGAACCTCACCTGGTTTTGGTTGCTATCCTTCTTGTCCTTCTAAAGTAAGTAATGAACTTAGGATGCATGAACAACAACTCCTCTCCCTCTCTTAGCAAAAACCGAACCCTCTCTCTCTTCTCTCTCTTGTATGCTACTAGCTTGGGAGAAAAAGATAAAAGAAGAAGAATGAGAGAAATGAAATGTTCTAGCAAATGAAATGGGTGAATAACTATTATCCCCCATACTTTTATTGTCCCATGGATAAATGGCTTTGCCTTATCTCTTCAATTAGCCTAATCATGTGATTAAGGATGCTTAATAGATTTGCAACCAATGGGAGCATGACACACTTGTCCTTGTGTGTAAGACTTCTACTTATGAAACTTGGTTAACTTAACTTTGTTACCTTAAAAAGGCCTAATTGGCCGATCCCCTTGGCCCCATTATATCCTCCATTTTTCTTTTATTTTAATACACAATTTGATTAATCAAAAGTCTAAAATACGCTTAATCAAGTGGGATAAGTGTGGTTTGCATTTTATTTCTTTTGGGCTTCTCCTTTAATTGTTTTGGGCCATGTAATAAACATAGTCTAACAATTTTAATATATGTTACCCAAATTGTTTATTTAGGGTTTTCATTCCCAATCATATGAAATTTAATTACTTATACATGTGACTTTAGATCATATCCTAATTAGGTTTACTAGAATTAGGTTTAAAATTATTAGTCACTTGAAATAACAAGATTATCCACTTAAGTTAGTACACATATTAAATACTAACCTTTCCTTATTACCATAACCCTTAGGTTATTTAATTGTCTCACCTAATATATAATTAGGTTACGAAGCTTTTATTTTTAATGAAATCTATAAATGTATATATCTAACTATAGTATATATGTTAATTGACCCATGCACCACTTCACATATGTTGTCACATACATATTGAATCATTATATAACACAAAGTTTTAAAATATCAATAATGTACATACATATATAGTGACTTAAAATTCACTTGTTATTACATTTACCACTTATATATATATATATATATATATATATATATATATATATATATTTACGTTTAGTCCCGCCTGGAGTTTACTTCGTGGCGGTTGACCGTCTTTACAGCTTTCTTTACTTTTCGTCCAGCCTGGAGTTTGCTTCATGGCGGTTGATTGCTTTTACAGCTTTATTAATATTTCTGATCCCCCTTGGAGGTGCTTCGTGGTGGTTGATCATGCCTGTATATATATATTTACAACTCTTATATATATATACATGCTTATTGCTTTATTATCAATTGCGGTATCATGTGAGCCTAGAAATCATGTGATCACAGATCCAGTCTACTGGATCAAGATTCGGTTCCCATGATGGACATTTTTCAGCTGTAAGCAGCTTGTAAATTTATTCACGGTGTTCAGATTTTCTCAGATGGTTTTCATACCCACGAGGAGTTCGACACTATTTTGTACATTTTTTTCTCGAAGATTCTTCGCATCTCGAAAATTAAAAATAATCAAGCCGAACACTTAATATAAAATGGGAGTGTAAAAGGTCTCAATTACTATTGAGCACAAGGGTTTGAAAAACCTCCTTTATAAAACATCACTGCCATATCTTGTTTAAAACTGAATTTTTATACAAATTCAAACCCTATATATACAGGTGCGAACGAGGCCTTGCACTACTTCCAAATAATTGTACATTGATCCACACACACATTCATATAACAGTTTCTTGAAAAGAGGCGGTCATCGTGGTAACACGGTTGTCAGGGGGTGCCTAACACCTTCCCTCCGCATAATCAAGTCCACGGACCCTAATGAATCTCAATTTCACCAACCCGTCTAGCAGTGTCACATCACTGGGTCAATGTGCAAACCTTTTCTCGGTTGTGTTAATGGTACAAACATATAAAAAACCAACTGGCAACTCTTAACAGTCCATCGTCGACATTATACATGTTTGGCCTTTTTCACTTGTTTTTTCAAATAAATCTCACCTAACATGAGAACACCAAAGAACAAATAACGAAAAGGGACAAATAAAAATTCCGACGTCGATAGCCAATTGAGAAAATTAATCAAGGCCCAAATGTAACGTAATTTAAGCCCAATGTTAGGCCCAAATTAAATTAAACCTAAGCCCAAACTAAGAACCGAACCCGTGGATCGAACCGATGGGTCACTGGATGGGTAAAACCCATGGGGCAACCCGTGTGGGCCCCCATGGTGAGTCATGGTTGGCCACTTGGTGGCCAATTAATGGAGAAAACTTAGTTTGTAAGTTTTGAATAGTACGGAGGTGGAATTGTAAGGAGGTTGTGTGATTTTTAACCATTTTTGCCCTCACTTTGTAAATTCTATAAATAAGAGGGAGATGTCTTCATTTGTTGATTGTTTAATTCACCAACATCTAGAATTATATTGAGAGAGAGAGAGAAGTGAGATCTATTTCAACTAACCAAAGAAGAAGAAGAAAGCTAGAACATCAAAGGTAATGAAACTTTAACCTTTAATCTTCATCTCTTCAATTGTAACCTTGATAGAGAAGTGGTTATTGGTGGAGCATGTATCTTAAGAAGTAACAAGGATGGCTATTAGTAGACTTTAAACATTAATAATCATGTTACAAGTGGAATTATAATCAAAGAAGTAAAAACTAAGGAAGAAAACATGAATATTTAACACATGATGTTGATGGACAAGTAGTTATCTTTGTAATAGAATAGTATTACTTTTGTATTAATTTGATACTATGACGAAAAACATATGTAATGGTTACAAAGAACCTTGGAAGGGAAATATTATTATGTAATATATAGAAGATATATTCACTCTATTGATGTATTTCGATGAAACGTATGTGTGAACAGTAGCACCGTGTAGCACCATCTATCGGGTTGGAAGATACCCGGATTTGGTGGCGTCATAGCTCCCACTAACCTTCTTGTACACACATGGTTCGTCCTCATTTTTGATAAAATCAAACTCTTTGATTGTCTCATCAAACCGGATGTTCCACCTACGAGAAGCTTATTTTAATCCATAAATGGATCGTTGTAGCTTACAAACTTGATTTGTTCCAACCTTTGAAACAAATCCCTCTGACTGTGCCTATGTCATATACACATCCTCCTCAAGTTTCCCATTAAGGAAGGTTGTTTTCACGTCTATCTGCCATATTTCGTAGTCATGGTAAGCTACAATCGCAAGCAAAATCCGAATGGACTTGAGCATTGCTACTGGTGAGAAGGTTTCGTCATAGTCAACTCCTTGTCTTTGTTTGACACCTTTTGCGACTAGTCGGGCCTTATAGGTGTGACGCCCCCAAAATAGGTATACATCACCCATCTTGAGTCACCAAATACATAGTATAAAATTTAAATACAAACTTCTTTTATACAATACAACAAAACATAGCTGAGAGTTTCAACATGAATAATGTCTCATAGAGAGTATCCAAACTAAAATAAAGTCCTCATTACAATTATTATCACACTATTTCACTGAATAATGAGGACTACTAATGCAAACATCTGGACCGTCACTCCGTTCCCCGACTAGTCCCAGCTATATTCTCATTTCCTGAAGAGAACAATGAAAACAAAGGGTGAGCTCAACTAGCCCAGTAAGAAATATTATGACTAAGATAATGCAGAATAAATTATCGTTAGCCTTCAACAGTGTTAAACTGATAAAATATAATAAACATCAAGTTTAACTGCAGCGGAACAAGCAATCCATTAGAAGAGTCAAGTAGAGCATGATATCTACTATCTTCTATGATTTAAAAAGTTTATCATCAATTTTATCATTGAGACTCAACTTAATAAATAAACCACATCATCGAATCATCCCTGCACTACGGGCCAAGGATATTCATGTAATCATCAATGGTCATGATTATACCGAATCATCCCTGGTCATAATCATACCAACAACTGTCCATCAATGCACTACAGGCCAATGAGGATTTTTACCACATCATTTGTAACATTACGGTCATGATTATACCGAATAATCCTTGGACATAATCATACCAAACATTAGTGCATCTATGCACGTAAGCCACATATGACTTTTATAACAATATAAAGATGAGGATGATGACAATGATATAAGAATTCAATTAAAAGAAATCAAATGATAAATTTTTAAAGTTTTATAACTTAATTTATCCAGAATTAAATAATGTCCAAATTGTCAACATGATACTACTTTGTGGAGTAAAATTCAAGAATAATATTGTATCAAAAATTATTTGGACAACAAAGAAATTAATTTTTGTCATGAATAATTCCCCGGGTGAATAGTACCCAAGTGAATAGTACCTTGTGAATAGTACTTCGAGAATAATACCCCATGAATAGTACTTTGTGAATAGTACTCATGAATAGTACTTTATGAATAGTACCCATAAATAGTACTTTATGAATAGTACTCTAAAAATGAATACTACTCATGGACAGTACTCCGGCATGAAAAGCTTAAAATTTAACAAGAATGTGTAAAAAATATCGTTGTGAAATGATACTAGATGAAGCGCAAATTTCAAGGATATTCTACTAATTTCAAGGAGTATAGAAGCAATACTTTAACAAAATGAGGTTATAATCAGGAATACGAGACAAAATGATATTACTCACATACTACAGAGTATGGAAGAAAAAATTATTCCTATGAATACTGAACAAAATAATATCCCTTACCTCTGAAGAAGACTAGATACTGGAATAGTGAGGTAGCAGACTTCTCTTCTTCTTTCTGTCTATAGATTCTCTCTCTATAATTTCTCTTGTGAGTCTTAGTGAATTGGTGAGAATGAAAGAAGAATGAGCTTCTATTTATAGAAAAATATAGTTTCGATAATTGCACGTTTTGGGGCTCAAAATATTACAGTATAATATCTTCATCTTTTCCTTCATTTTTAATTTTGTCCTGCAAGTATTATCAAACTTGCACCATGCTCCTCCCCTAATAGTACATCATGTGAATCAATAGTACATTCATGTTAACCAATAGTACACACATGTGAAAAAAATAGTTACGGTATAGTACCTTCATCTATACCTCTATTTTTAATTTAGTCATGCAAGTATTATCAATCTTGCACCACCTCCCCTAATAGTACATGCATGTGAATCAATAGTACATACATGTGAACAAATAGTTATAAGCATATGAATTAATAACAATTAATTGCTCATTTATCCGATTAATTACCTTATTGGTCAATATAACTTCCAGACATCAATTATTATCGAAATAGATGTCCATTTCTATTAACACTAATAATCCCAACACAATGAAAATATCAATTTCATCTTTAATCAGTATGAACTTATTCATCATTAATATTATAACTCACAATATTTTAGAAGAAGATCATTCCCAGGAAAGAGGGGGCTTTCCGATAAGGATTCCTCCCTATTGGCGCGCAATTAGGTGACCAAACCTCTCCTCGACCGAACTTTCTAGACATTGTGAATATTGTAAATAATAATATGAATAACTTTGTCGTCTCAATTATTGATTTAATAATAATAAATATTATGCAGATGATACTGTGACAATAATTGAATCAATAATATGAGAGATATTATGCAACAATTACTATAGCAATAATTGAGTATAACTGAATGACTTTTCACGTAAGCATCAATAATCAATACCATGTGCTACTATGCAACCATGCGTATTACTGTACTTTTACCACCGGGTAGTTCAACAGTTTAACGGTAAAACTTTCACCGTTATTCTTCCGTTGTGGGGTCCACCAATGATTATGTCGTCATACGAATATTCCCCGACCAATAGAATATTATATAACCACTTGCTTACTTTGCAAAATTTGTAAATAATACCCACAACTATAACATTATATCAAATCCACAGCATAATATTTAAAAATATATTTCGAGAAAATTTAATCTTTATTCATAAAAGTTGGGGTTTTACAACCTCTCCTTTTTATGAAATTTCATCCTCGAAATTAGGGTGCGTACCTGGTATGTCGAAGAGGTGAGGATACCTTGAATTTATTTCAGATTCTAACTCCCAGGTCATTTCCTCAAGATCGTGGTTTCTCCACAAAACTTTGACTTGAGGTATAACATTGGAGTGTAGAATATGATCATTCTTATCCAAGATTTTAACAAGTAACTCCTCATACGTTAAATCTTCCGCTATCTCATCCGGTTCTAATTCAATAATGTGGTTCGGGTCTTTCACATATTTACGTAACATAGATATGTGAAAAATGTTATGAACTCGAGACATACTTGGCGGTAAGGCGAGTCTATAGGCCACAGTTCCTACTCGATCGAGGATTATAAATGGGCCAATGAATCGAGGATTGAGCTTTTCTCTCTTTCCAAATCTCGTAACTCCTTTTCATGGAGCAACTCGTAACAACACATGATCTCCAATATTGAATTCCACGTCCTTTCGATGAAGATCAGCATAACTCTTTTGTCGATCTTGTGAGATTTTTATACATTTTTGGATTGTTTGAATCTTTTTCGTAGTCATACGTACCAACTCCGGTCCCAACAACGTTGCTTCACCCACCTCATCCCAACATACTGGAGAACGACATTTTCTTCTATACAATGCCTCAAATGGAGCCATGTCAATACTTGCTTGATAACTGTTGTTGTAGGAAAACTCCACCAATGGTAAGAACTTGTCCCAACTTCCTTTGAAGTTAAGGACACAGAGTCTTAATAAATCTTCAAGAGTTTGAATAGTCCTCTCCGACTGCCTGTCCTTTTGAGGATGATATGCCGAACTAAATCGTAAATCTGTGCCCATAGCTTTTTGCAAACAAACCCAAAATCGTGAAGTGAATCTTGGGTCTCGATCACAAACTATGGATATTGGCATACCATGCAATCTTACAATCTCGTTTACGTACATACGAGCAAGACGTTCAAGTGTATAAGTTTCTCGTATTGGTAAGAAATGAGCAGACTTGGTCAATCTATCAACAATGACCCAAATCGTATATATGCCTTGAGAAACCATGGGAAGACCAGTAACAAAATCCATAGTAATGCGCTCCCACTTCCATTCTGGAATTTTAAGTGGTTGCAATGGACATTTTGGCACTTGATGCTCCGCCTTGACTCGTTGACAAGTTAGACAGCTTGAGATAAACCTCGTTATCTCTCTCTTCATATTGCTCCACCAAAATATATATAGAAGATCATGATACATTTTGGAACTCCCAGGATGGATTGAAAACGGTGTGTTGTGCGCCTCCATCATGATTTTATACTTCAAGTCAGAATCGTTTGGAATACAAAGTCTGGAGTTGACTCGAAGTATTCCTTCTTCATCGATTCTTGCTTCTAGAATAGCACCTTCTTGCACTTTCTTCCTCATACGCATCAGCTCCAGGTCTGTAGCTTGAGCAACTTTAACTTTATCGATTAAAGTTGGTTTTACTCGTATATTCACCATCATCACATGGGTCCCTGGAGTCTTTAACTCTATCTCCATCCTTTGTAAGTCATACAAAATGGGCTTTTTCATTGATAATATTGCACTCGTGCCCGCATATGATCTTCTACTCAATGTGTCAGCTACTACGTTCGCTTTTCCAGGATGGTATTGAATGATATGATCGTAATCTTTCAATAGCTAAAGCCATCGTCATTGTTGCATGTTGAGTTCCTTTTGAGTGAAGAAATATTTGAGGCTTTTATGATCCGTATAGATCTCCACCTTCTCTCCATACATGTAATGCCTCTAAATCTTAAGCGTAAAAATGACAGTTGCCAACTCTAGATCATGAGTAGGATAATTTCTCTTATATTCTTTGAGTTGTCGTGACGCATAGGCTATGACTTTCCCATGTTGCATGAGAACACACCCTAAACCTTTGCCTAAAGCATCATTTGATATGACAAATCCTCCGAACCAAATTGGTATTGTCGAGCAGTCTTTGAAATGAGCCTCCTCTTGAGTTCTTGAAAACTCTTCTCATATTCCTCGCTCCAACCGAATTTTGTATCTTTTCGAGTCAGCCGAGTGTCGACGTCAGGATTTTTAATTGTCCGTTTTCGTTACTTGTTCTTTGGTGTTCTCATTTTAGGTGAGATTTGTTTAAAAAAACAAGTGAAAAAGGTCCGACATGTATAATGTCAACGATAGGTATTAAGAGTCGCCATTGGTTTTTAAATGGTTGTACCAACACAACCGAGAAAAGGTTTGTACATTGACCCGTGATGTGACACCGCTAAACGAATTGGTGAAACCGAGATTCATTAGGGTCCGGGGACTTGGTTATGCGGAGGGAAGGTGTTAGGCACCCCCGACATCCGTGTTACCACGGTGACCGCCTCTTTTCAAGAAACTGTTATCTGAATATGTGTGTGTGTGTGGGTCAATGTGCTGTTATTTAGATGTAGTGCGAGGCCTCGTTCGTACCTATATACACAGGATTTGAATTTATGTAAAAATTCAGTTTTAAGCAAGATATGGTAGTGATGTTTTATAAAAGAGGTTTTTCAAACCCTGATGCTCAATAGTAATTGAGACCTTTTACACTCCCATTTTATTAAGTGTTCGGCTTGATTGATTTTGTTTAACAGATGCGAGGCATCCGTATGAAAATAATGTACAAAATAATGCCGACTTCCTCGTGGGTATGGAAACCATCTGAGGAAATTCAGACACCGTGGAATAATTTACAAGATGCTTACAGCTGAAAATGTCCATCACAGGAACCGAATCTAGTTCCAATAGGCTGAATCTATGATCACATTATTCCTAGGCGCACAAGATACTGCAATTTGTATGAAAGAAGTAAGCAGGTATATATAAAAGCTGTAAATATATATATATATATATATATATACAGACATGATCACCAACCACAAAGCACCTCCATGGGGGATCAGAAATGTAAATAAAGTTGTAAAAGCTATCAACCGCCAAGGAGGAAACTCCAAGCGGGACAAAATGTAAAGAAAGTTGTACAAAGCGATCAACTGCCATGAAGTAAACTCCAGGCAGGACAAAATGTAAAGAAAGCTATAAAAGCGATCAACCACCACAAAGTAAACTCTAGGTGGGTCGAAAATATATATATATATATAAAAGCAATAAACGCACTAGATGTAAAATTCAGGCTCATCGAACAGAGTTTGATAACAGTTCATATATATATATATATATATATATATATATATATATATATATATATAAGAATAAACGCACTGCAGATGTAAAATCCAAGCTCATCGAACAAAAATCCCGGCACACGGTTAATATATATATATATATATATATATATATATATATATAAAAAAGCATGTAAACGCTCCTGATGTAAAATTCAAGCTCATCGAATGAGTCCGACACACGCTTAATATATATAAGTATACATATATTAAAGAAATAAACGCTCGCATCAAAGTCTCAGGCTCAATCGAGGCATAACTTCGATAATGTTAGTCAATATATATATATATATATATATATATATATATATATATATATATATATATATATATATATATATATATACAAAATTTGAAACAAAATCATGGACCAAAGTGCAGGCAAATCGCTGTAACACGACTCTCAACGTGAAGAAGGGTGTGTGCGAGAGATGAAGAGAAAGACTCTAAAGTGTGTGAGAATGCTTACAGTTGACTGCCAAAGAAGACTTCTATATCTTTAGAGTGGGTAAACACTGGCTTTTGTAGGTACAAAAGAGGCTATATATGAGCACACATGTGTTTAAAATGAGAAAGTACATTGCATGGGGTGAGTGCAGAGCAAATTGGGCAGGGCTTCCACGCAGTTTTCTCTTGCAAAATGGGCAGCCCAAGCCCTCTATTTATAGATGAAGTAGCCACAGGTGTACCAGAGGCAACCCGGGTGGGCCCGGGTTTTTCGGGTCGGGTCGTCTCATAGTACGTGCACTCGGGCACTGTAATGTCCACTCGGACTTTTAGAAGTGTAATCCAGGCATCCGTTTGAGGTATACAAGACCTATTTCGGACCTCCGTTGTCGAGAGTTGTACGATGGCATGGGATTAGAGTTTTTACGAAGTCATTGAAGATGGGACGGTGCCCTCCGATCTTCAAGCTTCGACTTCCATCCGTTACCCCGCACAATAGTCACTTGGGTTTGGTTAGTCTTGTGGGACATCGTTGTGTAGAGATGCTGAGACGACGTGGTGTGGCATCACGTTGGCTAGATGATGATGTTGCCCCTCACCGGTGTTATCGCCGGATTGGGCTAATAAAACAGACGTTGTTCAGGCTTCACTGAGATTGGACTGCTGCAATTGTTGAAGGTCCTCATTGTCATATTTGAGGTGTGTCTGTCTTCCCGGTGTTATCGCTGGGTTTGTACAGAACATCTCGTTTGTGAGCACCGAGATTGAAGCTGGTCGCATTTGAAACAAGCATTTTTGGGGTTATCGCCGAAACTGCATTCCTTGGGGTTATCACCAAGGTTGGTGGCTATTCCAATGGTTGGGACTGAAACTGGATACCTCGGGGTTATCTCCGAGATTAATCGGTTTTCTCCGGTGTGTGTTCTGGTATTGTATCTGTACGCCTCGGGGTTATCTCCGAGATTAGAATTGTTACTCCCAGAGTGTGATCTGGGGTGGATGCTGAACTTCCGGTAGTATCCAAAATGGATATGGATTGTCTTTCAGGGTTCCCTCTTAAAAGATGAATATGTCCTCCTGCAATGTTAGTGACACTAGTACAGAAAATTTTGAGTGTCTACAGATGCCCCTCTTTATCATACTCATGCATGGCGATGCATTGGTAGGATAAAGAATCCTAGATACTTGAAACACAACAAGACAAACATGGTACTATATGTAGAAACATGATGCAAAGGTATGATGCATGTGCACAGGGTTGTAGCCCAACATGCTCGGGATGATTGCTGGCTCCCTGTTGCTTCAACTGGGGATTGGCAATGCTGACCAGATTTGGTGTGTAATCCGAATCTGTTAGGATGTTGACGTTGGAGTTATCACCAAATTCTTGTGTTCTTTGATAATGACTTGATCCTGAAGATATGCCTCTTATGTGTAAGAGATCTGTGGGGATAAAGCTTGATCTGTTTGAGGACGTGTATAACATATTCCATCATCTATCCTCTTTGATAACGTTGACCTCTCATGGTTAGTATCGCTAGAATATGTCACGATTCTATTGGATTTACTGCCAACAGCAAATGCTGTCAGGGATGCCTGACCTTCGTTGACGTGTACTTCACTGACATGTGAATCAACGGCTGAAAAATCCTGTGGGATATACTGTCAAGGTTTCTTGACCTTCGTTGATGTGTGAATCAATGGCTGAGACTTTGTGAGTAGATCGTCAAGGTTGCTTGACTTTTGCTGACGTGTGAATCAATGGAACATTACGTTGTGACCCTCGTCGGGGATCTGCTGGGGAATATGAGTAATCGAGCATGAAATCCTCGAATAGCTCTAGAGCTCTGATAGGTTTAATCGCTATAGGCTGAAATAACGTCAAGGCTGCTTGACCTTCATTGATGTGTGTTGTCAACGACTTGAATCCGCATTGTAATCCCCTGCCGGGGCTTCACGTTGTAACCATCGCTGAAGTGTGTAGCAGTGGCTGGTCATTAGATGGTTTCTGATGCTCTGTTTGGTTTGCTTCCAACGGTTATCATGAAGGTGTGTAGCAGTTCCCACGGGACCACTTCTGGTATATGGAGGAGGGCTTCTGAAGTGCCTCGTCCTCTGTGAGACAGCCTCGTCGATTGGTGGAGGTCGTGATTCGTCCAGTCCGGCAGACGTGCCAGACGTTGAGGACGTGGAGGAGGATATTCCGTTTGAGGATCCCACTCCTGCTGCACCTGTTCCTCGTAGGGAGCTACCTTGTATTCAGGTGGCAAACCCATAGCTGTTGGGTGATTTGAGCAAACATCCATCGATGTATTTGCATGCTAACGAGGTATGTCGTTAGACTTTGATCTTCCTTCTTTCTTATTGATGAGGATTAAAGGTTCTGATGTTTGATCTGCATTTCATGCAAGTTCCCGGTTTCACACAGCCTCAAGAGAACTGATTAATCATTCACTCCATGTACCAGGCTCTTCATCCTGATTACAGAGCTGTAATGCATGATTGGGGATTCGGGGCATTCTTCTCCATCCTTCCCCGTCGTTGTCCCTTGGGTTACCTCAGGGTATTGTCTAAGTGATGGTTTCATCAGACTCAGTCACTCTATCTGCTAGATTGTAAGATGATGATGACACCGATGGATTGACGATTTACATGTATAGATTTTGGAGGGGAGCCAGTGCCTTGCATGGCGAATATTACCCCTACTGTCGTCAGATCCTTGCTAGGAGTTCTGGCGGAGGCGCTCAAGTGCAGGACTGTCCATTCAGGTCCTTTGAGCGTAGATGCTATGAGCGGGCTTTTGAGTGAGCCCATGCTTGATGATGTCAGAATCAGGGATCACATTCTGCGGTGATTATTCCTGATGATCATTAGAGGCTGCTTCGTAGCAGATAACTCTTCTACGGTGTCTTTTGCTTTGATCAGCGCCACGCGTGACATGGACCGTATTGGATAGTATGATTAGGGCTCCTACACCTTTGCCTATTTCCTCTGGGGCATGCGTATGCGCTCACAGGGTTTGACCGAGGCTTGGCTAGGATTTTACCCATTTCTGCTGGTGAGTATTTCTTTTGTCATTGCCCATTTATAGGTTAAGAGTGTTTACTAATAGTAGATGTTTTGCCATTTTGTTGGTAGTTTTGGGCCTATGAGAGGTTCCCATGCTTGCATCCTGTTAGTGTGCTAGGTTTAGATATCTATACACGAGGACGTCGATGGCATCATTCTATATTGGCGGAGGTTCCTGTAGCTTAGGGTTTCACTCACTGCCGCTTGCAGCTGGAGTTGTTGACAGCTGAGATTATCACATGGATTCCTTATTCTAGGGAACATTTGGCCATCGGTTTCGAGGATGGATACTCGACTGGAGTCGAGTACGTGATTTCCACTAGGAGAGTTCCTCTCTTCACAGATGGAGGCTGGGAGCTCTATTTAGGAGGGCGTGCTATTAGTAGCACCACATGGGAGATTTGTATGCCGATCTTGCCTCATGTCAGGCGTCATTGGCCTGTATCACAGTCACCCGTCACTGACATCCCATTGTTGGGGGTTGAAGGTTTTGCATTATCAAAGGGTCCATGTACTCAGGAGACGTTCCAGCGTTGGTGGTTCCCTCATACTATTGGAGCCCAGTCCCGCGCCACACAGTTTATGGGGGACATGGTTCCAGGATCCGTGATGATGACGGATTGGATAGCTTGTGTTAGAGATCTGACTCATATGACACCGATTGATAGTTTGACCCGGCAGTTGGACCAGGCACATATATTTATTCGGTATTTGGGCTGAGATCCGGCAGAGGCGGCTTCATTTAAACCTTCCAGCTCAGGCGCTGGCCCCTCAGATGACCCATTCAATTTTTCCAGCGTAGATCCTCCTCTTCATAGGCCTGACATCCCTGTTGATAGAGATCTGGTGACTCAGGAGGAGTTACATCAGGTGGATAGGATTGATAGTGTGGACATCAACACCATTGTCTTCTTATGATGTGTATTCTCGTTATATCTTTTAATAGGCCTTTGTTAGTTATTGGGTGGCTGTGCCCCATTCTCGCTATATCTTTTGATAGGCCTCTGTTAGTAGTAAGGCATATGTGCCCCATTTCCCTATATTTGTAGTTGTACAGAGATGATGTATTAGATGATGATATACTTAGGAATGTATGCATAGTTTTTCCATTCCCTATATCATATTGCCATCTATTATCTGCTATACATATATCATGTTATGCATATGTATGTATGTCCAAAGATATTCGACATTGACCCCTGGATGGTCTTATGACATGGCCCGCACAGATGTCTTCTTCGACAGTTAGCCGTATAGATCATACCCCACCGTCATTGGTGGCATTGGGTATGCGATCGTGGTACGATAGTATGTCACCACCAGACAGGGTGACCGTAGATCATTTGTTGCAGCATATTATGACCTTATTGATGTTTTAGGTTCCCGCAGGGTTTATGGATAGGATGCTAGGGCATTGAGTACCGGATAGGTAGGTCTTCCGATTTGGGACCCATGAGTTGACTCCTACTCTGGAGGAGTATGCACGATTGACGATGCTTCCTTTAGACAGACCTTGCGTGCATATGGCTTTGGGAGACATGAGTAGACGGTTCATGACTCTCACTGGATTGCAGCGCAGAGTTGTGCAGGATGAGTTAACATCTGGCCACGTGATATCCTAGCGTTTTCTGTATGACATATTTGGCTTGGAGGATATCTATTCACGATATTCTGGGGATTTCACCGCGCCGGAGGACCATTGGCGTGTGGCCAGGGTTGATGTACTAATGTTATGCATACTATCGTATGTCTATTTGCCACGGTACATGGATGAGATAGACATACATGTCATAATGACCGTGAGAGCTCTCAGGGAGGGTCGCACCATTATACCTATGATTGTAGCAAAGACCCTGCGGTCAGCATCCTACTGCTGTACATATCCGACAGGAGTGTTCACGGGTAGTTTGGTCATGCTGTACGTGTGGTTTATGTCATACTTGAGACCGATTGGTACCTTTAGACAGCATGGTTATTGTTTCACCCATGATATAGCCATGTCATACTCCTTTTAGCCATCAGAGTGTATAGGTGCTCTGTCTTGGTCCATATTTTTGGTAGATATCAGAGATCCATTCAGCCTATTGCCGTGTTCAAGGCTTAGCTCACCATACAGCTTCATTACTCATGCTCCGGGCATGGACTACCTCCCTCTGGCTGGTTTGAGGGGCGTGACTACTTACCACCCACTAGTCGTGATGTCACAGTTCGACCAATTTTAAGATTTTCATCCTTTCAAGGGGGCGATAGGTTAGCGTTCAGCTTCTCGATATCTCTCAACAGAGGACCGATCCCGTGTGTATGCTTGTTGGGATCAACGTGAGATAATTGCTTTTTCTGTGAGCCATCTGGGTTATTCTACAGAGTATTCCGCATGGATGGAGACAGAGATTTTATTTGCTTCAGTAGTGTCTACCGTACCGGATAGTGAGTCAGACAATGTAGATCCCATGGAGGACATCGATTCCGACATCGAAGAGTAGCCCGCTGCTGGGTTTCCAGCATTTCCTCCGGATTCTCCCAGTACTAGTATTGTTGTGATTCAGCACTCAGCACAGTACTTTGAGCAGAGTCTTCATCTGATGACCTTTGAGAGAGATCAGGCTCGATCTATGATGTTGACTGCTCTTGATTGGAGAGACGCAGCTCTATTACAGAGAGACGAGGCATTAGCTCACAGAGATATCGCTGTTGTTGAGCGAGATGAGGCTAGATCAGCCAGAGACGCAGTGATAGTTGAGCGGGATAGTGCTATATCTGCCCGGGATGTAGCCGTCACAGATAGTACTGTAGTGAGGTCCCGTACCACTGGCATGATTGCAGATATGAGCGCATATATTGATTATCATATGGTCACCATGAAGATGGCCGCAGATTTGTTGGGTTGTGTGGATATTCTCGTATAAGAGACCACAACTTCACATCCATCTTCTGAGAGGGACGCCATGTTGGGCTTGTTAGCTCGCATATATCCTGACTTGTAGATGACCTTGTATTTTCCTGCACAGACTAGCTTAGCCATTTTTTCATGTACAGTTTACATTGAATATATCAAATAACATTATATATATGACAGGGAAATATATTTTTGGATAACTTCCCATTTAGATATGCTTAGCTACTTGCTTGATATTTTGCCTGTTGCTTCAGGGCTTGTGATCTTGATGTATTCTGAATTACTCCTGGGTAGATGCACATTGAGTTATCTCTGGATAGTTCAGAATGGATCATCGATCTGTATGTATCCCTACCATTTTTGGTGTCTTGGGACTGGTTTCTGTATGGAAATGTGGAGAGGAGTGTGGCTTTCCTCTCTGAGATTAACCGCACCACAGATGGTCGCCAGTACTTCTATTTAGGAGAAGCCTAGTTAATTCCACCTCTTATGGATTGGTGTTGTTCTTCAAGGTATGACCACAGCTTAGATGGTCGCTGAATCTCCTATTTGGGAGGAGTTCAGGTAATTCCATCCCCTTAGTCTGAAGCTGAATGAAATGTAGTGGATTGAAAGATGATCCTAGTACCAACTGACAAGGGTTTGTGTTTTGGTAGGGGGTGAGACCGCACCATGAATGGCTGCCTATGTACTCCGATTGAAGAGGAGATCAGGTCTGCGTAGTTTGAACCTGGTGTAAGAGGTTCAACACTGTATATGGTAGAAATGGTGTAGGAATGTTTTTGTTGTTTTTTCGTTTTTGTAAGGGTATGAATGTTTTTGTTTTATTGCGATCGGGCCATATGAAATGGTTGCCTACGTACTCCTATTGAAGAAGAGATCAGGTCGACGTAGTTCGCCCCTCAGGGCGAGATGAAAAAGTGTGATCCCATGTGCAGGTCAGAGTGCGGGGAGGAGAAAGTTTAATCCTAGGTTGAGGATAAACTGCAGGTACGAGAAGTTTGATCCCATGTATGGGTAGCCAAACTGCAAACGCGAGAGGTTCAATCCATGGTGGGATGACCTAAGTCGTAGGAACGGAAAGGAGAGCCAGGCTGCTGGCTTGAAAAGTATGTTTCCCTAAGGGGTAAAGTGGAGAAAAGTTGTATGTAGTAAAGGGTTAAAGAACCGGAATGACTGGTGATCTGGTGGTCCAACACCAGGGTGTTTGCTTGATGGCAACTTCAGACATAGTACCATTTCATGATGTCTGAGTTGATGAGTTGTGGAAATTCATCGTCGTCCATTTCTTGCAATCTGAGAGCGCCTCCTGTCAATATTTCCTTGACAACAAACCGGCCTTCCCAGTTAGGAGCGAATTTTCCTTTAGATTGATCTTGGTTGTCAAGGATCTTCTTCAAAACCAAGTCATGTTGTTTAAACTGCAGTAGCCGGACTTTTTTGTTATAGGATCTGGCGATCCTTTGTTGATATAACTGACCATAGAAGATAGTCGCATTTCGCCTTTCGTCTATTAGAGACATTTAGTGATACCGGTCTTGTACCCATTGGTCTTCATCCAGCTGAGCGTCTATTAACACTCGGAGGGATTCCATTTCACCTTCTATGGGGAGTACTGCTTCCATCCCATAGGTTAATGCGTAGGGGGTTGCCCCAGTGGAAGTGCGCATTGAGGTTCTGTAGGCCAACAGAGTTAGAGGAAATAGGTCAGGCCAATCTTTGTGGTTGGCGGACATCTTTTGCATAATCTTCTTAATGTTTTTGTTAGCCGCTTCAACAACACCATTCATATTCAGATGATAGATAACAGAGTTAAGATGTTTGATGTGGAATTTACTGCATAATTCCTCCATAATTTTGTTGTTGAGGTTCTTAGCATTGTCTGACACAATCACCTTTGGTTGTCCATATCGACAAACGACATTGTTTCTGATGAAAGCAATGATGACTTCTTTAGTAACCCTGGGGAAGGAAGCTGCTTCTACCCACTTGGTAAAGTAATCGATCATGGTGAAGATAAATCGATGACCATTACTGACTTTAGGCTCAATGGGCCTGATAACATCCATTCCTCACATTGAGAAGGGCCAAGGTGAGCTCATATTGTGGAGTTCCCGTGGAGGGGCGTGTATAGCATTCCCATGAATCTGGCACTGATAGCATCTCTTGACGTAGTCATTGCAATCAACTTTGATAGACAGCCAATAATGTCATGTCCTGAGGATTTTCTTGACAAGGAGGGGGCCACTCATGTGGGAGCCACAGACTCCGCCATGGATTTCATCCACAAGCCTTTGGGCTTAATCTTTGTCTAAACATCGGAGGAGACCTAGTCCTATATCTCTTTTGTAGAGTGCATCTGTGAGACCCCAGATTTTATCAATAAAGATTTAAATTTTGTCGAAATAATTTTTTAATATTATGGTGTGAATTTAAGATAATATTATAGTTGTGGGTAGTATTTATAAATTTTGCAAAGTATGCAAGTTGTTATAAAATATTCGTTTGGTCGGGGAATATTCTTTTTGTTTGGGGAATATTAAATACGACTACTCAATCATTGGTGGACCCCACAACTGAAGTATTGTCGTAGTTATAAAATGACAAAATTATCTTTCTATAAAAATAAACGGCAGAGGTGTTACCTTTAAAACTGTTGAACTACCCAGTAGTAAAAGTACAGTAATACGCGTAGTTGTATAGTAGCACACAATATTGATTATTGATGCTTACGTGAGAAGTCACTCAGCTATGCTCAATTATTGCTACAGTAATTGCTGCATCATGTCTCTTATATTATTGATTCAATTATTGTTACAGTATCATTTGTATAATATGTTATAGTATTAAATCAATAATTGAGACGACAAGTTATAAATGATTAATAATTGTTGAAAGATTAAATATGTGTTGATTAAAAATAAAATGATTTGTGGTAATATTTATTCAATCCTTGATGTATATAAAGAGTCTGTTATGAGACATTTGTGGTAAGTTTGATTATTTTATGGGGGCCCATATGTCATCATCTAAGAGTCTCTTCGTCAATAGTAATTACCTTCGTCAATAGTAATTACCTTTGTGAATAGTAATTACCTTCGTCAATAGTAATTACCTTTGTGAATAGTAATTACCTTTGTCAATAGTAATTACCTTTACCAGGCGTCGAACCACTTGTCATTTCACATTACAAGCGTCGAACCACTTGTCGTTTCACATTACAGGCGTCGAACCACTTGTCGTTTCACATTATAGGCGTCGAATCACTTGTCGTTTCACATTACAGGCGTCAAACCACTTTTCTTTTCACATCACCAATTCGTCAAGCCACTTGCCTTTTCAATGGCAGGTGTTAAGCTAGAAATCTTCTATAAATAGAGGCCTAGTGCTTCATTATTTTCAGAAATTCACCAAACTCTAGAGAGAACTATAGATAGAGAAAGAAGAAAAGTATTCTGCTACTTCACCTTGCCATATTCAGTTCTTCTAAGGTAGGGAATATTATTTGTTGTACCGTAAGGGGTGTTATTCTTTCTTATTCATGAAGAGAACTGTTGTTATTCCATTGCTTATTATTTTGTAGGAATAACTTTGTATCGTGGGTTTACCCTATACTTGGTGACATTCTTCTATTATTCATTGGAACATCCTCTGCATGTGTGTTTACACCTATTCCCGGTTCCGCCTTTATTATTATTCTCATTGGAACATCACATGCATGTGTTTTACACCGACTGGTTCCGCTCTTTATTATTATTCTGTTGGAACATCCTATCGTGTTTTTTACACCGACTGGTTCCGCTCTTTATTATTCTCATTGGAACATCCTGTGCATGTGTTTTACATCGGACTGGTTCCGCTTTATCATTATGTAGGAATATCCTATCATGTGTTTTACACCTGATCTGGTCCATCTTTATTATTCTGTTGGAACATCCATCGTGTTGTGAATTTCACCGACCGGTTCCGTTATTATTATTATTACATTGGAATAACTTTGTCTGTCTGCAAAATACCGCATGCATGGTGATTTCTTTTGTTATTCCATTCTTTATTATACCCAGTTGGTTAAAACTTTGACTTCTATACTCCATGAAATTAGTAGAATATCCTTGATATTTGCGTTTCATCTAGTATCTTTTCATGGAAATATTCTTCTGATCATTCTTGAATTTTACTCTACAAAACAGTATCATTTTGACAATTTGGACGTTAATAATTCCTGGATAAAATAATTCTTGAACTTGTTTTATTGAATTATTATGTCATTGTCATCATCCTCATGTTATATTATGTTATCTTCGGCTTACGTGTATAGATGAACTTAGTATGATTATGACCAGAGACTATTCGGTATAATCATGGCTTGTTATAAATGATGTGATAAAAGTCCTCGAAGGGTGCATAATGCGATGGATGGATAGTTTTTGTATGATTATGACCAGGGGTGATTCGGCGTAGTCATGACCATTGATAATTTGATGAATATCCTTGGCGTCAGTAGTGCGGGGGTGATTCGATGATGTGTATTATTTATTAAAGCTGAGTCTCAGCTATAACGATGATGAAAAACCTTTTAAAACCTAAAAGATAGTAGACTTTATTCTCTACTTGACTCTTTTAATGGATTGCTTATTCACAAGCAGCTTAAACTTGTTGTTCATTGTATTTTATCGCTTTAACATCGTTGAAGGCTAATGATAAATTATTCTCGCATTATCTTAGTCATAATATTTCTTCTTTGGGCTAGTGAGCTCACCCTTTCTCTCACCGTTCTCTTGAGGAAATGAGAACATAGTTGGACGAGAGTCGAGGAGCGGAGTAATAGTCCGAGAGGATAGCATTAGTAGTCCTCACTATTCTCGTGAAATAGTGTGATAATAGTTGTAATGAGGACTCCTTTTGAGTTTGTATAATATCTAGTAGACAATATTTGTATTCAAACTCAAAGTTTATGTCGTATTGCACCCTACGCTTATATTAGTAAGTTGTATTTGAATTTATGTACCATGTAAGTGGCGACCCAAGATGGGTGACGATACCTAATTTTGGGGGCGTCGAGTTGGTATCGAGCTTGAGGATATGATCCTCCGGCTAAGATGTTAGAATAGTACTAGGAGGGGGGAGGCGGGAATACCTTCGCTAGTATGACCTACCTAAGTTTATTTGGTATTTGATTGGTCTCACGAGTATAGTGATAATATGTTGCATGTCAATTAACCCTTATTTTGTGGCGGTGTTTGAAAATGGCATCCGAGAATGTTGAGAATAGCAATGGAGCACGAGACCGCTGATTCTCCACGGATCAATAATCGAGGACAATGTGCAACGAGGATGGCGATAATCCTCCCAGTAAACAACAACACCGATCAATTGATTGAACGACGATGCGCTTTAAGAAGTTTTAGAATTCATGCAACATCGGTAGTAAAGCGATCGTCATCCAAAACGTAGGTGGAAACACGAAAAACTCTCGGGCACACCGCTAAACAATTCAAGGAGCCGGGACCACCGAGTTTAAGGAGAGCCAAAACCACTTCTCGCGGAAGCATGGATAAAGCAGATTACCAAGATATTTGATGTCTTGGGATGCTCCGAGGAGCAAAAGGTTCCTTTGCCGCCTTCATGTATTGCGCGGAGAGGCGACATCGTGGTGGGAATCGATAAAACGTACTCAACTCCGTCAGATCAAGATATCTTGGGAGAAGTTCCAGAATCGCTTCAACGACAAATACTTTCCCGAAAGTATTCGCCACATGAAGGAGGTGGAGTTTATCAAGTTGGAACAAAACAATATGACCGTGTCGCAATACGAGGCAAAATTTGCGGAGTTATCACGGGTTCGTCCCCACTTGGTGGATAATGAAGAGAGAATGGCGCGAATGTTTTTAAGAGGTTTGAAGCGGAGATATACGTCAACATCTTATTTCTCATAAACCTGCGTTTTATTCGGATGTTGTAAATAGGGCTCGATTAGTGGAGCGCGATAAGCGAAATCAACGCAACTAAAAGAGAGTGGCCAAACAAAATTATAATACCAAATGAGAGTAGTCATCGAGCGGTGACAACAAGCGTGGAGGAATCAACGGGCCAAATATGGTAACCACTTCGGTGGTAATCGGGCCAAAACAATAAGAATGGACATTTCAAGAAAAGGAGATTCAACAATGATGGAAAGACGTCAAAGACCAAAGACCCATTGTTAAGGAAGGAGAAAGACCACCTATCATATGCTTCAAATGCGGAGGAGAGGACATCATCATCCGAATCGCCATGCCATCCAAAGCATGTTATAATTGTGGAAGAGAAGGTCACTTAGCTCGATTTTGTCGTTTCATCAAGACTAGGATGGAGGCACCAAAGGTCATCCCCAGACAAACCAAAGCCAGTGAGATTAAGAGAGGCGTTTTTTTTTTCTCGTGACGAGGAACCCGAATAAAATTATCACGGGTAAGTTAATCATAAGCTCTTGCGAAGTCTATACCGTGTTAGATACCGCCTACCCACTCTTTTATTTCACCTAGTTGTGTTCAACGTTTAAATTTGACTCAAAGAAGTTAAACTTTGACTTATTGGTTGAAACTTCGTTAGTAGGAGCCTTAGATATCGCTACTATTTTTTAAATCTTGTTTGATTCAAATAAACATTTTCACGTTACCTATCGATCTTATCTTTTTGAAAATATTTGCCTTTGATGTGATTTTAGGAATCAATTGGTTAACTACTCATCATGCTTTTCGTAAGGTTGTTAGCTTTTATATTCATAACCAACTTGTGCGAATTCAAAGTAACCAAACCACTAAAGTCAATCATTGTCATATCAAGCCATAAGTAAAGAGCCCCGATCCTTTCGTTGTTGACTTTCTTGTGTGAAATGCACCGAAGCCAGACTTTCTGTAGGCGACGTCGTGACTGAAGATGGCAAGTTGATAGGTATCATTGTGAGGTGCTATCCAGGTTAAAGGATAGAAGTCACAGTTGGTATTAATGTGGCGTACTATCCAAGTCTTGGACGAGAGTAACAGTTTTGAATGATATTTCTATCATTAATAAATTTCTTGGCGTATTCTTGAAGACTTCCTAGCCTACTCTAGAACGTGAAATCGAATTTTGTATTGACCCCAGTACAAAAACCCATTTCTTAAACCCTCAAATATTTCTTCAACTAAAAGGATCTGTTTACGTGGATTATGATGAAAGTCATAATAAAAGTATAGTACTGATGAAAATATGGGTATATGAAGTATTAGTAAGTTTTAAGATGAGTTATGTTGGTTAGTATGTGAAAACATGAAAGTTTCTTAGAAATCACAAAGAGTTGAAAATCAGATTTTGGTGAAAAACGTAACATGAAATTCAATTGACCATATCTCCTATTATATTTTGAATTTTTGAGTGTGGTCCAGTCCTAGAGTTAGATCTATGAGTTACCTAACTAATCCAAATGGAATTACTGGAAAAGGTGTTGTAGATTTTTGTGTGGACTGATTTTAGCAAAAGAGTGCAAAGCTGCAAAACCAAAAAAAGTCTTTGCCATGATTTTAGACAGGCTGTTTCGGCCACTTAAATTATGAGAAAAATTCTGGCCTTTTGGGGAATGAAGGTATATGGTATAAAGTACCTCCTGTCCAAAAATGAGCTCATTCTGACTTAAAATGAGCATGTTATGACTATCTCAATATTTAGGTTTTTCCGACGAAAAACGCTATAACCGGAGTTTTGTAACTCCGATGACCATGAAATTTAAACTGGAAGCTCATGTTAACATGTGTAAGATTCTGCCAAGATTTGGAAATTTTCGGAGTTAAACTTGAGGTAGCTAGTTTCTTAAGGAATTAATTAGAAATTGATTTTTGAAAAATAGTAAATGAATTTTAAAAATTCTGAGAAAAATATATTTTCATTATGGGACTATATTATGCTAAAACCCAGAAAAGAAATATTTTTGGGACTGATTTGGTATTTTTCATGAAAATAGTTTAGTTACGAACATATAAGTTAAATATGTTATGTGAAGTAACAAAGTTGATAATAGGATTTTATGGCTAGAGAATTCTATATAGAATATATGCATATTTTTGATGAGGGATTTGATAATTGGTGATGATATCTTATGAGTATGGCATTTTTGAATGATTAAATGCATTATATGGTAAAGCGTAAACAATTGAGATAAATTGTTTATAAATTTAAGAAGTGATTAAAATATTGTTATAATATTAATGATATTAGATTATGAGATTATTAAGTGATTGATAACATGGGGATATTCTTGAATCCTGGATAAATTATATTATAAATGTTTAATATTTATCCTTTATCTCATTTGATTGATTATTTATATCGTTATCCTCATGCTTATATTATGTTGAAAGTCATCTGTGGCCTGTAGTGCATAGATGGACTTGGTATGATTATGACCAGGGATTGTTCGGTATAATCATAACCGTAATTGAAAACACGATTATCTTTGGCCAGTAGTGCATGGATAATTTGTGGTCGTGATACTAATGAATACACGATTATCTTTGGTAGTAGTGCATGGATAATTTGTGGTCGTGATACTAATGAATACACGATTATCTTTGGTAGTAGTGCATGGATAATTTGTGGTCGTGATACTAATGAATACACGATTATCTTTGGTAGTAGTCGTGCATGGATAATTCGTGGTCGTGATACTAATGAATATCCTTGGCACGTAGTGCGGGGATGATTCGATGATATGGATTAATTATTGAAATTTGAGTCTCAAAGAATGAAATATTAATTCATGGATGTGGTAAAAGTCATCTTTGGTCAGTAGTGCATTGATAGACTTGGTATGATTATGACCAAGGATTATTCGGTATAATCGTGATCAGTATGAAAAAACACGAATATCCTTGGCCAGTTGGTGCATGGATAATTATTGATCGTGATACTATTAAGCTGCGTCTCAGCATTATTGGTTTTACAGTTGTATGTCTTTGGCCTGTAGTGCAAAGATGAATTATGAATAAATATCTTTGGCCGGATTGCAAAGATGAATTTAATTTTTTCAACGATAAAGGTATTCAAGGTATCCTCACCTCTTTATCATACTAGGTACGTACCCTAATTTCGAGGGCGAAATTCCATAAGGAGGGGAGATTGTGAGACCCCAGATTTTATCAATAAAGATTTAAATTTTGTCGAAATAATTTTTTAATATTATGGTGTGAATTTAAGATAATATTATAGTTGTGGGTAGTATTTATAAATTTTGCAAAAGTATGCAAGTTGTTATAAAATATTAGTTTGGTCTGGGAATATTCTTTTTGTTTGGGGAATATTCATACGACTACCAATCATTAATTGGACCCCACAACGGAAGTATTATCGTAGTTAAAAACAACAAAATTATCTTTCTATAAAATAAACGGCAAGAGGTGTTACCGTTAAAACGCATTGAACTACCCAAAGAGTAAAAGTACATTAATACGCGTAGTTGTATAGTAGCACACGATATTGATTATTGATGCTTACGTGAGAAGTAACTCAGCTATGCTCAATTATTGCTACAGTAATTGCTGCATCATATCTCTTATATTATTGATTCAATTATTGTCACAGTATCATCTGTATAATATGTTATAGTATTAAATCAATAATTGAGACGACAAGTTATAAATGATTAATAATTGTTGAAAGATTAAATATGTGTTGATTAAAAATAAAATGATTTGTGGTAATATTTATTCAATCCTTGATGTATATAAAGAGTCTGCATATGAGACATTTGTGGTAAGTTTGATTATTTTATGGGGGTCCATATGTCATCATCTAAGAGTCTCTTCGTCGATAGTAATTACCTTCGTCAATAGTAATTACCTTTGTGAATAGTAATTACCTTCGTCAATAGTAATTACCTTTACCAAAGCGTCCGAACCACTTGTCATTTCACATTACAAAAATTAACCGAACCACTTGTCGTTTCACATTACAAAGGCCGAACCACTTGTCGCTTTCACATTACAAAGCGCCGAATCACTTGTCGCTTCACATTACAAAAGGCCAAACCACTTTTCTTTTCACATCACCAAATCGTCAAGCCACTTGCTTTTTCACACGGCGGTGTTAAGCTAGAAATCTTCTATAAATAGAGGCCTAGGGCTTCATTATTTTTCACGAATTCACTAAAACTCTAGAGAGAGAAACTATAGAGAGAAAGAAGAAAAGTATTCTGCTACTTCACCTTGCCAATATTCAGTTCTTCTAAGGTAGGGAATATTATTTGTTGTACCGTAAGGGGTGTTATTCTTTCTTATTCATGAAGAGAACTGTTGTTATTCCATTGCTTATTATTTTGTTGGAATAACTCAGATATCGTGGTTTACCCTATACTTGGTGACATTCTTCTATTATTCTCATTGGAACATCCTGTCATGCAGTGTTTTACACCCACTGGTTCCGCTCTTTATTATTATTCTGTTGGAACATCCTGTTTGTGTGTTTTTACACCGACACGGTTCCGCTTTATTATTATTCTGCTTGGAACATCCTGTTTGTGTGTTTTACACCCACATTTCCGCCTCTTTATTATTATTCTGTTGGAACATCACGTGCATGTGTTTTACACCGGACCTAGTTCCGCTCTTTATTATTCTGTTGGAACATCACATGCGTGTGTTTTACACCGCACAGTTAAATCTTTTTTATCATTCTCGTTGGAATATCCTATCTCGTGTGTTTTACACCGGATCCGGTTCCATCTTTATTATTCTGTTGGAACATCCTATCGGTGTGAATTTCACACGACTCGTTCCGTTATTATTATTCTCGTTGGAATAACTTTGCTCATCGGCATCCGCATGCATGGTGATTTCTTTTGTTATTCCATTCTTTATTATACCCAAATGGTTAAAACTTTGACTTCTATACTCCATGAAATTAGTAGAATATCCTTTATATTTGCGTTTCATCCAAAGTATCTTTTCATGGAAATATTCTTCTGATCATTCTTGAATTTTACTCTACAAAATAGTATCATTTTGACAATTTGGACTTTAATAATTCCTGGATAAAATAATTCTTGAACTTGTTTTATTGAATTATTATGTCATTGTCATCATCCTCATGTTATATTATGTTATCTTCGGCTTACGTGTATAGATGAACTTAGTATGATTATGACCAGAGACTATTCGGTATAATCATGGCTTGTTATAAATGATGTGATAAAAGTCCTCAGTGGTCTGTAATGCAGTGATGGATAGTTTTTGGTATGATTATGACCAGGGGTGATTCGGTATAGTCATGACCATTGATAATTTGATGAATATCCTTGGCCGTAGTGCAGGGGTGATTCGATGATGTGTATTATTTATTAAAGCTGAGTCTCAGCTATAACAGTGATGAAAAACCTTTTAAAATCTAAAAGATAGTAGACTTTATTCTCTACTTGACTCTTTTAATGGATTGTTTATTCCGCTGCAGTTAAACTTGTTGTTTGTTGTATTTTATCAGTTTAACACTGTTGAAGGCTAATGATAAATTATTCTGCATTATCTTAGTCATAATATTTCTTACTGGGCTAGTTGAGCTCACCCTTTCTTTCACTGTTCTCTTCAGGAAATGAGAACATAGCTGGGACTAGTCGGGGAACGGAGTAATGGTCCAAAGGATAACATTAGTAGTCCTCACTATTCTATGAAATAGTGTGATAATAGTTGTAATGAGGACTCCTTTTGAGTTTGTATAATATCTAGTAGACAATATTTGTATTCAAACTCACAGTTTATGTCGTATTGTACACGACAGTTATATTAGTAAGTTGTATTTGAATTTATGTACCATGTAAGTGGCGACCCAAGATGGGTGACGTATACCTAATTTTGGGGGCGTCACAGCATCTCCACTCAGATAGAATTTCATAGCAAGTCGATGGATCCACCTTTTCTCAGTATGGCTCGCCTCAGCGGGTGTAGATCCATCTCGGAGATATTCCTTGATATGCTGATACCAAGGATGTTGGAGGGAGGTAGCTCATCCGATACTTCTCCAATGTAATTCCCATAGGCTGGGGCCTTGTGCAGGGAAATTATGACGCTTGGAAAATGTTCCTTATCTGATATGCGAATCAAGGAGGCCAAAGTAGCTAATGTGTCCGCAAAGTCATTCCTATTACGAGGAATGTGTAGAAAGGAGATTTCTTCGAACTCCAAAGCCATCTTCAAAACTTGCCGATGGTAGGGCAGCAAATGTAGTTCCTTGGTTTGATAGATTCCGGTGGATTATCTGATTACCAACTTTGAATCTCCAAAGACAGTTAACCGCCTAACGCCCATTGAACGGGCAAGTTTTAGCCCCATGAGACAGCCTTCATACTCAGCTGTGTTGTTGGTGCTGACAAACTACAATTTGACGGCGACGGGATACTGCTCCCTCGTACCAGATACTAGAAATGCTCCAGCTCTAGAACCTTCCATATTAACAGCTACATCAAAATACATCTTTCATGATTGGCGCGTATCGTACTGATGGTGTTGCTAAACTGTCATTACTCCTTCATCAGGGAAATATGTTTCCAAGGGTTTGAAATCCCCTGAAGGTGCGGCGGCCAGTTGATCCATGATTCCTTGACCTCTGATGGACTTTTGAGTCAAATATACGATGTAAAATTGTAGTAGGATCAACTGCTATCTGGACAGCCATCAATTTAACATGGGTTTATTGAACACATATTTGAGAGGATCCACGCGGGATATGAGATGGGTTGTGTGACCATGGAGGTAATGTTGTAACCTCATGGAAGCCCATGCTAAAGCACAACACGTCTTTTCGATCAGAGTGTACTTGTGTTCACTGCTGCTGAATCTTTTGCTGAGGTAATAGATAGCTCGTTCTTGGCCTCTATCGTCTTTTTATCCCAGCATGCAACCCATGGCGTTGTCACTTATGGACAGGTACATGAACAGGGGAACATCATCCCTGGGTGGTACCAAAACAAGAACTTTGACTAGCTATTTCTTGATTATGAGGAAGGCATTTTGACACTCATCATTCCATTTCATGGAGGAGTTCTTCCTTAATAGCTTGAAGATTGGCTCATAAGTTGATCTGAGTCGAGAGATAAACCTGCTAATGAAGTTGATTCTTCCCAAAAATCTCCGTATTTCCTTTTCTGTTTGAGGAATGGGCATTTCCGTGATGGATTGGATTTTGGCAGGATCCAACTCAATCCCTTTGTGGCTAACTAGAAATCCTAGCAATTTACCTGATTTAACGCCAAAGGCGCATTTAGCTAGATTTAACTTCAAGTTGTACTTACGCAACCTGTTGAACAACTTTCTGAGATGGTCTAGATGGTCATCCTCCTTCCGGGACTTGACAATGATGTCATTCACGTATATCTCGATCTCTTTGTGCATTAAGTTGTGGAAAAGAGCCATCATAGTTCGTTGATAGATGGTTCCGGCATTTATGAGGCCGAATGACAACCGTCTATAGCAAAAGGTTCCCCTAGGCGTGATGAAAGAAGTTTTCTCACGGTCTTCCTCAGCAACCATGATCTGATGATACCCCGCAAAGCAATCAGCAAAGGAGTACATGTCGTATTGCGCAGTATTGTCAATAAGAATGTGGATAAATGGCACGAGAAAGCTATCTTTTAAGCAAGCTTTGTTCAAGTCCCGGTAATCCACGCAAACTCGTACCTTCCCTCCAGGTTTAGGCACGGGCACAATGTTGGATATCCACTCAGGATATGTAGACATCATGATGATGCCAGCTTGAAATTTTTTCACAATTTCTTCTTTCACCTTTAAACTCCACCCAGGTTTCAATCGCATGAGCTTTTGCTTGACTGGCTTAAATCCCTCTTTAATGGGAAGGCGATGAAGGAAAAAGTCAGTGGACAAACCCACCATGTCTTCATGAGACCATGCAAACACATCCTTGAATTGGGTTAATAGCGTTACCATGTCATTCCATTGGTTTGGGGTAAGGTCTGAACCAATCTGGATTAACTTAGGGCTTTCTAAGGTTCCGAGATTGAAAGAAGTGGTTTGATCAAGGTTGGGTTTGGGTTTGTCTATGACCCATTCTTGAATTTCTAGAGGCACCTCAATGTCATCCTATATATCCATCAAGGCTGAATTCATCTCTACATCAAAGGTACAATCCTTGTGGAGAAGAGGCATTGTATCAGCAAGTACAGGCACATCTAAATTCAGAGTCCTGAAACAAAATATGATTTCACTTAGTATATATGAAATGTGTTGATCATATACAATGTAAGCATATACTGACAAAATAAACTGCTAATACTGTACAGTAAAGTAAGCAGTTATTATATCTACAGGGCAGAAAGAGTTTTTGCCCGTTTTACCCTTAACGACCAATGCAGGGAATGCTGTTCCAATTGGCAAGGGTAAAGTCCATGTGGACCGCAGCGATGGAGGGATTGTCATCGTCCTCCGTATCCTGAATGATGGTCATCACGTCTGGGCAATCATCGTCTAGGGTGCATCTTTTGGTATGTTCATCATGAACGATGATGCGTATGCCTGACATCATCCGGATGACATCTTGTTTAATTCTTCGTACCTCCTCTTCCACTGTGGGATTTGGAACAAAGACTTCTTTCTCCTTTACCGGTACCGGTTTGGGAAATAACATAGCCATTACCTTGGCTGGCACCTTTACAGGAGGTTGTGCTGACTCAGAGTTTGAAGGCGAAGATAAACGCCGCATGGTTGAAGCTGGAGGAATCTGCTGATGCTTATGAGGATTCCTGTGACTAGAACTGGAAGAATAGCCTAGCCCAGCTATTCCAGAGTGCTTGGTTGATCGAATGGGGTATTTGATACCCTGGCAATCTTTACCCAGCCCTTGTCCCGGTTTATGACCCAATGACATCATTTCTTGAGTAGCCGACATTACCTTGGTAGAAATCTTGGGATCAGGCAATGGCATTCCAATAGCATGGTATTGGGTATTGCTTACTTCCAAAGCATGAAAGCTGACCGGTTCAACATCTACATTGGTATTGATGAATGGCATGTCCCCGTGTTAAGGATACTCTGGTTCAGCGCTGACCGTGACCAGGCTATTGTTGATAATGTATTTCAACTGTTGGTGAGGAGTGGAGGGGACTGCCCCAGCTATATGAATCCATGGTCGTCCCAAGAGCAGGTTGTATCCCGAATCTATCTTGAGCACATGGAAAGATAAGCAAAATATGTGAGGACCAATTTCGATTGGTAGCTCATTACTCGAATCGATTTAAATCTTGCTCCATCAAAAGCTTTGATGATAGTATGGCTACTCCGAATTCGGTTGAGATTGATATTCATCTTCACCAAGGTAGCGTATGGACAGCTATTTAGAGAAGAACCTCCATCTATCAAGACTCCAGCTAGCATGTATCCAGAGGACAAGACCGCAATGAGAAACGGCTTGCAATGACCGGTCCCCTCGGGTGGTATGTCATCATCAGTGGAGGATATCACATTGTTGTAAAAGGTGATCAACTAGATGTTGAAATTTTTCCGTATCAACTGATGTTGGTAGATAGGCTTCTTCTAAAACCTTCAACAAGACCTTCTGGTGATTCTCGGAAGTTAGGACCAAGTCCAGAATTGATATTTGTTGTGGAGCTTCTTTTAAGCTTAAAACCACCGTGGCTTCGTTATGACCCATAGTGCAGAGGAATTTTTTAATCTTCTCCATGGGTATTTTCCCCTTTGATTTGATGGTAGACTTCATCACCCGTTGGGGAAGATACAGTGGATTTTCCTTCGACACTGTAGCAGTTGTATGTGAGGTGCATCCTTCACCTTCTCCATAATTCCATGGAACTTTGCGCAAGCTAACAATAGGATATTGTGCTCTACACGACAAGTTGATTGGCTCGGGAGCGGCCACTTTCAAAGGATTGTTGCTTCCCTTGAGTTGAATTGTTAGCATTGTGAATGATTTGTTAACCCCATCAGCTTCAGTGGATATGACTGCTACCACACTCTTCCACTTAGTAGGACCTGAATTCTCACTTGCACGTAACACAGTATCGTCGTCCGCTAGGCGCATGACACCGTTGTCGATTAGATTTTGGATAAGGTGGCGGAGTGCCCAACATTCTTCTGAGCTGTGACCGCGAGACTGGGAGTGATATTGACATACTCCATCAGAGTTGTACCATCTTGAACGGGGGTTGATTGGAGGTAGAAGGGAACTGATCCTTCCTTTATTGATTAACATATGAAGGATTTCCTCCATTGGTTGGCCCAAATAGGTGAATTCCCTTTTGTTGGCAAAATCCCGATGGGCTTAGGCATTTGTTCTCTTTGTCACTTTGTCTTCCAGCATTTCATTTTCTGAAAGTGACAAGGGAACATTCATGACAAGAGGTAGGAGACTGGCATGCTCCTGGCTGATTAATTAACGTGTAACTTGATGCTGATAAGTCACCAGTTCCGCTAATTGCTCAATTTACTTGCATAGATCTTTCATCTTTCGTCCCATTGTGAACTGAAACTTGGCATAATCCCATCTGTCATCACTGTCTTTGAGGATCTGGGATGATTCACAGCTGAAATTGGAACTCTGTCCGTTGTTCCAATTGATCATGTTGACCTCTTCTTCTTTGTGTTGAGGATAAGGGTTGTCTTGAACGTGAGGCTGATCTGGTTTGGTGACCACGATCTCCCCGTTGTCTATCAGGTCCTGGATCTTGTGTTTCAAGGCCCAACAATCATGAGTATCATGTCCAGGTGCCCCGGCATGATAAGCACATTTCCGAGCAGCATTGAAACCCCGTCCATTAGGGCTGGCCGGTGGAAAGAAGATGTGTAATTTTCTTCTGTGTTGTCAGAAGAGTGAGAATTTTCTTGAGGGTATCCCCTAAGGGTGTAAACACTCGAGGGCGTTTGAGTTCTACACCTTTTGGTATTGGAGGGTTCGTAGACTGTGCTTGAAAGGGAGTGTAGTTTCTCCTTTGAATATGCACGTTTTGATTGCCTTTTTGACCCTGTAGTGTCAAGGAAACATCTTCCTCTTTCTTTTTATGGACCCTCCGGGGGTTGTTTCAATAATTTTTGGATTAGATGTGATCAGCAAAAACTTTAAGGGCAGCTAAGTCTTGAATCTTTCTGGACTTCAATCCCATCTCAGCCATTTCCCCATGTTTGACCATTTCAGAAAATGGTTTGCCGATGCTGGCTAAAACTCTCTCATAGAATGGAGCTTCTTGTATGTCTATGAAAGTCATGACCATCTCTGATTCTGTCATGGAAGGACTAACTTGGGCAGCCAGGCATCTCCACCTTTGAGCATACTCTCTGAAAGACTCGTTAGACTGTTTCTTGATCTTGGTAATTTGATACCGATCAGGAGCCATCTGAGTTTGAAAGCTGTATTGAGTGAGGAAAGCATGTGCTAGCTCTTCCCAGCTATGGATCTTCGAATTGTCTAATCTTGTGTACCACGAACGGGCTTCTCCAGTTAGACTCTTTTGGAACAATTGCATTCTGAGCTTTTTGTCCTCTACATAAAATCCAAGTTCTCCAATAAACACCTTTAAATATGTATAATGATCTCAAAACCCGTTATATTTTTCAAAGTCAAGAGTTTTAAACTTTTCTGGATAATAAACACCAGGGAAAATTCTTTTTGATGTCACCAGTGTCTGGATCTCCAGTGGGATGGGCAGGATCATGAATTTTGTTGGTCGTATCCAACTGCAGTTCAGGTATTGTCATGACCTGGGTTCCCCCCTTGTGTGGAGGATTCAGCATGTATGGGAATTTTTGGACCCTGATTAGACTGGTGTAATTCTTTGAGTAGAACAGCCAAATCTGTAATTTGTTTGCTTAATCCGTCGAATTCTTTGCGAGAAACTGGATTAAGTTCTCGTTCGGGTCTGGATGACGACATGATTGATCAGAGGCCGATTGCCTTTTGGACTTTGACCGGGTAGTAGGTCCGATTGGTTCCCTGCGAAAGACTTGCATAGTTTAGTCTTTAGGGAATGTGTATAATAACATGCTATGTGATGTGTCCATTTTAGGAATTTTATCCTGCAAAACGGATGTCAGCTATTTGTAGCATGTTAATTAAAATATGAATGTGTACACATTTCTTTATATTTCTCATTACATGGAGATATATATGGAATGTAATTACAAGTAATTGTGTTTACAAGTAATTTGAAATGAGAGAGCATTAAGAGATTTTCCTCCGTTCTGGGTTTATCAGAGGCTGACCTATCTTAGGTTACTCTCGCGGTTTTTTGGCATGAAGGTTCCCAAATCATCGCAATCTACTTGACGGGAAGTTAATCCGGTCTTTCAACTGGAGCAAATTTGGGTGGTGCCTTTCTTGAGCCTCGGAGAATTAGTCTTCGCATGAGTCCAGTAATCAAACACCGACGGGATAGCCTCCTGGTGGAGGGACCACACAATATACATTCACATACATCGTGTCTCACCGTATGATGATGATGACATGTGCGAAGCACTAATATCACAAGCAGATATGGTGCGAAGAACTAATATCACAAGCAGTTATGGTGCAAAGCACTAAGTGCAATAAGGAAATGCATTCGTACACATTCATCATCAATGTAAATGCAACATCCACACACAAGTAGATAACAATTTTGAAAAGATTGTAATAGCGGCTTAAGTCCTCTTACTGGAGTCCCCAGCGGAGTCGCTACCTGTCGACGTCGGGATTTTTAATTGTCCGTTTCCGTTAATTGTTCTTTGGTGTTCTCATTTTACGTGAGATTTGTTTGAACAAACAAGTGAAAAAGGTCCGACATGTATAATGTCGACGATGGACTATTAAGAGTCGCCAGTTGGTTTTTTAAATAGTTGTACCAACACAACTGAGAAAAGGTTTGTACATTGACCCAGTGATGTGACACTGCTAAACGGGTCGGTGAAACCGAGATTCATTAGGGTCCGGGGACTTGGTTATCTTGGCGGGAAGGTGTTAGGCACCCAGACATCCGTGTTACCACGGTGACCGCCTCTTTTCAAGAAACTATTATCTGAATGTGTATGTGTGTGGGTCAATGTGCTGTTATTTGGAAGTAGTGTGAGGCCTCGTTCGCACCTATATACACGGTGGTTTGAATTTATGTAAAATTCGGTTTTAAGCAAGATATGGCGGATGATTTTTATAAAAGAGGTTTTTCAAACCACGATGCTCAATAGTAATTGAGACCTTTTACACTCCCAATTTATTAAGTGTTCGGCTTGATTGATTTTATTTAACAGATGCGAGACATCCGTACGAAAATAATGTACAAAATAATGCCGACTTCTTCGTGGGTATGGAAACCATCTGAGGAAATTCAGACACCGCAAAATAATTTACAAGTTGCTTACAAATTTGAAATGTCCATCACGGAACCGAATCTAGATCCAATAGGCTAAATCAGTGATCACATGATTCCTAAAGCGCACAAGATACCGTGAATTTGTATGAAAGCGATGGCGGTATATATATAAAAGCTTTAAATATATATATATATATATATATATATATATATATATATATATATATATATATATACGGATCACCAACCACGAAGCACCTCCATGGGGGATCGAAATGTAAATAAAGGTTTAAAACCTATCAACCGCCAAAGAGGAAACTCCAAAGGGATAAAACATAAATAAAGCTATAAAGCTATCAACCGCCACGAAGTAAACTCCAGCGAGGTGATTTAAACGTAAAGGAAGTCAGAAAGCGATCAACCACCACGTAAACTAAACTCGTGGGGCGAATATATATATATATATATATATATATATATATATAAAAAGCAATAAACGCACGGATGTAAAATCTGTGCTCATCGAATGAGTTCGACAACAGTTATATATATATATATATATATATATATATATATATATATATATATATATATATATATATATAAAAGCGAATAAACGCACCGGATGTAAAATCTAGTCTCATCGAACAAAGTCCGACACACAGTTAATATATATAAATATATATATATAAGCATGTAAACGCTCCGGATGTAAAATCTAGGCACATTGAACAGAGTCTGACACACAGTTAATTTATATAAGTATATATATATTAAAGCAATAAACGCTCCAGACCGAAGTCTAGGCTCATCGAACAAAGTTCGACACACAGTTCATATATATATATATATATATATATATATATAAGGAAATAAACGCTCTAGACCGAAGTCTAGGCTCAATCGAGGCATAACTCGATAATGTTAGTCAATATATATATATACAAGCTGAAACAAAACCGCGGACCAAAGACTGGGCAAATGCGCGCAACACGACTGTCAACGTGAAGAAGGGTGTGTGCGGAGATGAAGAGAATGACTCTAAAGTGTGTGAGAAGGCTTATAGTTGACTGCCAAAGAAGACTTCTATATCTTTAGAGTGGGTAAACACTGGCTTTTGTAGGTACAAAAGAGGCTATATATGAGCACACAGGTGTTTAAAATGAGAAAGTACACTGCATGGGGTGAGTGCAGAGCAAATTGGGCAGGGCTTCCTCGCCGTTTTCTCTTGCAAAATGGGAAGCCCAAGCCCTCTATTTATAGACGGCGTAGCCCAGTGTACTGCTGGCAGAGCCAGCAGTGTACTGAGAGGCAACCCGGGTGGGCCCAGGTTTTTCAGGTTGGGTCGTCTCGTAGTACGTGCACTCGGGCACTGTAATGTCCATTCGGACTTTTAGAAGTGCAATCCGGGCATCCTTTTGAGGTATACAGGACCTATTTCAGACCGCCATTATCAAGAGTTGTACGATGGCATGGGATTAGAGTTTGTACGAAGTCATTGAAGATGGGATGGTACCCTCCGGTCTTCAAGCTTCAACTTCCATCCGTTACCCCGCACAATAGTCACTCGGGATTTGTTAGTCTTGTGTGACATCGTTGTGTAGAGATGTTGAGACGACGTGGCGTGGCATCGCGTTGGCTAGATTACGATGTTGCCCCTCACCGGTGTTATCGTCGGATTGGGCTGATAAAGCAGACGTTGCTCAGGCTTCGCTAAGATTGAACTGCTGCAATTGTTGAAGGTCCTCATTGTCATCTTTGAGGTGTGTCTGCCTTCCCGGTGTTATCACCGGGTTGGTACAGAACATCTCGTTTGTGAGCGCCAAGATTGAAGCTGGTCGCATTTGAAACAAGCATTTCTGGGGTTATCGCCGAAACTGTATTCCTTGGGGTTATCACCAAGGTTGGTGGCTATTCCCATGGTTGGGCTCGAGACTAGATACCTCGGGGTTATCTTCAAGATTAATCGGTGTTCTCTGGTGTGTGTTCCAGTATTGTATCTGCACGCCTCGGGGTTATCTCCGAGATTAGAATTGTTACTCCCAAAGTGTGATCTGGGGTTGATGCTGAACTTCCGGTAGTATCCAAAATGGATATGGATTGTCTTTCAGGGTTCCCTCTTAAAAGACGAATCTGTCCTCTTGCAATGTTAGTGACAGTGGTACAGAAAATTTCAAGTGTCTACACTGAGTTAATGGAGTAGCAATTCGAGAAAATCCTTCCATGAACCTCCGATAATAACCAGTTAAGCCCAAAAAGCTACGTACTTTGGTCACTAACTTAGGTTGCTCCCAGCTTTGAATTGCTTTAATCTTTGTCGGGTCAATAGATATTCCGTGTTTTGATATCACGTGCCGAAGGAATGCTACTTCCTCAAGCCAGAACTCGCATTTCTTTAACTTGGCATATAACTTATTTTCACGAAGCTTTTGGAGTATCAGCCTCAAGTGTTGCTCATGATCTTCTTAGTTTTTGGAGTAAATGAGGATGTCATCAATAAAGACGACCACAAAGTGACCCAAATATTCCTTGAATACTCGGTTCATCATATCCATGAAGGCAGCAGGAGCATTAGTTAATCCAAAAGACATGACTAGGAATTCATAATGCCCGTACTGAGTTCTGAAAGTAGTCTTTGGAATGTCATCAGTTTTAATCTTTAATTGATGATATCTGGAATGAAGATCGATCTTTGAAAAATATTTGGCGCCTTGCAACTGGTCAAATAGATCATCAATACAAGGTAACGGGTACCTATTTTTGATGGTGACATGATTCAACTCTCGATAATCAATACAAAGTCGCATACTTCCATCTTTCTTCTTCACGAATAGAACAAAAGCAGCCCAAGGAGATGTACTAGGACGAATGAAACCGATGTCTAATAATTCCTGTAGTTGGGTTTTTAAGTCCTGAAGTTCAATAGGAGCCATTCGATATGGGGCTTTGGAAATGAGTTTTGTACCGGATTCAAGGTCGATACAAAATTCAATTTCCCGCTCTGGGGGTAGGCCAGGAAGTTCTTCAGGGAATACGTCAGGAAATTTATTAACAATAAAAATATCATTCAAATTTGACGTATTTCTGTTTAAATCCGTGACATGTTCTAAGAAAGCTTAACATTCATTTTTCAATAAATGAATAGCTTTATGGCTTGATATGACAGTGATTGACTTTAGTGGTTTGGTTGCTTGAATTCCCATAATAGGTTGGTTAGGAATATGAAAGCTAACAACTTTACGAAAACAATCGATTTTAGCATGATGAGTAGTTAACCAATCAATTCCTAAAATCACATCAAATGCAAGTATTTTGAAAGGGATAAGATCGACAGGTAACGTGCAGTTATTGATTTGAATCAAATAAAACTTATAAACAGTGGATGTAATGAAGGTTTCTCCCAACGAAGTTTCAACAGTTAAATCAAAGTCTAATTTCTCCGGAGTTAAATTTAAACGTTGAGCGCAAGTAGGAGAAATAAAAGAATGGGTAGAACCAGTATCAAATAAGGTATAAACTTCGCGAGAGTTTATGAATAGCTTACCCGTGATCACCACATTTGGATTCCTCACTTTTTGGGAGGTTACGACAAACGCTCTCCCTTGAACTACCGGTTTTGTCTTGTCTGGGATGGCCTTTTATGCCTCCATCCCAGCTGGACTTGACTTCGGTGCACGACAAAATTGTGTTAGGTGACCTTCTCTTCCATAATTGTAACATGTTTTGGACTACTGCGTACAGTTTGGACTGATGTGTCCCTCCCCTCAGCATTTGTAACATACGACCGGCGGTCGTTCTCCTTCCTTAACAATAGGTGCTGGTGCTAACGTCCTTCCATCATTATTGAATCTCCTCTTCTTGAAATTCCCACTTTTATTGTCTTGGCCATGATTACCACCGAAGTGGTTACCATTTCTGGCATGTTGACTTCCACCACTTTTGTTGTCACCGCTTCGATGACTGCTACCACTGGTATTATCATTTTGTCGGTTGCTCTCTCTTGGTTGGGTTGACTCGTTATCGCGTTCCAATAACTGAGCCCTATTTACAACATCTGAATACAAACATAGTTTGTGAGAATTTAGATATTGACGTATCTTGGGTTTCAAACCTCTTAGAAACATCTGCGTCATTCTCTCCTCATTATCAACCAAGTGGGACGTAAACCGGGATAACTTGGCAAACTTAGCTTCGTACTGTGACACAATCATATTGTTTTGCTCCAGCTTGATAAACTCTACCTCCTTCATGTGATGAATACTTTTTGGAAAGTACTTATCGTTGAACAGTTCTTGGAACTTCTCCCAAGACATCTTTAGTGCGGCAGGTTTAGTACGCTTTACAGATTCCCACCAGTAATCTGCCTCTCCTCGCAACATAAAGGTGGCAAAGGGAACCTTGTGCTCCTCGGAGCATCCCAAGAAATCAAATATCTTTAGTGCGGCAGGTTTAGTACGCTTTACAGATTCCCACCAGTAATCTGCCTCTCCTCGCAACATAAAGGTGGCAAAGGGAACCTTGTGCTCCTCGGAGCATCCCAAGAAATCAAATATCTTGGTGATCTGCATTATCCACATCTCTGCCTTAAGTGGTTTTGGCTCTCCAATAAACTTCGGTGGTCCCAACTCCTTGAACTGTTTAGCGGTGATCGTCCGAGAGTTGCCAGTGTTTCCACCTTCATTTTGAACAGGAGTCGTTCTCGCCTGATGTTGCATGAATTGCATAAAGCCTCTGAACATCCTATCGTTCATCATTTTGTCAATGTTGTTATTTTTTGGAGGATTATTGCCATCCTGGTGCACATTATCCTGGGTATTGATCGTTGGTGACTCAACGGTCTCATGTGCTTCATTGCTTATCTCAAGATTTTCGGATACCATTTTCAAATACTGCCACAAAACAAGGGTTAATTGACATGTCACATATTATCCCTATACTCTGTCCGACCAAATAAATACCAAATAAACTTAGGTAGGTCATACTAGCGAAGGAATTGCCCGTCTCTTCCCTCCTGGTTCTTGTCTCACATCTCAGCCAGGGATCATATCTTTAAGCTTTGATACCAACTGTGACGCCCCTAAAATAGGTATACATCACCCATCTTGAGTAGCTAAATACATGGTACTGAATTTAAATACAAACTTCTTTTATACAGTACTACAAAACGTAGCTGAGAGTTTCAATACAAATAATGTTTCGTAGAGAGTATCCAAACTCATATAAAGTCCTCATTACAATTATTATCACACTATTTCACTGAATAGTGAGGACTACTAATGCAAACATCTGGACCGTCACTCCGTTTCCCGATTAGTCCCAGCTATATGCTCATTTCCTGAAGAGAACAATGAAAACAAAGGGTGAGCTCAACTAGCCCAGTAAGAAATATTATGACTAAGATAATACAGAATAAATTATCGTTAACCTTCAACAGTGTTAAACTGATAAAATATAATAAACATCAAGTTTAACTTCAGCAGAATAAGCAATCCATTATAACAGTTAAGTAGAGCATGATATCTACTATCTTCTATGATTTAAAAAGTTTATCATCAATTTTATCGCTGAGACTCAACTTAAAAAATAAACCACATCATCGAATCATCCCTGCACTACGGGCCAATGATATTCATGTAATCATCAATGGTAATAATTATACCAAATAATCTGTGGTCATAATCATACCAACAACTGTGCATCAATGCACTACAGGCCAATGAGGATTTTTACCACATCATTTGTAACATTACAGTCATGATTATACCGAATAATCCTTGGTCATAATCATACCAATCATTAGTGCATATATGCACGTAAGCCACATATGACTTTTATCACAATATAAGCATGAGGATGATGACAATGATATAAGAATTCAATTAAAAGGATAAATTTTTAAAGATTTATAACTTAATTTAACCAAAATTCAATAATGTCCAAATAGTTAATATGATACTGCTTTGTGGAGTAAAATTCAAGAATAATATTGTATCAAAAATGATTTGGACAGCAAAGAAATCAATTTATGTCATGAATAATTCCCCGGGTGAATAGTACCCGAGTGAATAGTACCCCGTGAATAGTACTTCAGGAATAGTACCCTGTGAATAGTATTTTGTGAATAGTACTCGTGAATAGTACTTTGTGAATAGTACCCATGAATAGTAATTTGTGAATAGTACAGTAAAAATGAATACTACTCATGGACAGTACTTTGGCATGAAAAGCTGAAAATTTAACAAGAATGTGTAGAAAATATCCTTGTGAAACGATACTAGATGAAGCACAAATTTCAAGGATATTCTATTAATTTCACGGAGTATAGAAGCAATACTTTAACAAAATGATGGTATAATTAGGAATACGAGACGAAATAATATTACTCACATACTACAGAGTATGGAAGAAAATATTATTCCTATGAATACTGAACAAAATAATATCCCTTACCTCTGAAGAAAATTGGATACTGGAATAGTGAGGTAGCAGACTTCTCTTCTTCTTTCTCTCTATAGTTTCTCTCTCTATAATTGCTCTTGTGAGTCTTAGTGAATTGGTGAGAATGAAAAAGAATGAGCTTCTATTTAAAGGGAAAATATAGTTTCGATAATGGCACATTTTGGGGCTCGAAATATTATAGTATAATACCTTCATCTTTTCCTTCATTTTTAATTTAGTCCTGTAAGTATTATCAAACTTGCACCACCTCCCCTAATAGTACATCATGTGATTCAATAGTACATTCATGTGAATCAATAGTACACACATTTGAAAAAAATAGTTACGATATAGTACCTTCATCTATACCTCTATTTTTAATTTAATCATGTAAGTATTATCAATCATGCACCACCTCCCCTAATAGTACATGCAAGTGAATCAATAGTACATACATGTGAACAAATAGTTATAAGCATGTGAATTAATAGCAATTAATTGCTCATTTATCCGATTAATTACCCGATTGGTCAATATAACCTCCAGACATCAATTATTATCAAAATAGATGTCTATTTCCATTAACACTAATAATCTCAACACAATGAAAATATCAATTTCATCTTTAATCAATACGAAATTATTCATCATTAATATTATAACTCACAATATTTACAACCAGAACATTCCCAGGAAAGAGGGGGCTTTCCGATAAGGATTTCTCCCTATTGGCGCGCAATTAGGTGACCAAACCTCTCCTCAACAGAACTTTCTAGACATTGTCAATATTACAAATAATAATATGAATAAATTTGTCGTCTTAATTATTGATTTAATAATAATAAATATTATGCAGATGATAATGTGAGAATAATTGAATCAATAATATGAGAGATATTATGCAGTAATTACTATAGCAATAATTGAGTATAACTGAGTGACTTCTCACGTAAGCATCAATAATCAATACCGTGTGCTACTATGCAACCACGCGTATTACTGTACTTTTACCATCGGGTATTTCAACAGTTTAACGGTAAAACTTTCGCCGTTATTTTTATAAAAAGATAATTCTGTTATTTTCTAACTACGACAATACTTTCGTTGCGGGGTCCACCAATGATTGTGTCGTCATACGAATATTCCATGTTAAAATGAATATTCCTCGACCAGTCGAATATTATATAACCACTTGTTTACTTTGCAAAATTTGTAAATAATACGCACAACTATAACATTATATCAAATCCACACCATAATATTCAAAAATATATTTCGAGAAAATTTAATCTGTATTCATAAAAGTTGGGGTCTTACAATAGCTCTCTACCTTGCCATCTATTCTAGTCTTTCTTTTAAAGACCCATTTACACCCAATAGGCTTAATGCCTTCAGGTGGTGAAACCAAAGTCCATAGTTTTCATACATGGAGTCTATTTCGGGTTGCATGGCTTCTTGCCACTTCTCCGATTCATTACTACTCATAGCCTGTTCGTAATTCAATAGATCGTCGTCATCTATGATGCGTACCTCATTGTCATCTTCTATGACAAATCCATACCTATCAGGTATCTTCGGTACTCTTCTAGATTTACGAATAGGGTATTGTAAAGAAGATATCTCTACTTGGACTGGTTAATCTATTTGATCTGTAATGGTTTGTGGTTCTTGAATTTCTTCGATATCTATTTCCTCCCACCTGGACCCTTCAAGGATAAACTCCTTTTCCAAGAAGGCGACATGTTTGGCAACAAACACCTTTTGTTCAGTAGGATTGTAGAAATAATATCCTAAACATTCTTTAGGATATCCCACAAAAGTACACTTATCAGATCTTGTCCCAAGCTTATCATTCTGAAACCTTTTCACATAAGCTGGACATCCCCAAATCTTAATATGCTTAATACTAGGTTTCTTCCCTGTCCACATCTCATATGGAGTCTTAGGAATGGATTTTGAGGGAACCTTATTTAGTAGATATGTAGCCGCTTCTAGGGAATATCCCCATAATGACACCGGAAGATCGGTAAAGCTCATCATGGATCGAACCATGTCCAACAATGTTTTATTTCTCTTTTCTGATAGACCATTCAGTTGTGGCGTCCCTAGTGGAGTCCATTATGAGATTATACCATTTTCTTTTAGACAATTGAGAACTCACCACTTAAGTATTCACCACCTCGATCTAATCAAAAAATCTTAATACTTTTGCCAGTTTGTTTCTCTACTTCACTTCTAAACTCTTTGAATTTTTCAAATGATTCAGATTTGTATTTCATTAAATACACATCCAAATCTTGAGTGATCGTCAGTGAAAGTAATAAAATAAGAATACCCTCCTCGTGAAGTCGTTGTCATAGGTCCACATACATCTGTGTGTACCAGCGCTAACAACTCTGTAACTCTTTCTCCTTTTCCACTAAAAGGAGATTTAGTTATTTTTCCCATGAGACAAGATTCACAAGTTGGATATGATTCATAATATGATAGCTTTAGGAGCCCGTCTTTATGCAACTTGGATAATCTTATTTCATTAATATGACCAAGTCTACAGTGCCACATATAGGTATAATTAACATCATCTCTTTTCCTTTTATTAGTTTATTCAATTTGAAGTATATTTTCATGCAAGTCAAGTATATAAAGTCCATTTCGCAAATTACCAACACCATATAAAATATTATTATTTTAAATAGAATAACTATTATTCTTTATTATAATATCAAAACCATCCATATCCAACACAAAAATTGAAATAATGTTTCTAATGATATTCAGAACAAAATAACAATTATTTAAATAAATGAACTTGCCCATAGGTAACGCTAAATAATAAGTCCCTGTGATGTCCCAAAATTCGGGTAATAATCACCACGAACCTGGTACATCATTTTTATAACTATTGCGGAAAATATAAACATAAATTGTTTATACAATAACCTTTAAAACATAGTCCCCAAGGTCGATAACCTTAACTTAATATACAATTTCATATACTACAGGACTTAAACTATTATTTTCCTTCAATACTATTATAATTTTAACTGTACAATAATCCATTCCTGGATTTTGTCTTTACCTTTCTCTGTGTTTGAAGTTTCATCTTAATCTGAAATGTTTATCATGATATAGCAAGGGTGAGCAACAAGTTTGCCCAACAAGTTTAAGTTCAAAGAAAGATATATCATGATTGAAAAAAATAAAAGCTGACAAACTTTCAACAATATAATAATTTTGAAAGAACATGAATCAATTTACATAACTGAATGACCGAGACAATACTGATGAATGGCCAATAATAAACATGAACAAATTTAACTGAACCAAATGGTAATGAAAGTGATCAGCCTTTCATACCTAATGAACATATGCAACATGTACAACGTGCGAATCAATAATCAAAGATGTGGTGTAATCAATAATGATTAACTGTGACAACCCGAGAATTTAGATAATTATTTAAATCTTAAATGATGAATTAAAGGTTGAATAATAAACCTAGACATAAAATAAGTGAATGGATTTGAGATTTCCGGGAAGGAATTTTGTGACTTTAAGATTTTTGTGGTGAATTATTCAGGATTAAGGGTATAAGTGTATATGTATCTGTGTATGTGGATTTATGTGTACAGTTTGTGGTATTTAGTGTCAAGGGTTGACTAGATAAATTATATATATGTGACAAACTCTAATATTATAATATGAACGTCAAAGTTCAGTTAGAAAACCCTAATGACAGATAAAAAAAACCCAAGAAACCAGTTTTGGAAACCTTAATTTCAGTTTCGGGAATCCGAAACCCTAATTCGGAATTAGAAAACCCTAATTTAGGAATTCAGATGCTAAGTATAAGGCTTAAGTGTTATTAATTATAATCTAATTAGGGAAAACCCTAATGATTAATTAGAAACACTAATAATTAGAAACCCTAATTTCTAATTGGAAACCCTAATTGTAAAAATTAGGAACCCTAATTGCTAATTAAGAAAGCTTTATGTTAATTAAGAAACATTAATCCTAATTTTCAAGTTATAAGTAATTAAGAAACCTCAATCTAATTAGGAAACCCTAATTTCTAAATTAGAAAGATTATTTTTCTATTTAAAACCCTAATTGGAAATCTTAGAAATTAAACTCTAAATCCTAAGGGTTAAACCCTAATCCCTAAGGGTTAGGGCAAATGACTAGTATGCTATTAAAATTAAAAGCTAAATGTCTAAAATGCCCTTTTTGCATTATTTATGTGATATCTTGCAAACCTTGGCAAGTGAGAGTTGTTCACCAACTCTAACAACTCCATGTGACTGAAATCAATGCATATCAGCCACATTATATCAGCCAACTTCATTACACTTATTTAGTTATAGATCAAAGAGAGAGAAAGTTAACAAATCTTGCTCATTTGTTATCTAACACTCAACCAACTCTCTCTCTTTCTCTAGACCCACGAAATCAATTAGTGATTCAGTCCCTGGAATGATACATAGCATCTCAAGAATAGATCATGATGATCAGATTCAAGATCAAAGTTAGAATGAGGTATACCACTGATATACGAGAACAAAAGATATACCACTGATATACGAGAACAACTGAGACAAAATACTGAACAAGCCTCAAGTGCAAATACGAACGAAAATATAATATCCAAAGATCTGAATGGAATATAGCTGAATCAACATAATTGACGAAACCAATCAAAGAATAAAGAAATAACGAACTCAAGTAACTAACTCAATGACTTGAACTGAACAGAAACCAACAAAACTAATCCAAAAAAAATAATAGGCTGAAACAAATGGCTGGAGTTATTTCATACCGAATGAGCTCAGAAATATATCTTGCCACACAGGCAAGTCAAACTAATGCCACACTGGCAAATCAAATGATGCCACACATTCAACCAAAATAATGCCACACAGGCAAATCACACATTGGACCGCGAATCCAAATGTATGCAAATCAGATAGGTGTGTTTGGCACAACATCACAAATCCATGAAAGCAAAAAAACTAGGGTTAACCCATACGCCCCCACAACAAAACACCAAATGGCTCACTTCCTCCCGAGCCCAAAAACGGAGACGCAGTGGACTAATCACACCGCTGACGAAAGTGGCATGCCTCTCGTGCCAAGACGACATGCATGGTACCCCACACGTGGTTATAGCTCGTATACCTACGGTATATTCTAACAAAAATACTATGTCACAACACATGCGACATAATACCAACAAAATGGTTCTATATGTACATGTTGAACCAAATCAATTTATAGTCACAAGGTCTCAAAAAGAAGGTAGCAACATGTACCGTTCTACAATTATCAAAAATAAATACTAAACATGATATCCTAATTCAAAGAGTACAAATACGAGTCATGTGTATCAACTCCAAAATGAAACTAATATATTTATTTCACATGAAACAATTATGTGAAATTATAACATAATTCGAAATAAGGAAACAAACGAACAAATCAAATTTAACAAGAGTATCGTTAAAAGAGTACGAAATCCGTACCTGAGTTAAGCAACGTCATACCCAAAATTAAAATCCGAATATAACTCGTTAAACTTCTTCCGTTAGAGCTAGTTACACAAAATAATAATAAATGTAAGTACATTTGTAAAAAAAAATATTTTTTTAAAACCTTAAATTAAACACATTAATTATAATAATAATTTTATTATTATTACTACTACTATTTCCTATAAATTTCAAATTTAAATTATTATTTTTTTAGTTGTACATAATACCATAACAACTATTTTAAGAATCAATTACTCAATATAGTCTTATTCAAAATGTTGATTGCAAGTTTAATCCATTTTTACCTTACATATCAAGCACCATCCGCTCCAATAAAAAGAAGACATTTCCTTCCCAGATCATATGCACAAACCTTATATATATAATAATAATAATCTCATTGCTCTCCCTCCCAAAAACTGACACACAAATGTACTTCTAAATTAATTTATAGTATTATATCTATATTTGTAGTCTGCCATAGCCAGACATATATATATATATATATCCAAATCAATATCTCTTACTTCCAAATCAACCATATATAATATACATGCACATGCTTATGGCTTATATGACATGAATTCAAATGAAAATTAATAATAATCATCAGAATGGCTTTAGTGCCGACAAACACAAGAACCCAAAATAATTGATCGCAACATTTAATAATAGATTATAATATAAAAGAATTACATTATAAATCCAATTCCTCCTTTCACAAAAGAAGCAAAAATTTTATGTATATTCTCTTTTTCTTCTTAACAGTAGTTAACTCCAATTTATCTTCGCCTCACACTTTCTTACCCAAATACAATAGTCTTCAAGATGTGATCTTAACCCTAATATTTAATATCTCTAATTATATATATTTTTTAACCGTATACACTTAATATTAAGGCCCAAACCTCATTAATTAATATTACCCACTAGTTATTATTAGTCCAACTAGCCTAATCACAACTTGGCCCAAATAAAAAAAAACAAAGTCCAATAATATGTTTTAAAACAAAATAATTTTTACTATTCAATATTTATCAATTCATTTTTTTACCGGGTATTACATCACCTACCCCTTAAAAAGGATTCCGTCCCCAGAATCAAAAGAATGAACCTACCTAATTATCAAAAAGATGCGGATACTCCGCTCGAATAGACTCCTCCATCTCCTATGTAGCTTCCCGCTCCAAATGATTTTACCTCAAGATTTTAACAAAAGGATTTATCTTCCTCAATTTCCATTTAATCAGTTATTTAATTATCTACTAAAAGAATATAATTTTCCAAACAAAGCAAGGAAGAAAAGAGGGAAACAAAATCATTTACCTTTTCCAATTTAAACACAATTATATAACATAAAATCAATTAATATTTAATTATTAATAATTAAAAAAATTGGTTATTACATTAATGTATGTAGCTAATTAATGTGATATTCCTAATGGTATGTGTAGGATATTGGAGTACGTGAGTTGTAATTGTGTAGCTTACGCAAGAGGTAAGTTCCCTAACCTTTGCTACTTTATTATTGAGCAATGTTAATTTTTACTATTATGTTATACTTATGCAAATTCTCTATTTCTAATCTCTTGTTGAGCAGTTTATTGTTATGCAAGTTCTTTAACCCTCATTTACTATTGAGCAAGTTAATTAATCTTTATTTATTTATTCCAAACGAGATTACTTTGATTATTCAAAGTCTGTAATGTTGTTGTAAGAAATGTGTTTATTCAGCTACTAATAACTTTTGTTTGATCTTCGTTCTCTAATGTCATTATACTATCTTACACTATTGTACCGAACTCTAAGTTGTCTAGCGATTCTTTATCAATTCAACTAATCCTTAGTTGATGAATGTTCTAAACTCTAAATTCCTTGAATTCAACCCAAACCAAACTTCCTTTGGTTTGCTTATGTACTCACACAATTTTGAAAGCATGTTGTCGATGATAATATTTGTTCAATTTAGAAACAATTAATACTCTATCTCTTATTGATTCATCGATATACCTTGTTCATGAAAATATTATAATCAAACTCTTGAATAGTTATTGGTCTCTATCTGATTCAACCAGTACTTGGTTGATGAGCATTCTAAAGATCTAGAATTTCCTTTGAAGCTAATTCCCAACCAAACTTCATTTGGTTCGGAACCTGATAATCTAAGCTGAGATGAACAACCCTATATTAGGGGATTATTTTAGAACTATGCAATAGTGTTCAAATATTTGCATAATACATAATACAAAGGGCTGATCACCTGCAATACAAGATGATGATCCTTATAGTCGTTTAGACTATTAAAGGTTACAGTAGAAACACCTGTTAACCTAGGACATAGATGATGATTATAGTCTTTTAGACTGTTAAAGGTTAAAGTATAAATACTTGAGACCTAGAGTATATGTGACAATCCCAAAATAGGTCCATTCCATCCAACCCATTCTGAGTCGCCAAATACATGGTACAGAAAATAACTACAACTTTATTACAATAATTGTCGTACAAAATACAACAACACATATGCTGTGAGTTTTGATACAAATATATACCAACTGTGACTCATGTCCTAATCGTGGATAGCACATCACAATGACACCTTATATAAAGGTATAGTCAAAAACTGTTTTAGAAATTAGAATTTTTGGGAAGTACTCAAGGAAACCTTCGTACATGGGAGGACATGATTCTAGGTTATGATAAATATCATATGGCCACAGAATTATCCTTGGTTGACCCAATAGACCCCAAAGAAAAACGAGAAGATTACTATCATCTTCTTCCCAATGGTGAGTCTTCTCTTGATATATCATTATCTCCACTGTCCCTAATTGAGAATTATACTTCAAACAAACACCAAGATTATATAGGTAGTGCTCGTAAATATACTCAGCAAGTGGATGAGCTCATCCCTGTCTTATGATGATACGAGGTTGTATGTCATTAGACATCTTGTATGATAGTGGCAAAACACCCTTCTAACGTTGGGTTCGCCTCACCCTATTTGGTTCAACAAATATAAGTACTAAATGATGACCACTGTTATATTCCCCTGTTACCCCCGCTCGACCCAGCTACACTCGTATTACCTGAAAAGAATTGTAAAGCAAAAGGGTGAGCACAACTATCCCAGTAAAGAATATCATGACTTAAGATAATTAAATTATCAATAGCCTTCATCAGTAAAAAAATCAGAGATTTAGAACATATGGTAGATGATAAAACTTTTCAACCATAATTGCAGCGGAACGAGCAATCCATTAGAAGTGTCAAATAGACTATAAAGTCTATTATCTTCTCCATGTTAAAAGTTCACCAACAATGTTTTATCCCTATAACATCAATCAACAATTCCTGTCCACAATCACATGTATAACTTACAATCGTAATTGTTGTTCTAAATTCCTTTTCTCATCCAGTACAAAGATAATTTTCATCACCTGAAATATCAAAGATCATGGTTATACCAAATCACAGTTCGTGTTCATAATCATATTAATAAATTCATCTTTGCACTACGGCCAAAGATATTCATCAACAGACCATCTTTGCACTACATACCAAAGATATTCAACAACAGATCATCTTTGCACTATAGGCCAAAGATATTCAACAACAAGTCATCTTTGCACTACGGGCCAAAGATATTCATCAATAATTCATCTTTGCACTACGGGCCAAAGATATTCATCAATAAGTCATCTTTGCACTACGGGCCAAAGATATTCATATCTCAAAGAAATATATAATCATTTCAGAATTTATATAAACAATAATTATAACCATGTTGATCAATTCACCTTTGCACTTAAGCTAAAGATATTCAATTATAAATTCAATGGTCATGATCATACCAGTCACAATTCAACTTTTCACTACTGGCCAAAGAGAACCCTAGTCATGATTATACAAATAATCTACCCATCTTTACACTCAAGTCAAAAAGAAATTTCTTCACCAGGATTATAAAAATGTTATATATGATAATAAAAACAATATAATCAACATATAGATTTAATCTCATGAGTAAGATTCATAAATCAACGATAATTTGGTCAGAAAAAGAAACCAATTTTGTTGTGAATAGTACTCGTGAATAGTAACTCGTGAATAATAACTCATAAATAGTAACTCATGAATAGTAACTCGTGAATAGTACTCCGTATTCATACATAGTACTGTATACGTAAATAATGTCATATACGTAAGTAGTGTCGTATACGTGAATAGTGCCGTATACGTGAATAGTGTTGTATACATGAATAGTAATCCCGACACAAAAAGGTAGAAATTCAACAATAATATTCATATCAATATTTTCATTATAATGATATTGAAAGAAATAATATCATTTTATGAAGAAAATAGCATTCCTTACCATCCCTTACTATCCCTTATAATCCCCTACCTCAAAAGAGCAGTACTTCTGACTAGATATCGGATATGACACTGAAAGAAACTTGCACTAATGAATAGAAACTCAAAAAGTATCTAAATACTCACAAAATACACTCAATAATCTAGAGAGAGAAAGAGAGAAAATTTGTTTCTGGTGTGATTTTGAATTCTAACTTAGCCCTCTATTTATAGGAAAATATTAGCACGCCGAAGCAGACTTGACTTGCTACCTGATGACTTTACCTGCTACTATTCCACCCACCACATTTGAAAATTCAATTGAGCACATTTCTCACCAACCAAAAGTGGGGCCCACCAATTCTAGAATTTTCCACCAAAATCATTTATAAACCTAATTTCCGAATCAGTCGCATCTTAAAACTCATAACAAATCATTCGTTCATTTTCAACGGTTCAAAATTTGTGAACATATACTCAACTTATATATGTATAACATATCCAAAAATCACAACGATCCAACGGTCAGATTAAAAATTATAACTCACACAATAAAGATGTAAGAACACTGATTTGATCTTTTAATACCTCCAATCCGATAAAATACTGATAAAATACCTCAACATTAATTCCTTCATTTATAACCACATAAATAAATCCATCATTTATATCCACATCAAATAAATATTTCATTATCATATAAATCAATAATTAACTATTCACAAAAAATATTACAGAATCACAATAATGACAACCAGGCAGTTCCCAAGAAAGACGGGGCTTTTCGATAAGGATTTCTCCTTACTGGCGCACAATTAGATGACCAAACCTCTCCTTGACAGAACTTTCTAGACATTGCCAATAATACTATCTAATAATATTATTCAAATAATATGAATTATTGATCTGATAATGGAGATGATATGCAGTGACAATTATTGAGCAACAATAATATAAAATATCAACGCAGCAATTATTGAATCAATAAAATAAAATATTGAACAGTAACCACTGTAACAATTATTGAGTAGTTCCTTCTTACGTAAGGATCAATAATTCAAAAATAATGTGCAATATCGTGTGCTACTGTGCAATAACGCGTATTACTGTATTTTAACCACGGGATATTCCAACAGTGTTAACGGTAACAACTACGTCGTTATTTGTAAAAACTCAAATTTGTTGTTTTCTTCATCCGACAGTTATCCGTTATGGGGCCCACAAATGGTTGCGTCGTCGTACGAATATTTCCCGACAAAAAGAATATTCCACGACCAAAAGAATATTCCCCGACAACAATGAATATTTTATAACCATTTGTGTATTTTGAAAAAATATTCATATATCACCCTTAAATTTAACTTTTATCAATTTAACCATTTACTGAATAGGAAAATTGAATACTTTTATTTCATAAAATTTGGGGTCTTACAGCATAGTTCGTGGTCTTGTGATCCTCAGTGTATTCTTTGATGTTGATATCTATTGTTAACTTAACGTTCATTATTCCTTTAAACTCATAGTTGTTGAATTAAAGTTTATTATTCTGGTAAAAATACTTTACCATTGAAAGCTCAGTAATTGTCATTCATAAAACGTTATTGTATATTATCCTTCTTGTGGGCAATTGTTGCTCACTCTTGCACAAAACAATGCAGATGAAGTTAAAAAGTTTGAAGAGCTTTCTACAAGCAAAGGCAAGGACAAAGTGCTTGATTAGACGACAACGTTTAATTTATCTTTTATTGATGAAGCTTATGTAATAGATTTAATTATGATCATGTTTTAATTTTCCGCTGATAATTGTAATAAAGGTTAGATGTCCTGGGATTTATTTTAGATTATGTAACCCTTTAATGGGAGATTGATTGTTTTAACTTTTGAGTTTAATTTTATCCTTTGGGTATGGGTAACTTATGATTTTATTGGACAGTGAACACCAAATCTGTGGGATTAAAGTGCTCGGATTTGGGGGTGTCACAAGTTGGTATCAAAGCCTTAGGTTATGAACCTTAGGTAGGGAAACCTTAGGCTATAACTGTAAGACCCCAACTTATTATTAATGAAATTTAATTTTCTCTATTTATTATTTTGAAATAGTAATGGTTGATGTGATTAATGTGGATAGTTAGGGGTAAAATACGCAAATACTTCAAAATAAGCAAGTGGTTATAAAATATTCATTGTTGTTTAGGAATATTCATTTGGTCGTGGAATATTCGTATCTTTGTCGGGAATATTCGTATGACGACCAAGCAGCCCATGTTTGGGCCCCATAACTGAAAAAGCGATTGGATGAAGAAAACGACAAATATAAGTGGTTTAAAAATAATTGGCGTAGTTGTTACTGTTAATCATCGTTAAAATACCCGGTGGTTAAAACACGAGAGCACACCAGTATTGCACCAATTGTTGATTCTTACGTAAGAAGGCACTACTCAATAATGGTTACTGATAATTACCTTTATTCAATATTTTATCGAGTTAATAATTGCTTTGCGTTGATATTTTATATTCATTGTTGTTTCAATAATTGTCATTACACACGATTTTTCATTATCGAAGAAATAATTCATATTATCCTAATAATATTATTAGATAACATTATTGGCAATGTCTAGAAAGTTCTCATCTAAGAAGAGGTTTGGTCACCTAATCAATTGCCACAAGAAGAAGAAATTCTTATTGAAAGTCCCTCTTTCCTGGAACCTGCCTTTGTCAATATTATCAGATTCTCGTAATATTATTTGTGAATAATTAATTATTGATTCATATGATGAAGAAAATATTGATTTAATGTGGATATAGATGGAGAAAATTTTAATGTGACAATTGTTGAAAATTGTAATTTTATCTTTTTCTGATAAAATAATTCTTTTAAATATATTATTATATTTTAATAATATAATAATGGTGATATTTTTACAACGAATGTGGGATATATGAGTATACGAGGAGGAAGAGTATTTTTGTTGCAATAAATGTTTAAAACATGTTAAACATGTCAGTGGACCCCATTTATTGACTGAAATTTGATTATAGCCTGTAAAATCCCCCGTTTGTGGATTTCAGTCAATTTCTGTTTGGAATTTGGAAAAACTTTCTTCTTTAAAGTTGTAGAGAATTGAATTTCCTATAAAAACTCGCGAGATTCGAATTTTCTGATAGAAGGGCTATTTATTATGAATTATTGAAGTTCCGAAGCTCCAAAATAATTGATTTTTGGAAGTTTAAAATATTTTAAATAATAAAAACGTTTTTTGTTTGTTTTGTGGGCTACAACATGTGCATAATGAGCTGAGATCAGATCTAGGAAGGTGGGCGAGAAATCTTAATATATATATTAATATTATATTAAATTTTCTCGCTTTTGGTGTTCTAAGCATTTTTCATAAATAGGGTGCTTAGGTTAGAATTGAAAATCACACCGAAACTCGAAGTTTTCTCTCTATATTATCGGCGTATTCTTGTGAGTATTTTGAGTATACTTTGAGTATTGTTAGATTCGCAAGTTCCTTTCAAAGACTATACCCTTATTCCAAATTAGAAGTACTAATCTTTCGAGGTAAGGGATGTTATTTTCTTCTCAAATGATATTATTTCTTCAATATCATTATCTTTGAAATATTGGTTGGAACTTTTATCAAATTTGGAACTTTTTCATGTCTGAGTTACTATTTATGAGTTACTATTCATGAGTTACTATTCACGAGTTACTATTCATGAGTTACTATTCACGAAGTTACTATTCACGAAAGTACTATTCATGAAGCGTGAAGATGTTTTTGTGGAATTTCTATCTTTTGGTGTCGAGTTACTATTCACGTATCGACACTATTCACGATATCTGACTATTCACGATATCGGCACTATTCAATCAAAAATGAAATTTCTTCTTTTGTCCAAAATATCTATTCGGATACTAGCTTTGATTGTATCCATGTTTTGATCATTCTTGAATTTTACACCATTATGATTATTTTTGAGGTATTTTTTTGAACATGGATAAAACAAAGTACGAATCCTTAATCCTTAATCCTTGTCATTTTGTTTCACTGGATTCATTTCTTTAAAAATATTTTTCATCATCCTCAGTCTTAAATGATGATATTATTGAATATCTTTGGCCTGTAGTGCAAAGATGAATGATTTCTAAAGAATATCTTTGGCCGTAGTGCAAAGATGAACATGTGTTTAGATGAACATGACCAATCGATGAATATCTTTGGCCCAGAGTGCAAAGATGAATATTTGATTCCGGATGTATATTGATTGATGTTACTGTGGATAAAAGATGAGACGATGGACTTTTAAATTCATACATAGAAGATAGTAGTTTGCATTCTCTACTTAACTCTTCTAATGAATTATTATTTCCACTGCGAATATTGATTTAAAATTTGTTGTCAATTGTATTCTATTAGATTTTTCCTGTTGAAGACTAACGATAATTTGTTGTATATATTATCTTAGTCATAATATTCTTCTTGGGCTAGTTAAGCTCACCCTTTTCCTTTTTGTTCCATTTTTCTCGTGGAGGCGAGAATATAAGCGAGTACGAGTCGGGGGGTATGGAATGAAGGTTCTAGAGAGAGTTGTTTAGTAGTCCTCACCATTTTTGTAAAATAATGTATCAATAAATGTGATGAGGATTTATTTGAGTATAGATATTGTTTAGAAGATAATATTTGTATTCAAACTCATAGTTTTACTTGTTGTAATAATAAAGTTGTAGTTGTTTCTGTACCATGTATTGACAACTCAGAATGGGTGATGTATACCTATTTTGGGGGCGTCACAATAACCTTCTAGGAGATCGAGAACATAGAGGTGATAAACTCTCATCGAGATCTAAGGAGTGAATTAAGGAAATTTATTGAAGATAAAATGATAAAAGACTTTATGTGCTTATGTGTTACTGACTTATGTGCTCGGGAGTACTTAGGAGTAGCGAGTATTATACATATCAAGTTGTAGTAGTTATTAAAAACTTTGATGTCAAAATGATTGTTGAACGATGATAAGGATTGGTAACCTGAGAAGTTCGTATAGTCTGAGTATGGTTGGTATTGGGAAAGCGTGTGAGAGCTGAAGACGCATGGGTGGAGGCTTCTAAACGTATAGATCGTGTTAAAGACAAGTTGAAGAAGGCCAAGTGAATGATGGAAGAGCGCAATGAAGTTGTACAATGTGGAATGTTCTTGTAAATTGCAAGGAAAACATTAAGATTATATAAATCACGATGAAAATTAATAAAATGTAAATCCTAACTTTTGAATTAAATAGTGGGATGTGATGAAGTAATCCTGGAATTTTATTATTTTGGGATAAATAATATAAATAGTAGCGAGGCTATTTTGTTTTGTGTGGTATAATAAATGAATAAAGTATAATCATTGTTTATTAAGATATATTATGTGTTATCTATAAGTGGTTAAGATAAGTTTGAAAACCTTATCTATAAGTGGTTAAGATAAGTTTGATGTTATCATTGTGTTGTCTATAAGATAAGATAAGTGTTTATTAAGATATATTATGTGTTATCTATGTGTGGATGAATGATGATCTAATAGTTCAAATTTTAAAGAGTAAGATGCCGCCTAGAAGAAAATAACAATGTCAACATAGCCCCAAGGAAAATACATACAATGGGGAAGCTAATGCAAATCCAGTGCCACAATTGGTGAATTTGCTAGTGGGAGCACTGGCAAATCAACTGAATTTCTTATTGTATAATCAAATCTCGATGTTCCATCCGAATTCGTTTACAGCAGGGTTAGAGAGAACGATTGATGTAGATGGGTAAGGTAATACGTTGGCATACAATCAAGAGAATAGGGGAAAAAAAGTGAAGATGATAAGGTGGGTGATAGTCATACCGGTAACGTTTGTAAAAGAAAGTGGGACAATAATATTAATGCTAAAAATCAGCAAGGGAAGGAAAATAAGAAGGTGGAGGCGTGTAGCAACTGCGGAAATAAACATGTAGGTGTTTATTTGAGACAGAAAATGGTGTGCTTTAATTGTGGCTTGAAGGGCCACATTGCACTAAAATGTTCAAGACCGAGGAAGGGAGCCTACTTCACGTGTGGATCGAAGGAGCACTTGGCTCGAGGTTGCCCAAAGAATGCGGTAGGAAAAGCAAGTGGAAGCAAAGGGGGCAGTGGCAAACTGGTTATTATAGAGTCAGCTACGCCGAGTCAACCAACCGAACAAGCAACCAACATGAAGATCCAGAACGCAATACAAGGTATGGTTCTGATCAGTTATCTATACGGCTGCGTGATATTTAATTTAACCGCCACTTATTGATTTACGCCTAATGAATTTGTTTAGAAACTAGATTCGCTTCGGGAAGAGTTAGACTATTCCCTAAATATAGAAAGTGTGAATAATGATTCCTTTTACGTTGGTGCATAGAAATTTCGTGTTGTAGTAAAGGCCACGTGTTAAACCATGTGGTGATAAGTCATTGTCATAGAAAGTGTAACGACCGAGAAATTCAAATCTTATTGTAAAATGATTTTATTAAATTAAATAATAATAAAATCATATTCCATGTGTTATCAAGATGGTTGTCATTGTATAACCTATTGATTTTAGAATGTCGTAGTATTTGAGCTACGTGGATGAATTAAAGTGTTTGAATTTCCAAGATGGAAATAAAAGTTTTTTTGAGAAATTTTTCGAAAAACACTATTCATCGGTATTTGCTCATGATATAATTTTGAGTTTCCGAGAAATACATAATGATAGAATAACAAGGTAAGATGGATTATGTGATAAAAATCTAGTTATGAAAAATGTAATAATTCGCTTGTGGACTTAAATTATAAACGTTAAGGAAGGCGAAGTAGTAATGAATAAGTAATAATTGTATGATACTTAGGTATTGTATTGTACAAAGTAATGACAACGAGTATATTACGAAGTATTATATGAGTTTGTATGAAGGATGAAATACCGTATATAAATTCTATATGAATTAGAATACGAAAATAATACATCAATAATATGTATTAAGAAATGTTAATGGACTTGGAAGATTGGTTAACAATTATATACAAGTCCAAGTGAATTAAAGGGAGAGGCCCAACTATTAATGAATGAACAAACTAGTGCTTATTAATGCAAAGCCCAAAGGATGATTTAATGCAAGCCCAAGGTAGAATCCATGAGTTGTATGACCCATGGGGCAAACCATATTAATATGGTTATTGTGGTGACCAAGTTAATGTGGAGACCAAGTTAGTGTGGTGACCAAGACTTAGGAGTAATGACCAAGACTTTGAAGTAATGGTCAAGCAAAGGGTAGGTTTTGTGCTCACCAAGTAATGAATAGTAAGGAGGTGGTTTAAGGAGGTGGGATGATTTAATGACCAAACTACCCTAACTTTGTAAGTTCTATAAATAAAGAAGGCTTACAAGCCATTTGTTAGTTGTTCAAATAATCTAATATATTGAAAGTGCATAAGTGTTAGAGAGAATAAGCTACCAATAAGTCATTCCATAAGTAAGAAGAAGAAGCAAGCTACCTTACCAAGACTACACAAAAGTAAGACTTCTTCTTTATTATCTTCTATCTCTACCATGATAGGTTGATAAGAAAAGATGGATTAAGAAACATGAATGATAAGAAGCAAGAAGAATGAATAAGTCATGAACTTAAGCCACATAAGTTGGCAATAAGTCATATGAACTTATAAAAATTATAAACTTTTTATAAGTTAACCTTGAATGTTAAGTATGAAAATATGAATTGGTAATGAGTTCATTAAGAGAAGTAATAAGGATGTAAAAGGACTTGTATGATCCTATGAATCATAAGTAAAGTTATATGTGAAGAACATGTAAAGTATGATGATTAAGAAACTTTAATTATCATAAGTTATGAATAATCAAATCTTAAGTAGTTTATAATTTGATAAGTTATAAGCTCATGAAGAATAAGTCAAAATCAAGTTGTTGTATTAAGTATGTTAAGATGTTCACATGATGAATGAAGTTCATTTGTAATGTTGAACAAATCATAAGAATGAAGAATTGCCGGAATTTGCATGATTGGACGATAAATGTCGAATTCGTAAAATTCTCGGAATAGAAGTCAAATTTTGTGTTTGATCACGAAACCATTATTTGCCGATAGAGGCAAGTCATATTTGGCATTTAAAAGTTGTGGACTCGAAAATGACCGGATTCTGACTTAGAACGAAGAAACGAGCGTTGAACGTTCACGAACGTTTATCGTTTTCGTTAAAAATGAACCAATAGGTGAATTTTTAGCAAACGAAGTCAAATAGATAAAATTCTTGCATGAACACGTAGATTACGTAATTTGTGAATCGTAGGCTTTTGAACGAGCCAATTCAGACTTATAATGAAGAAGTTATGCGTCCGGGAAGTTCACAAAATTCACAAACTGAATTTGTTTTCTGGTGCACAGAGTTGGCGCGGCGGCGCCAACCCTAGGCAAAATGAGTCGCGCCGCAGCGCAGAACAGTGTTCGAGCACACTGCAAGAGTTCTCCGCAGCGCGAACCATAGTACAATATGTGGCGCCGTAGCGCCATGTACAGTACCAAAATCCTTTGGAGAGTGGCGCCGCAACGCGGCCCATTGAGTAAGGACTCGCGTCGCAGCGCCAAGTCCGGGACAGTGATGCTATAAGCTCACATGCAACACGTGAGATGTAAGTATAAAGTCATCTGCAACAACGCCTTAGAACAAGGATAGTAATGAAGGTTTTTAAGTACAAAGAAAAGAAAGCTAATTGATTTAAAAGTAAACACAACTTAAGGAATGTAATGAACCTTTCCCTTGTTAGGTTTCCTATATCGGCCCTAGCCTGGTTTGCCTCCCACCAAAAGTTGGCCTCTCCTTTCATCAAATAGGTTGCAAAGGCAACCTTTTGACCCTCCTCAACATTTGCTATTATAAATGCTTTCTCGATTTCTTTTACCCAAGTCTGGGCTTCTATAGGGTCCGTAGTTCCTTTGAATTACTATGACCTACACTTTTGAAATCCTTAAAAGTAGTAGCTCAGATTACTCTGTGAATCACTTGTACATTAGCCCTCGTTTCTATTAAATGCACTGCTAAAAGATTACCAACTCCCGCATTGATTAACCTGACCACCCTCGGGTTGGTTAACATTAAGCTACCGATTTCGTTGTCTCCTTCATGGCATTTCATTTTAAGAAAACAACACATCATTATTACTTTATTCTTGTTGATTTGTTATTATTTGTAATACAACAATAACTCATACCCATTATTCAACATATTCCATAAAAAGACTTATATTGATTCATAACTTGTAGTATAACACTACATTGTTTACATTACCCAGCCTTAGCTGATTACATTACCATCCTGCAGTTACTTTCCAAAAAATGGGATTTACAAAAGACTACCATTTGTTATACAAAAGAGGGTTTTACGTCACTACTAGATACATAATATTTACATATCTAATCTACGTTAGCTATTGCTAGACTACATCTGTCGTAGGGCATTCTAGAAATCTTTCTTTGGCGCATGGCAAGAATAACATCTCTATCGATAAAGGTGTCTGTCCCGCCTCGCTTCTATCTAATACCCAGCTACCTGTTGCTGGAAATCTACGTGAGAACTCCTATGTATATAGGACATCCTCTCCAACTTCCTCTGTTTAGTCTTTAGCTCCTGCTTGAGCTCAAAGACTTCACATTTCAGCTCTCGGACCTTGTCCATAGCTAGAACTCTATCATCATGTTCCTCTTCCCACATTCCCACCATGCTAGCCTTATCCTCACGGACAGCTTGGAGTTCCTCTTTCAAGTCCTTAACCTCTTGGCCGTAATGGACATTCGTATCCAATACCGACATAAACAATGCCTTCATTGATTCCCCCATAGACATTTCCTCAGTGTAGGTGGAGCCTGGTCCTCTGTAGGTGCAACCTGGTCAAAAGACATCACGTCCACCTCCTCTTCTAGCATGCTATCAAATATAGACATGTAGTCTAAATCATCCGAGTCTCTAGACTCGATTGTCACCAACTCTGGTTCTACTGCTATGGGATTTGGTAGTATCTCTACCCGATTAACTGAATCCTCGCTCACTACATGTATATCTCTATACATATCATTTTCTCCTGACATCTGCAATAAAACAATATAGTTTGATTAGTACACATCAGTAAAATAATAGAAATACATAACATAATATAATGCATTTTTATAGGGTTACTTTCCATCTTTTACTTCTTTATTCTTTCGTAAGGTTATGACTTAAGGTTCTACTTTCTCCCTTAAGTTTTATAACCTAGGCTTTGATACCAACTAGTAGCGCCCCAAAATTCGGGTATCTTCCAACCCGACAGATGGTGCTATACTGTACAACATTCATACATTCATTCAATTGAAAACTCTCAAAGAACGAACATAACTTCTATATATTCAAAGTAATATTTATATTTCCCAAGTTCAATACCCATTACAAAGGTTCTTTGTCATAATATCAGTTACATTACAACAATAGACCTATACTATTATAAGACAGCTTAGTAATATGCCTTATCTTTTCCTTTATCCTTTTTCGATCCTTCGGTACGTTCAGTCTTAGCTGCATTCATATGGTTCAAGCAAGAGTGAGCATAACTAGCTCAACAAGTATAACAATTTAGTAACAACATGCTTGACACATACAAATCGTATATCTTCAATAATTGAACAATAGTTATGAAGTACTATTGATAATTCAAAATAGCACTTCATCTTTTCTTTCTAAATGCTTTACCATAATAACAATATTCAGTAAAACATTCACTCCGGTCAAAGACCTCGAGTATTCATTCTTTATTGGAAAAGGACAACCCAGAAGCAAGTCCATAAGCCCGATAGTACTTACGAGCACTTCTAGGTGATCAGCCTATTGTACTCTATGTTGATCAACACTACATCCATTAAACGTATGCACGTTTAAGCATTTGACAACCTCACGTGCCTGTCGTTTTACCGACAAAACATTTGTTTAAAATTTCAGTCTTCTTTTGAAAACCATATCAAGTAGTCGACAAAAGATAGCAACATTTGATAATACATGAATAGATTATCAATACATCAAGTCTAGCCAAAGGATTTGGCTTTAACTTTAACATACTTCAATTCATGTGAAAGAATACATGAACTTCAAAAACTTGTTCAGATTGAACTGAGACAAGAGTTAGAATACTTGCCTTTAGCGTGCGCTTTCGGTATATATTAACTTTATGTTCAAGTCGCTTCAAGTCTCTACAATACATGATCACATAATGCCTTACATTAGGTCACATATAATCAAGTATGTATATGATTATATCATACCCTTCATTTCAATCTAATTGTGTATTAGATTCAGTTACTATTCGTTCCAGTTTATCATTATCCTTGCATTTATAGACATGGCAGAGAAGCCCACTATGATGACAACATTCATATCAAATCTAAGCAGCCCTTCTGATAAGCGCCTCAGGGATAAACCTGACCCTTAGTTTCAGTTTAAGAGGTTGGCCCTTCCTAAGCTACCTTAACCCAGAAGAAATGTTAATTCAGAGTGCATCACAAGAACCCGGAGAGACAATGATCATATAGAAAGATCAATAGTGAACTCAACAAACGTAGAGCAACCTCAAAGATTGTAGTCTTCCATAAGGATACACTAGCTCAGGGGGAGCTAAGGGCATATCAATATTTTCCACATTACTTAAAACCCTGCAGAACTCGACACGTGCCCCACTCTGCAGATCATGAGGATGGAAGTTACAAATACAATTTGAAAATGACTTTTGAAAATTCACCTCAAAATTTCAAAAGCTCATTCCTCTCCTTCTCTCTCAAAAAAAACCCTAGCTTTCTGAACGATCAACTAACCTTTGTTCAAGAAAATCATAATAATCAATGGTTGCTTCCAATGTTGTATCTATTTACCAACTATGCTTCGACGAATTCAAGACAACTGTCCCACAGTTCTTTAAGATTCTGAAACTTCTGAAGAAGGCTGGTCTCGAAGAAGCACTGAGCACCAGCACAAGGATTTTCCCAAAGCTGGAGAAAGAATTCTACTGCAATGTAGTCTTCGAAGATGACACCATCACTACAAAGGTCAAGGGGAGCAGATTCGACTCAAAGCTAAAGATATAAACCTAGCCCTATGTTTTAAATCAGAGGGACTCTCATCTATAACTGTCATTGACTTTCATGAAGGTTTGAAGAAGATGCACCACATGAAGTCTTAGAGTGTCAAGGGCTACAAAAAGAAAGAGTTTACTCAGAAGTATGAATTTTTGGCTGATATTATTGGAAAATGCATATGCTACAAAAGCTCTAGCCTCGACTCTATTAATGGGGTCTAACTGAAGTTCATGACTGCAATCTGCTTCAGAATTCAACTCAACTATGGAGCTTTGCTCTGGTAAAATGCTCTATGGGAGATATATTAGCATAATAATGCAATCTGCTCTGGTGACAAAATTGGAGACACGGAAGGAGAACCCATCAACCCCAATAGAAAAATGACCCATCAATTGTTTCAAAGTTTGAAAAGAAACCCTACAAAAAATGTGAGGATGATGTCTGAATCTAGTGGAAGGACTGGTGAAGTAAAGAGATCTGGTCTACCGGGAAATATGTTAGTTGTGAAGGAAGCTGAGGAAGAAGAAGCCAAACATCCGTGAAGTAAAGACCCACTTTTCACTCCACAAACATTGATCATACTTAAATCGTAGAGTCATCTGCTCTTCAAACTTCTATTCTTGCATCTCCTTCGGACATTCCTTCATCCTCAAACAACAGTTATTTCAATCTTACTCTTGCTCTTTTAAATCTTCAAGAACAAAATGTAGCAGCTCGAAATCTGGGTTCCAAATCACCACAGATCTGGTATACTATTTCAATAACTATTGTGGAAGATATAAACATAAATTATTTATATAATAAACTTTACACACTTTTCCCCAAGGTCGAGTAACCTTCAGTTAATACACAATTCATAACTTATTTGACTTACAATTACATTAATATATAATACTGTTACAAATCTAACTGCACAAGTATACTAAAGCTGGAACTGTCTTTGACCTTTCTTTGTATCTGACATTTTCGTTTTAATCTGCAATGTTTATCATGATATAGAAAGGGTGAGCATAAGTTTGCCCAACAAGTATAAGTTTATTTAAGAATATATCATGATTGAAAAAATATGAATAATAAACTGGCTATAACTCAACAATATAGTTCTGAATTAGCATGAACAAATTTTCTGATTGAACAAGCATTTAACATGCACAAATATATCTGGACCGAATGGTAATGAAGGTGACCAGCCTTTTATACCTGATGAATACATGTCACACGAACAGGGTGAAATTTAATAATTCTTAGACATGGCAATCAGAAATGATTAACAATAAATATAATTGAATAATACAACTCGAGGTCGAGTTAAGAAAAACATACACGAACCGTTGATTATCGTTACACAATTAATAAGCTTTGTCTGAACCGAATATATAATTAATATCGATATACAAATTAGAATAATATCATCATAGTTGTGACACCCCCAAAATAGGTATACATCACCCATCTTAAGTCGCCAAATACAAGGTACAAAATTCAAATACAACTTAATTATACAACAGTCGTGTAAAATATGACTAAACATATGCTGTGAGTTTTAATACAAATATTGTCATCTAGACAATATACAAACTCAATGGAGTCCTCATTACATTTGTTATCACACTATTTCATAGAATAGTGAGGACTACTAATGCACCATCTAGGACCATAACTCTGTTCCCCGACTAGTCCCTGTTACGTTCTCATTTCCTGAAGAGAACAATGAAAGCAAAAGGGTGTGCTCAACTAGCCCAGTAAGAAATATTATGACCAAGATAATGCAGAATAATTTATCGTTACCCTTATATGATGTTAAACTAATAAAATATAATAAACATCAAGTTTAACTGCAGCGGAACAAGCAATCCATTAGAAGAGTCAAGTAGAGAATAAAATATACTATCTTCTATAATTTAAAAGGTGTTTCATTACTTTTAACGCTGAGACTCAGCTTAATAAATAATCCACATCATCAAATCATCCCTGCACTACAGGCCAAAGATATTCTTTAGTATCACGACCATAAATTATTCATGCACTACGGGCCAAAGATAATCGTGTTTTCATCAACGGTTCTGATCATGCCATAAAACAATTCATCTTTTCACCCTTGGCTGAAAAGAATCCATAGCCATAATCATACCAAAAACTGTCCATCAATGCACTACGGGCCAATGAGGACTTTTTCCACATCATTTGTAACATTACGGTCATGATTATACCTAATAATCCCTGGTCATAATCATACCAAGTCCATTTATGCACTACAGGCCACAGATGACTTTCAACATAATATAAACATGAGGATGATGACAATGACATAATAATTTAATAAAACAAGTTCAAGAATTAATTTATTCAGGAACCAATAACGTCCAAATTGTCAACATGATACTACTTTATGGAGTAAAATTTAAGAATGCTCAGAAGAATATTTCCATGAAAAGATACTGGATGAAGCGCAAATATCAAGGATATTCCACTAATTTCATGGAGTATAGAAGCCAAAACTTTAACCAAAAGAGTATCATAGAATATATGAAACTGCAATGGATTTTCACCCGCCATGCGGTAATCCACGTAGACAGCTCATTTCCACAATTTAATAAGAAATGAATATGAAGGGTCATTCACCATGCATGTGGCAATCCACATAGACAGGTTATTCCAACAGAATAATAAAGAATGGAATAACAGAAGAATTCACCATGCATGCGATAAACCTGCATGCATACGTGTTATTCCAACAGTAATAATAAATAATGGAACTGTGTCCGCGTAAACGCATGAATGTGATATTCCGGCGAATAATAAATAATCGAACCAGACCCATGTAAACGCACGCATGTGATATATTTTGACAAAATAATAAATAACGGAACCAGGTCCGGCATAAACGCACAAACAGGATATTATTCGACGCGAATAATAAATAATGGAACCAGTGTCAAGCGTAATGCATGCATAAGATATTCCGATGAATAATAAAGAAATGTAATATTTGAAGAATTTCACCATGTATGCGGTACTTCGCATAAATAGGTTATTCCAACATAATAATAAAAAATGGAATAACAGAAGAATTTCACCAAGTATAGGGTATCCCGCGTATACAGGTTATTCCAACAGAATAATAAAGAATGGAATAACAAAAGAATTTCACCAATAAGAAAGAAGGAATACCCCAAATGAGTACAACAAAAAATATCCCTTACCTTAGAAAGAAGAGTAATGGATATAAAAGTAGTGAAGTAGCAGAACACTTTTCTTCTTTCTCTCTATAGTTTCTCTCTCTAGAGTTTCAGTGAATTCATAAGAAATAATGAATGAATGAGCTTCTATTTATAGAAGAATGGACTGCATAGTAATTAATTCATGAACGGTCCAGATTGATTTACTATTAATCGGACGGTTCATATTTAAAGCAAAATCTTTTAAATAAAATATAATATATTCTATTTATAATATAATAAAATGAATAACTTTATAAAAGATTTTTCTATGCAAATACTATGCAGGCACTATGCAAACACTATGCATAATAAAATGTAATATATTCTAATTATTGTCTAATAAAACAAATAACTTTATAAAAATATTCTGTTTTATATAAAAAGATTTTACTATGCAAAACACTATGCAGACATTATGCAACACTATGCATAATAGAATATAATATATTCTATTTATAGAATAACTTTATAAAAGTATTTTGTTTTATATAAAAAGTTTTTCTGTTTTATTACATTAATAATACCAATAAAACAAAACTGAGTGACTTATCACGTAAGTATCAATAATCAATACCGTGTGCTACTATGCAACCACGTGTATTCCTGTACTTTTACTATCGAGTAGTTCAACAGTATTAACGGTAAAATTTCGCCGTTATTTTCATAAAAATATTTTTGTCATTTTCTCAATCCGATAATAATTCCGTTGTGGGGTCCACAAATGATTGTACCGTCGTACGGATATACCTCGACCAATCGAATATTATACAACAACTTGCATACTTTTCAAAATTTATAAATATTACCCACAACTATAACAATATATCAAATCCACACCATAATATTTAAAAAAATTATTTCGAGAAAATTAAATATTTATTCATAAAATATGGGGTCTCACAATCTCCCCTCGTTATGGAATTTCGCCCTCGGAATTTACGTACGTACTTGGTATGTCGAAGAGGTGAGGATACCTTGACTTCATTTCAGATTCTAATTCTTGAGGTATAACTTTTGAGTGTTGAATACGATCCTTCTTATCCAAGATTTTAACACGCATCTCCTTATACATTAAATCTTCTGCTATCTTGTCCGGTTCTAAATTAATAATATGGTTCGGGTTGTCCACATATTTACGTAACATTGATACGTTAAAAATGTTATGGGCACGCCACACATACTTAGCGATAAAACAGTCTATAAGCCACGCCCTACTCGATCGAGGATTTCAAATGGGCCAATTAAATCGAGGGTTGAGATTTTCTCTCATCATCGATTCTTGCTTCTAGAATAACGCCATCTTGAACCTTCTTCTTCACATTCATCAGCTCCGGGTATGTAGCTTGAGCGGCTTTAACTTTATCGATTAAAGTCGATTCTAATCGTATATTTGTTATCTTCACGTGGGTCCCTAGAGTCTTTAACTCTATCTTAATTATTTGTAAGTTATACGAAATGGGTCTTTGTGTTAACAACATCGCACTCGTAAACGCATACGATCTTCTACTCAACGCGTCAGCTACCACGTTCGGTTTCCCACAATGGTATTGAATGGTACAATCGTAATCTTCAACAGCTCGAGCCAACGTCTTTGGCGCATGTTACGTTCGCTTTAGTTGAAGAAATATTTGAGGGTTTAAGAAATGGGTTTTGTACTGGGGTCAATACAAAATTCAATTTCACACTCTAGAGGTAGGCTAAGAAGTCTTCAAGAATACGTCAGGAAATTTATTAACAATAGAAATATCATTCAAAACTGTGGCTTTCATCCAAGACTTGGATATCACATTTATGAAGGTTTTTCCTAACGGAGTTTCAACTAATAAGTCAAAGTCTAACTTCTCTAGAGTCAAATTTAAACGTTAAGCGCAAGCAAGAGAGATAAAAGAATAGGTAGAACCAGTATCTAATAAGGTATAGACTTCGCAAGAGCTTATGATTAACTTACACGTAATAACCTCGTTCGGGTTCCTTGATAAATGCTCTCACTTAAACTACCGGCTTTGACATGTCTGAGACATCTTTTGGCATCACTATCCCAGCTGGACTTGACTTCACTTCATGACAAAATCGAGCTAGGTGACCTTCTCTTCTTGAAATTCCCACTTCTATTATCTTGGCCATGATTACCACCGAAGTGGTTGCCATTCTTGGCATGATAATTTCCCCAATGAAGGTTATCATTGTTCCGATGGCCGTTGCCACAGGTATGATTATTATCGTGTTGTTGGTCGTTACCTTTTGGTTGAGCTGACTCAACGGTCTCATGTGCTTCATTGCTTATCTCAGCATTTTCATATGCCATTTTCAAACACTGTCACAAAACAAGGGTTAATTAACATATCACATATTATCCCTATATTCTAACCGACCAATTAAATACCAAATAAACTTAAGTAGGTCATACTAGCGAAAGAATTCCCCGTCTCTCCCCTCCTAGTTCTTGTCTCACATCTCAGCCAAGGATCATATCCCTAAGCTTTGATACCAACCGTGACGCCCCCAAAATAGGTATACATCACCCATCTTGAGTCGCCAAATACAAGGTACAAAATTCAAATACAACTTAATTAAACAACAGTTGCGTAAAATACGACTAAACATATGTTGTGAGTTTTAATACAACTATTGTCATCTAGACAATATACAAACTCAATGGAGTCCTCATTACATTTATTATCACACTATTTCACAGAATAGTGAGGACTACTAATGCACCATCTAGGACCATCACTCTGTTCCCCGACCAGTCCCTGTTACATTCTCATTTCCTGAAAAGAATAATGAAAGCAAAAGGGTGAGCTCAACTTTCCCAGTAAGAAATATTATGACCAAGATAATGCAGAATAATTTATCGTTAGCCTTCAACGGTGTTAAACTGATAAAACATAATAAACATCAAGTTTAACTGCAGCGGAACAAGCAATCCATTAGAAGAGTCAAGTAGAGAATAAAATATACTCTCTTCTATGATTTAAAAGGTTTTTCATTACTTTTATTGTTGAGACTCAGCTTAATAAATAATCCACATCATCAAATCATCCCTGCACTACAGGCCAAAGATATTCTTTAGTATCACGACCACAAATTATTCATGCACTACGGGGCAAAGATAATCGTGTTTTCATCAACGGTTCTGATCATGCCATAAAACAATTCATCATTGTACCCTTGGCTGAAGAGAATCCATAGCCATAATCATACCAAAAATTGACCATCAATGCACTACGGGCCATTGAGATCTTTATTCCACATCATTTGTAACATTACGGTCATGATTATACCGAATAATCCCTGGTCATAATCATACCAAGTCCATCTATGCACTACAAGCCATAGATGACTTTCAATATAATATAAACATGAGGATGATGACAATGACATAATAATTCAATAAAATAAGTTCAAGAATTAATTTATCCAGGAACCAATAACGTCCAAATTGTCAACATGATACTTCTTTGTGGAGTAAAATTCAAGAATGCTCAGAAGAATATTTACATGAAAAGATACTGGATGAAGCGCAAATATCAAGGATATTCCACTAATTTCATGGAGTATAGAAGCCAAAACTTTAACCAAAAGAGTATCATAGAATATATGAAACTGAAATGGATTTTCACTTGCCATGCGGTAATCCACGTAGACGGCTCATTTCCATAATTTAATAAGAAATGAATACGAATGGTCATTCACCATGCATGTGGCAATCCACATACACAGGTTATTCCAACAAAATAATAAAGAATAGAATAACAAAAGAATTCACCATGCATGCGATAAACCGTATGCATGTGTTATTCCAAATGTAATAATAAATAATTGAATCAGTCCCATGAAACGCATGCACGCATGTGATATTCGCATGTAATAATAAATAATGGAATCGGGTCCAACAGAAACACACGCATGTGATATTCCGATAGAATAATAAATAATGGAACCAGTCCCAGATAAATGCATGCATGTGATATTCCGCTGAATAATAAATAATGGAACCGAGTCCCACAGAACGCAACATATACAAGATATTAAATGTAATAATAAAGAACGGAATATTAGAAGAATTTCTAAGATGTATGCGGTACTTCGCATAAATAGGTTATTCCAACATAATAATAAAGAATGGAATAACAGAAGAATTTCACCAAGTATAGGGTATCCCGCGTATACAGGTTATTTCAACAGAATAATAAAAAATGGAATAACAAAAGAATTTCACCAATAAGAAAGAAGGAATACCCCTAACGAGTACGACACATAATATCCCTTACCTTAGAAAGAAGAGTAGTAGATATAGAAGTAGTTAAGTAGCAGAACACTTTTTTTTCTTTCTCTCTATAGTTTCTCTCTCTAGAGTTTCAGTGAATTCGTAAGAAATAATCAATGAATGAGCTTCAATTTATAGAAGAATGGACTGCATAGTAACTAATTCATGAACGGTCCAAATTGATTTACTATTAATTGGACGGTCCATATTTAAAGCAAAATCGTTTAAATAAAATATAATATATTCAAAATATAATAAACTTTATACAAGATTTTACTATGAAAACACTATGCATGCACTATGCAAACACTAAGCATATTAAAATATAATATACTCTAATTATTGTCTAATAAAATAGATAACTTTATAAAAGTATTTTGTTTTATATAAAAAGATTTTACTATGCAAAACACTATGCAGACACTATGCATAATAGAATATAATATATTTTATTTATAGAATAACTTTATAAAAGTATTCTGTTTTATGTAAAAGGTTTTTCTATTTTATTACATTAATAATACCAATAAAACAAAATCGAGTGACTTATCACGTAAGCATCAATAATCAATACCGTGCTACTATGCAACCACGCCAGACATCGTACTTTTTACTACTGAAAGTAGTTCAACAAGATTAACGGTAAAACTTCCGCCGTTATTTTCATAAAAATATTTTTGTCGTTTTCTCAATCCGACAATAATTCTGTTGTGGGGTCCACAAATGATTGTACCATCGTACGGATATTCCCCGATAAAAAGAATATTCCCCGACCAATCGAATATTATACAACAACTTGCTGTTAGGTTTGTAATATTCAAGAACGCAATCAAATTGCAAAAATAAGTGCAGAAACGTGTAAATATCATAGTTTAAATTTTTTACAAACCATATACCCGGATCACCCTTTATGCAAAATTATTAATTAAACGAAAAAGATAACGAATAAGAATCATACCCTTGAAGATCGAGCTTCCTCAGGTACAAGTTCACCTCCAATCCTTTTCGCGTTCAACTTGAGTCCACCGGGTTTGGTTCCTTCCTTTGATCAACGTTAGCCACCCAAGTGTTTGGCCTCTAGAGGTGATCCACCAAGGAAGAATAAGAATTCAAGAAGATGGGTATTTGGCTCAAACCCTAGTTTTCTATCTCTATAGAAAGGAACGTACTCTCCAACTTTTGGAATAACGTATATCTAATATCTGATATAAGACTCCTCTTATAAAGATATCAAGTAACCCTATTAAAATAAGGTATTTTTAATTAAACTCTTTTAATTAAATGGGCTCCCTAATCTTATTAGGAATAATTAATTAAACTCCTTTAATTAATTTTTCCTCCTAATCCTATTTGGAATAAATGAGAGTAATTATATTAAATTAATTCCTAAACTCTTTTTAAATTAAAAGAATAATAATTGTAATAATATTAATAAGACTCCTCTTATTAATTTATATTTAATATTTCTAAAATATTAAATAATAAATATTAAGCTATTTAATTTATTCTATCACCATAGATTAAATTAAATATACTTAACATATTATTACGATTATGTCATTAACTTCTTAAATAATTATTCTTCCTTTTATGGTGTGAGGTTCTCCATATTAAACCTATTGTGAATAAATCAATTAGAACAATTCTAATCTTATTTAAATAAATAAATTAAACAATTAATTTATTTAAATAAATAATATTTATTCTACAATAGGATAAGCCTCCCCTAGCGATCAACGACTTTCCGGATAATATAGATTTCAACATTAATCATTAAAGAACCTTTGAGTAAATAGTTACCGTGATAATTCAATCCTTCCACCATACAATGTCCCAATTAAATATAAGACATGGAATTACCGCCAAGTCTTATTTTATTTAATTATATGTATTTCGATCCTTGAATGCACAACTCCAAATAATGCAAATTAGAAACTCCTTTCTAATTTCATTCTGCCTTGGCCAAGGACTACTGGGTTGTCATTTATCGAATCACATAGGACATTCCTCTTCTTTTATTAGAAGTGGTAGATTCTTTATTGATCATACATTATCTCCATGTACAACTTATTATACCCAAGCATACCCTTTGATATACCCTAAGGGTCTTAAGGAATAAGTCAAAGTATAACTCATCATACATAAGATACTATGATGATCTCAAGTCCAAGGATCACTTGTACTACTATCACTACAGAAATTCCTATTGACAGGCAAGTAAAACTCCATTAGGTATTCCTTAGCGAGCCACGTTCAGTGAACTTATTCTCTAATAAGCACCTACATACTTGCTTTAGTGTCTCCACACAAATGATCATGAGAGCAATCATCCTCATCCAATGAGCAAGCAACGTATGTACCAATCTATCCGGATTCACTAATCCCCAATTTAGTAATCCAATGATTGGGAACTATTTTAGTTTTAAGCTTTCTAAGAATTTAGATCTCATTGGAATGATCATCATCATTATTCTAAAAGCATTGCTTAAAACTATGGGTTTATCACATATTATAAAAACAAGATCATGTAGATAATTAAAAGCCTTTAATAAATTAATACTTTTTATTAATAAATGAATAAGATTGTTACAAAGTATATGCTTTATCATCAAACATGATTGGCTTGTGTGCATACTACTTTCAATCTCCCACTTGCATTAAAGCCAATCATCATGGTATCTCATACTCTTCTTCTCTAAGTGATGATTATCCTGCTGTTGGATAAGCTTTAGTTAATGGATATGTAATGTTGTTCACGAGAGTCCTCTATCTCTATAGTGATTTCCCATCTTTCAATGATTCTAATAATCAAATGAAAGTGCCACAACACATGTTTAGATCCAAGATGAGACTTAGGAACTATTCCTAGTTCTGTAATGAACCTTTAATCCAAACAATCAACTTGTAGCTTCATTTATAGCTATATACTTTGTCTTTATCACTAAACCAAAGAACTCTTTCTTTGTTTGGAACCTTTCCAATTCAACGCACTAATCGCTTCAAGATAACGCTTTACCTTAAAGTGGATTTTTTATCATCTTGGTCCGTCTGAAAAACTTTAGTCTGTTAAGCCCTCTAGTTTTAATTTAGACCCACCATGAATATGATCACATCCTTAGTGCCGGTTAAGCACTTTAAGATGTTTTTCACTGACTCATAGTGAACTTCTCCAGAATATGACTGATCAACATCAAGTCCCGTATATTTCATTGCATACATAATAGTCACTCATGCGACCTCTCTTTTCAGGAGTCTGTGGGGACTATTAAGAGAGATACACTCCATAGCTCATCTACATGAGACATCTCTTGGAGTTTGCCATGCTAAACGACTTTAGCATCAAATGAATATCGTTCCTTGGGTTAAGTCGAGCATCCTCTTAAATCTATCTATATAGATTTATATCCCCAATTAAGATACTCTTCCGAACCATTCATGGAGGAATGTTTAGACAACTTTATCTTTCTTGATTGTAGCATTGGCATGTTATTCCTTATCCGTAGTATATCAATATATAATACTAGAAATGTCATAACGCTCCCACCGACCCTTTTGTACACACTAGAACTCTTACCTCATCGTATGTAACTCGGATCATCATCTTCTATTATGCGCACCTCATCATCATCTATGATGAATCCATACCTCCCGTGTATCTTCTTGCTATTCCAGTTCTGATTTATTGTAATAGGTAATGATAGGTCTATCTACTGAGTTCCTCTTATTTGACTTATAGTGTTTTGTGGTTCTTAAACTCTTCAAGATCTATTATCCTCCCACTAGCCCCTTCAATGATAAACACCTTTATCTTAGAAGGTAGTGTGTTTCGCAACAAACACCTTTTGCTAAGTAGGATTATAGAGCATATACCCTAAACTTACTTTAGGATGTCCCATAAATCTACACTTGTCAAATCTTGTCCCAAGCTTATCTTTTTGAAACCTTTTCACATAAGTTGGACAACCCCTTATCTTAACATACTTAAGCTTAGGAATCCTCCCTGTCCATAACTTTTATGGAGTTTTGGGGCCGAATTTTGAGGTTACCTTTTTCGTAGATATGCAGGCATTTCTAGGACATGACCCTAAAAGGATACTGGAATGTCGGTAAAATCATTATGGATCGTACCATGTTCAAATAGGTACGATTTTTCCTTTCAGATACATCAATCAATTATTATGTATCGAGAGGTGTCCATTATGAGAAAACCATTTGAGATTATCTAGAAACTTATTGCACAAGTATTCCTTCCTTGATCCGATCAAAGAATCCTAATACTTTGCCAATTTGTTTCACTTTTGAATTCTTTAAACCTTTCAAATAATTCACACTTGTATTTCAGCAAATACACACATTCAACTCTTTGAATGATCATCTCCTTTTCTTATACTAGTTTGTTCAATTTGCAAAATATATTTTTCACGTAAGTCAAGTATACAAAATCCATTAAGTAATATTCCAGTTCTATACAAAACATTATTATTATAAATAGAACAACAATTGTTCTTAATTATAATACCAAAGATTTCATTGTCTAACAATAAAATGGAAATAATATTTTCAACGAGAACTGGAATACAATAACAACTTATTGACTTAATAGATTTGCCCGTAGGCATTGCTAAACTATAAGTTTCTATGGCTAATATGGCAACCTTTGCTACATTTCCCGCACATAGGATTACTTATATTTGTTTAGCTTTCTACTTCCTTGGTCCTTCATAAATCTATATTTATGATAACCAAAGTCGGTATCCAATACCCAAGTAGAACCTTGACTTAAAGAAAATTTATTTTAAATCATGAACAAATTTGTATTTGTAACCGAAACTTCACTAAGCTTCTTTGGTTAGCCTCTGCAAGATGCTTCTTGCACTTTCTTTCCAAAGGTCGGGCTTATTGTAGTGGAAGCAAACTCCTTTGCTATCCATATCAGTTTTGTTCTTATTATCCTTTGTTTTTGCCTTTCTATTTATACCTTCTTCGAATCGTTCTTCTTTTCAGAAGATCCTTTGGCCCCTACCAGTAAGACACGGTCTTTCTTGGTTGAAAAGTGACTCTCATCATTTTTCAACATGTTAAGCAAATCAACGAAGCTGATATCTAGCTTGTTTATATGAAAAATTCACGACAATTGTGAAGGGAGTCCGGGAGTGAGTGTAAGATCAAATCTTGGCTCAACTCTCCATCCATGACAAAAATCAGTTGTCCTAATTGATCAATCAAATTGATTATGTTAAGAACTTTTTGTCTGTAATATAGTGCTATTGGCCATTCTAGATCGGAAGAGCTCCTTAGATATCTGATATCTATCAGTCCTACTTTCCTCACCATCAACTACTTGATGTGCAGGAATATAGTAGAAACATCCATAGTTTCATACTGACGCTGAAGCTTGTTACTCATAGATGCGAGCATGATGCATTGAGCCAACTGTGCATCATCTTGCCACTTTCTAAAAGTAGCAAAGTCTTCCTCAGAGGCATTGTCTGCAACCATTGCAGGGATAGACGTATTAAGGACATAAGATAACTTTTCAGCCATGAGAACTATTCTCAAATTCCTTAACCAATCCGTTTAATATGGTTTGGTTAAATAACATCTAATATGTTTCGCAGTGATAGTAATTTAGACATTGTAAAATTCAGTAAATGAATTTGTAATTAACAACATTTTAACATACATTCTTTTATTAATTACCAAAATAAATTATGTCTTGTTTTAAATTGGTATCTCCCACTATTTTCTTCAAACTATATTACCCTCACTTATATAGTTCGGCAAAATCTAATTAAAGATTTGCTAGTGAGAATAAGGATCCCATTTCAAATGTATATAGCCTTGTGGTGACACAACAAACTATATATAAATAAATAGGTAGACAACTTTTGTCAATTACATCAACTATGCAACTCCTTTTCTTTTGCCTCTTAGATTATTTGATCAAGTGGTGGCACATCCAAATAAAATTATCCAAGTTAAGTCCGACCTAGCACTCCATATATTCAAAAAGAAAAATATCATCCTTGTGGTGACACAACAAAACAATATTGTTCAATTTTCTTTATAAGCATCAAATGTGATAAATTAACATCTTAAATACTTAATACTTGCCTTGTGGTGACACAACAAACTCATATTAAATATTTAATACTCTATTAATTTTATCATGCTAGATTAGGCTTAATGCTCGATATTCCAAATATCTTTGAACGCTTAGGACTTAATATAAAAAATTGAGGGTTTGTTATTAATTTGTCTCATCTTGTTTAGCGGCATTATGCACATATATATATAAAATACTAATTATATTAATGAACATGCGAAGCATGTTTGCATAATATATAATATATATAGTATAAGCATGCACATATAGAATACTATATTCTACTGGATTGATTATGGAATTTATTCTAGTTTGGTTCACTAGAGCCACCAAGTGAACCAAAAGGTCAAACCTAGGGTGCAAATTAATATTTAAATACAACTATTACATTTAAACCCGGCTCCATTACAAACGGGTCTTCAAGCGCTCCTTGTTCCTTGATCTCCAATTCTTCAAAATTAATTCTAACTATTCCTATTACAAAACTATTTAAAATAAATAGAAACCTTGATCGTGATCGAGGGAAGTGCATAGGAGGAGATAGAATTTACATTAAGAAAAAATTAGAGAAGGCGAGGTGCAGAGACCCCATTTAATAAAACCCATACATTCATGCATCCAACTAAAATAAAATCCAATCACATTGGTCAATAGTCCATAATCAATCCCATTTATTTTCATACACATTATCATATGCATCAATAAATAACATTCATCTTATGAATAATAAACATTTAATATATATATTGATATCATTTAATGGGCAAATTTAGTTAGTATAAAATCTAATTTTGAATTAAAATAAACTCTTTTATTTTAATCCAAATTTAAATCAAAATAAAACTATTTTATTTTAATTTGTCTAATTTTGAATAAAATAAACTATTTTATTTTAATCAAAATCTTTAATCAAAATAAACTCTTTTATTTTAATTAATTCCATGTAAAAAAATAAACTCCTTTATTAAAGGAAACACGGATTCTCTTTCTTATTCACAAATAAACTCCTTTATTTTGAATAATATGAAATCTTATTTCATATCTAAATAAACTCCTTTATTTAAGGAAATTATGATTCTCTTTCCTATTCATAAATAAACTCCTTTATTTTGAATAATATGAAATCTTATTTCATATCTAAATAAACTCCTTTATTTAAGGAAATTAGGCAATCCAATTTCAACTCCAATTAGTTATCATGGAATCAAATTCCAACTCTATTTAGTTAGCATGAAATTTAATTTTAAAATTAAAATAAACCTTTTCATTTTAATAATAAAATAATTAAGATTAATATATATATATATATAACTATTATATATATATATAGATAAATCGGATATTTATATATATATATAGTTAATGATTACAAATATATATATATATATATATAACGTTAATATATTATATATATAACTATTATATATATAATTAATATTAACTATATATATATAATCAAGATCATGCTCTTTATTCCGGAAAGTAGATGTGCACGTTTATTTATTTTATTTTTTTTAATTAAAAGGAAGTTATTAAAAGGAAGTCAGCTTGGCCGAATCCTCTTGATATCCGTGCACTGTTAGAATGTGGCAACCTTTTGAATCACATAAATCAGTAATGCTCCCTTGAATCCCGTTAATCAGGATAAACGAAATCAGTATTTCGTGATTATTTTTTTTTAATAAATTTTATACAATAAAATTATGCCCAATTAAATTGTTCTAAACACATATCAATACACATATCAAATTAAAATAATTAATAATTCGCATAAAGGTTTGGCTCTGATGAACGCAATCAAATTGCAAAAATAAGTGCGGAAACGTGTAAAAATCAGAGTTTAAAATTTTTACAAACCATATACCCGGATCACCCTTTATGCAAAATTATTAATTAAACGAATAAGAATCATACCCTTGAAGATCGAGCTTCCTCAGGTACAAGTTCACCTCCAATCCTTTTCGCGTTCAACTTGAATCCACCGGATTTGGTTCCTTCCTTTGATCAACGTTAGCCACCCAAGTGTTTGGCCTCTAGAGGTGATCCACCAAGGAAGAATAAGAATTCAAGAAGATGGGTATTTGGCTCAAACCCTAGTTTTCTATCTCTATAGAAAGGAACGTACTCTCCAACTTTTGGAATAACGTATATCTAATATCTGATATAAGACTCCTCTTATAAAGATATCAAGTAACCCTATTAAAATAAGGTATTTTTAATTAAACTCTTTTAATTAAATGGGCTCCCTAATCTTATTAGGAATAATTAATTAAACTCCTTTAATTAATTTTCCCTCCTAATCCTATTAGGAATAAATGAGAGTACTTATATTAAATTAATTCCTAAACTCTTTTAGAAATTAAAAGAATAATAATTGTAATAATATTAATAAGACTCCTCTTATTAATTTATATTTAATATTTCTAAAATATTAAATAATAAATATTAAGCTATTTAATTTATTCTATCAAGATAGATTAAATTAAATATACTTAACATATTATTACGATTAAGCCATTAACTTCTTAAATAATTATTCTTCCTTTTATGGTGTGACCCTTTAGGTTCTCCATATTAAACCGAGGTTGTGAATAAATCAATTAGAACAATTCTAATCTTATTTAAATAAATAAATTAAATAATTAATTTATTTAAATAAATAATATTTATTCTACAATAGGATAAGCCTCCCTAGCGATCAACGACTTTTCAGATAATATAGATTTCAACATTAATCATTAAAGAACCTTTGAGTAAATAGTTACCGTACAATTCAATCCTTCCACCATACAATGTCCCAATTAAATATAAGACATGGAATTACAGTCAAGTCTTATTTTATTTAATTATATGTATTTCGATCCTTAAATGCACAACTCCAAATAATGCAAATTAGAAACTCCTTTCTAATTTCATTCTGCGTTGGCCAAGGACTACTGGGTTGTCATTTATCGAATCACATAGGACATTCCTCTTCTTTTATTAGAAGTGGTAGATTCTTAATTGATTATACATTATCTCCATGTACAACTTATTATACCCAAGCATACCCTTTGATATACCCTAAGGGTCTTAAGGAATAAGTCAAAGTATAACTCATCATACACAAGATACTATGATGATCTCAAGTCCAAGAATCACTTGTCTACTATCACTACGAGAATTCCTATTGATGACAAGTAAAACTCCATTAGGTATTCCTTAGCGAGCCACGTTCAGTGAACTTATTCTCTAATAAGCACCTACATACTTGCTTTAGTGTCTCCACATAAATGATCATGAGATCAATCATCCTTATCCAATGAGCTAGCAACGTATGTACCTATCTATCCGGATTCACTAATCCCCAATTTAGTGATCCAATGATTGGGAACTATTTTAGTTTTAAGCTTTCTAAGAATTTAGATCTCATTAGAATGATCATCATTATTATTCTAAAAGCATTACTTAAAACTATGAGTTTATCACATATTATAAAACAGCATCATGTAGATAATTAAAAGCCTTTAATAAATTAATACTTTTTATTAATAAATGAATAAGATTGTTACAAAGTATATGCTCTATCATCAAACATGATTGTCTTGTGTGCATACTACTTTCACTTGCATACTTTTCAAAATTTATAAATATTACCCACAACTATAACATTATATCAAATCCACACCATAATATTTAAAAAAATTATTTTGAGAAAATTAAATATTTATTCATAAAATATGGGGTCTCACAACAATATTTAAAACAACTTAAACACATTATCACACAATACTATCCGTTTATAACACATAAGACTTATCCTCATGTCAAACTTTTATAATCTTAGTCGAGTTCGGTACAATTCAAACATCCTAACAGTCTAGTTGGATAATCGTCGAGTTTAAGTTCAATTAAACTCTGCCTAACACTTGAAAATTATCTCAGATAATTTAAATATCAGTCAAAATAATTTTCCAAGTCTAATAATAATTTTTAAATAATTATTATCATTTATCGTGAATTTTCAATCATTAAAAACGTATTTATATGAATTAAATACCACATAATTACTTTATCATTAATATTTATTTATTATCAAATATTAATGAAATACATGTCATAATATTATAATAAATTTATAATATCACAAAGTATTTTTAATACTTTAAAATCACCTTTATATGATTTTTAAACAATTAAATTCATTATCCGATAATTGTTTTTAATATTAAAATATTAATATTTTCATGACAAAATATCAAGAGTTATATATTATAACTTAAAATATTTTTGTAACAATTAAATCATTTTATATGATTTATAAATCATTAATTCTATTTTTCCATAATTTATTTAATATAGTTATTAAAGAAATTAATTATCATTAATATTGATTAATTAATGAAATTCATCACAAAATATTAAAATTAATTAAAAATAACTTAAAATATTTTCTTATACCATAATATAATTTTTCATGATTTTTCATCTATTAAAATATTTTTTAAATAATTTATTTAATATTATAATTAAATAAATTAAATACCATTTATATTCCAAAAATATTAAATATTTTTGAAATATACTCAAAATAATTAAAAACTAATTTTCAGACTTTAAAATAATTTTTAGGAATTTATTTTGTATTTTTAATAATTAAAAACCATTTTTATCAATTTATTAATTAAAACAAATAAATTTTCAGAATTTAATAATCAATAAATGACCCTATAGCGACAGAACCGTCGCTATAGGTGTTCTTGGCCTGTCCTTGAGCTGCCCAGAATGCTCATGTCAGTTAACAAGGTCCCTAGTTTGACCAAGTCTAAACATTTGTTGTTTATGTTTCTAGGAAGTTTTATGTGCTAAACATGTAGTATCTATGCAATACTATAATTAAAAACTAATATCAGGTCCATAGAACAACACATCAATGAGATCAAAGCCTCCAAATATTCTGACAACGCTGTTCTTTGTTTCTGGTTTTTCCAGAAAATGAAGAACAGTTGAAGATGCTATGCTTAGCTCCTTATAGCTTACATTCTGGACTTTATAATTATGTTATAAAGGTTCACCCATGTAGAGGAGATATCATATCAAGGCTAGTCAACCTATGTCAAAAAACGTGTTCTTCTGAATCTGGGTTTTCCAAATTTCGTTCGAGGCTGGTGGTCAACTCACGTTTGACCTTAAATATCTTCGATTACATATACTTTCCGGGTGATCTAAAAGCTTGATATTGTAGTCCTTATACAATACTACAAGGGGAGTACATAAACATGGCCCAATCACCTGTCAGAAGCAAGATCTGAGGCCTTGAAAAGCTTGTCAAACGTTACTGGAATTCTGGGCTGCCCAAAATTCGTTTTTCCGTGAACGGTCAACCTACTTTGACCAATCATATCTTGAGTTCTAGACAAGATCAGACCATGATTCAAGTTGCAGAACAAAGACCACATAACATACTACAAGTACAAATTCTTAAACAACCAAAACTATAAATAGGTAAAGATCTATGAGGTCTGACATATGGCTGTCAGGCCATATTTTAAAGTTTTTCTAGATTTCAAAAAGATGATATTTCGAGCACTTTGATGTTATGGATCTGGGATCTAACAACCGAGATCACTAAATGACATCTTAATACATAACTTTAACCAATCAACAACAACATTTAACATCAAATCATCAGATTTCTAAGATTAGGGTTTTATATACCTTTAAAACTTTGATCTTTGATTTTTGATCATTAAATCTGATTATGGAAAGTTATACACTGACCATGGCTCAATATTTCACTCTCTCTCACTCTAGATTTCAGATTTTGTAGAGTGAGAAAGGGTTGGATAGAATATTAATGAAAGTAAGAGATTTTTCTTACTTTTACAACTTATATCTCCTTGATTCAATGAATTGGTTGGCATTTGATGGCTGGTTGCTGGGATATAAGTCACATGGAGTTGGTGGAGTTGGTGGCCAGCTCAATTGGCAAGATTTACAAGCAACATACTAAATAATGCACAAAGGGCATTTTGGACTTTTAGCTAGCAAATTTAATGGCAAAATGGTCTTTGATCCAACCCTTAGGGTTTAATTTCTAGAATTTTTAATTTAGGTTTTCAAAAATAAAGATTAATATTTCTAAATTATAATTAGGATTCGATAATTATATATAAAATTTCCTAATCATAACTCAAACTCGCTAATTAGGATTATTATTTCCTAATTAAAATTGCTAATTTAACAATTATGGTCATAATGGTATATTAGGGTTTATAACCCAAGAATTAGGGTTTTAAATAGAAAAATAATCTTTCTAATTTAGAAATTAGATTTCGTAATTAGATTAGGGTTTTGTAATTACTTATAACTTGAAAATTAAGATTAATGTTTCCTAATTAACATTAAAATTATTAAATTAACAATTAGGTTTTTCCTAATTATAAATTAGGATTTCTAATCCAGAAATTAGGGTTTTCTAAATCAATTAGGGTTATCCCTAATTAGGTTATTATTAATAACGTTTAAACCTTATACTAGCATTTTCATTCCCAAATTAGGGTTTTCAACTTCTGAATTAGGGTTTCGGATTCCCGAAACTAAAATTAGGGTTTTCAGAACCGGTTTTAGGGTTTCTTATAAATCGTAAGAATTTTTTAACTGAACGTTGACGTTCTGTATATAATATTAGGGTTTGCCACTGATATAGATTATCTGGTTAACCCTTGACCCGTAACCACATACTGTACACATATAATACCATATATATAGAACATATTCACGTATACCCTTAATCCTAAATAATCCATCACATAAATTTTAAATTCATAGAATTCCTTCCTGGAAATCTCAAATCCATTCACTTATTTTATGTCTAGGTAATTATTATTTAACATTAATTTAATATTTTAAAATTTTATAAATATTCAAATTCTCAGGTTGTCACACAAAATACAAGAGCCTCTCCTACAGACACTCAACAAATACTTGAGCTTCTCGCAGGTCTTCCCACCAAAACTGAGTTGTCTAGCGCATCACAAAAAGTAACCACAGATATTCAAGAAGATCTTGAAACTCACTCTCTACTTGTTCATACACGATTAAACCACTTGATCGATGCTGCTAACATTCTTCCTAGCAACCTAAGTTCTAAGCTCACAAAGAAGCTACATGAGATCATCAAGGAAATGATCCAAAGCATAAATGAAAGGGATTAAATTCACTTCCAATCTACCCAGAAGCATAAGGAAGCAGTTATCCTTCTTCAGCAGACTCAAGAGGCTCAAAATAAACTCATTATGGAAAGTCTCTCAAGCCTACGATCTTCTATGACTGAATTCCAAGCATATTCTATGAATCAGATGCAACTAACTTAGCCATAATGCAAAAGCATAAATAATAAAATGATTCTCTGGTTCAAGAAAATCATGAAGACAGTGCTCAGTCAGCTCCACGAACTTGTGCAAGGCATGAATCGTCTGTCAAAAGACATTCGATCCCTTGATGCTGACATAAAGGGGAGAACAAAGCCAAAGGGGAGAAAGGCAAAGGCAGAAGCAAACAAATTGCTCAATCTTCAAGTAGTCCTCCCTCAAGACAACCTCTCTATCAGAATCCACGAACTGAACAACAACAGCGCCAACCATTTCTTATGGCGCAATCGCTAAGGAGTTAAGGGCCATCTCCTAGCTCACAAGGGGTAACCACTCTTGGATTAAGCATGCCGATTTGAGATCCCGCGCTTTATGAAAAAACATGGTCATGGAGAAAGGCTAAGTCAAAGTGAGCTGGAAGATATTGCATGGAGAGATGAAGCCAGCAGGAGAAAGAGAGCTACATAGTATGTCAATCCTCTAAGGAGCAAAAGGCAGAGGAGATAGAGATAAGTTGAAAATTGTTTCTTATTAATGTAACTATGCTAAACTATACTATCTATTTCACAACATCAATAAATTCATGCTTATTCTCTAGAGATTTCAGCTGCTCACTGAAACACTAAGTCATATTTACTTTCTAGCATCCTGTATTTAGAAATTGATGTTATGATGCAAATCTCCTTGGTTATGTCAACATTAAATAGGGGGAGATTTTTGGGTATTGCATATTAAAATTTGATGTTGAAAGTAAATAAACATGCTTATATGTAAAGTCCTTCAAAGAACACATTACAAGGACTTAGATGATAGATCAAAAATTGTTAGGTTGATTTGTGCTTAATGTTTATCATTCTATAAATGAATATATAGAAGAAAAGATCAAAATTGTTAGGTTAATTTATTTTGAAATGTAATAGATAGGCCTCAACGGAATCGTAGTCTATTGAGCTAGCCGAGAGTTTTAGAAGTCAAGGTAAAATCGTAGATGTGGTCCGAGCGTCTGTCGAGCCAAGTCAAGAATCTTAGTCTGCCCTCAGAAATGTAGAGTCTGCATTACGAGCAAGTAAAAATTGTAGTCTATCAGTGCTTAAGAGAAATCGTAGTGTTCTCTTTGATCAGGCTGAATCAAGCTCGAGCATGACAAGACACAACGATCATAATCGTAGTGTCTCTCTTGTTAGCATCAGAAGCATCGAGCCTTGTCCATTTGTTGAAGGATAAAGTACAACAAATGAAGAATGGTTTATAGCCGTTGACGTTTCGGGAATCCCAATGATCCAACACTTATCCTTAGTATGTATCAAAGAAATGTATTGAAGAAGCTAAGGAAAAGGACTGTATGCCTGCTGAAAACACATTTTCAAGTGTTAGGTGAGATAAAAGTTTGTTGTGTCAGTGGGTCTGTAACAACCCAATTTTTTCTATACAAATAAATTAGAAATTTTGCGTATAAATTTTTTATTATTTTAAATATGGGGAATATGTGCCAAGATAATGTGTGTATGTATTTATGTGATATATTTATTTCATGAATGATTTAAAATAATTTTATTTTAGAATGATTGGATATTATAAATTATATTCTTATAATAATTAGTAAATGTTAAATCCTATTGTGCAAGACCTAGGTGGTTAGTTAACCTAACTTAATTAGGAAACCCTAATTACAAATTTTATAAACTAATTTTGTTTTATTTTAAACCCTAAATGTAAGCTTCGTAACCTAATTATAAATTAGCTGAAACAATTAAATAACCTAAGGGTTATGGTAATAAGGAAAGGTTAGTATTTAACTTAAATGGATAATCTTGTTATTTTAAGTGACTAATAATTTTAAACTTATTTCTAGTAAACCTAATTAGGTTATGAGCTAAAGTCAGATGTATAAGTAATTAAATTTCACAAGATTGGGAATGGAAACCCGAAATAAACAATTTGGGTAGCATATATTAAAATTGTTAGACTATGTTCATTACATGGCCCAAAATAATTAAAGGAGAAGCCCAAAAGAAATACAATGCAAACCAATACTTAGCCCACTTGATTAAGGGTATTTTAGACCTTTGATTAATCAAATTTGTGCATTAAAATAAAAGCAAAATGAAGGAGATAATGGAGCATAAGTGACCGGCCACATTAGGCCATTTAAGGAAACAAAATTAAGCTTATCAAGTTCCATAAGTAGATGTCTTACACACAAGGACAAGTGTGTCATGCTCCCATTGGTTGAAGATCTACTTAGCACCTTTAATCACATGATTAGGCTAATTAAAGAGATAAGGTGTAGTCTTTTATTCATGTGACAATAAAAATATAGGGGATAATAGTTATATCTCTCATTTATTTGCTAGACATTCATTTTCTCTCATTCTTCTTCTTCTATCTTTTTCTCCAATGCTAGTAGCATTCAAGAGAGAAAAGAAAGAGAGAGAGAGAGAGTTCAGTTTTTGAGAGAGTGAGAGAGGTGTGCTAATTTGTTTGATGCACCCTAAGTTTATATACTACTTTGGTAAATCAAGGAAGGTTGCCACTAAATCAAGGTATAACCTAATCTTCATCTTCTTCTTCTACTTTGTATTATAGCTTGAGTTTTGTTGGGGTTATGAACTAATACTCAAAATACCCTAGTTCTACATATCATCATGTATAGAACTAAGTATCTTTAGTGTTAGATCAAAGGCTTAGAGGAAGAAAATGAGCATATGTGCTCCAAGGGGTGAAACTATGTTTTTCTTCCACTAAATCTTGTATAACTTAAGTTTTATATCTTGGATTTGTCATCCGTCGAAGGGGGGTGCTAGATACATGAGTTATCTAGTAAACCCAAGTGGTAGAACACAAATCTAGAAAGTATTGAAGCCAGACTATTTTCCCAAAAACAGTCCATATAGTGTATTGAGGTTGTGAAACCCTAAAATAACTATTGTTCCCATTTTTCTTGAGGCTGTTTCGGTCAGTTACAAGTCTTTTAAAAATCTGGGAAAAATCACAGAGGTACCTTGAGAAGTTATCTACGTGTAGGAAAAAGAACGGACACGTTTCGATCTATAGGTTGTGCGTAATGGCTATTTCCGTAAAGGACTCCAAAATATTAACACCCGAATATCTCACTGAGTATACACTGAAAAATTCCAAAATTTTACAGTAGGTTCATATAGGTTATGAGAGTATACCCTGAAAATTTCAGATTTTTCTGGGCAAAACTCAATTTATGAAAAACGAAGCAAGATCTGAGTATTTTGGGCACTTTAAAATTAGTAAATCATTTTCTAAAATTCCAGAAAAATTTGGGGATCATTATTGGGTCATATACTGTCTAAACCCAGAAAAGAAGAATTTTTGGAATCAGTTAGCTATTTTTCCTAAAAATAATGAAGTTATGAATAAAAGGAAATAAATAGTTAAATGATGTCTTGAATAAGAAAAATATGATTTTAATGCTTGAATACTCCTAATATATAATATTATGACTATTTTATGGCATTTTGGCAATTTATAATAAGAAATATTATTTATGACCTTTTATGGATATTAAATAAGTGGTTTTGTAAAGGGTGAACGATTAGAATAAATTGTTTATTGATCAAATAAATTATTAAAATGTTATTATGATATTACGAATATTAGAATATGATATTGTTAAGTAAATAAAAATATTAAGATTAAAGCTTAATTAAAATATTATTAAAGTATTAAAGGATGATTAAAATATTATTAAATTGTAATAACATTAGTAAGGAAATAAAATATTTTTAAATGATTAGTAATATTAGTAAATGAATAAAATATTAATACTATTGGTAAATGAATAAAAGTATTATTAATTGATTAATGATACTAAAGCATAAGTAAGATATTATTAAAGTAATAATATTAATGCATGAATAAAATATTATTAAGAGGATTAATAATATTCAGTAAAGTATTAAAATATTATTAAGATGTTAATAATATGAGTAAGTTTAATAAAAGTAGTATTAGTGAACTAATAATACTAAGAGGTGAATTAAATATTATCAAGATTAATAATATTAAGTGAATTAAAAATATTTTATGACTTTTAATATTTTAAGAAGTAGTACATTAATATTTTAATATTAATGGTAATTATTTAAAATAATTTTAAATGTTTTAAAAATCATTTAAGGGTAATAAAAATGTTTTAAAAATATTTTTAGTCATTATAAATAACTTTAATATTTTGGCAATGAGTTCATTAATAGTTTAATAATAATTAAATGATTGTAGAATTATTTGATATTTGAATCATTTAATAATGATTTCGGTGTTTAAAAATTCGTGATAAATTAATAAATATTTATTAAGTCATTTAAAACAATATGAATGATAGTTACGGATATTGAACGTTGGAATAGAATCTTAGACTCTATAATTACCCGATAAAGCTATAGGTACACCGACATGTTTCAAAAATAAATCTGGACTTCGATATTTTGACTGTATTAATGTTTGTTTGTGATAAAATGACTGTTGAAAATGTGTGATAATGTGATTAGGTTATGTCTTTATCGCGAAATGCGATCTTATATGTTATAGTATATTGTTCTAATCGAATCGAATGATCCGATTAATGATAGGTCGTGATATAAGAGATAAAACTAAGTTGCATTTTGTAAGCGGTAGCCAAGATCGTCGGTAAGTATCCTACCTTTGCATTTTCTTTATCTGATGGACATGAGTAAGAATGTTTCGTAATTATATTATTACTGTACAAATTATTAATCCTATATTATATACGCTCATTGATTGTCAACATGTTAGTATATGGTAATTTAGATATATATTTTGTTAGTTAATTTCAATAAATGGTTATACAACTGTCCCCATTTGGATAATCATTGCATTTAATCACATGTTAATACACCTTTGTTAATTACCCGTATACATATATGTTAAATTATAGATTATTGTTGAACAAGATAAAACCTTATTAATATCCAACCAAATTCCCTTGGTTTGGAACCCCGACAAGTATGAACATCCCTTACACCGAAAAAACTTTTATGCACCCAAGGTGGACAGTGTGAATGATAACATCGTTCTTGCATGTAGTATTGATCAATCTGAGGTACAACGGTGATCATCCCCGTGCTCGTAAGTTATGACGATTCTGAGATGAAGTTCTGCTTTAACCTTTTAAAAATGAAAACAATGTTCATAGTAAGTTCCCTTAACCCTATTTATAGTCAATACGTAGTTTCAAAAATTTGAAAGAGGGTTGTTATGTTATTATTATCGGTTCAGATTACTTCACAACTATTGATTTGTTGTAGAAGGGTAGTATAAAGAAAATATTTAAATTCTTTCAGCTTATATATATATAATGGTTATTACTTGCTGGGCACTCAAATGCTTATCCTTGCTTAATTTAAATGTTTTCAGCTAAGTGTGAACAACCTAAAGGCCCTGCTAAGAACAAGGGAAATGGAAAGGTTACTGAATGATTTCAATGTTATCTTATGTAATAGTTTAATATTATTAAGACAATATTATATATTTATTATCATGTATTGTAAGGAATGATTAAAGGTTACGTACTTGGGAGCTAGACTTTGATAGTTATGTAAATTAAGTTTAATATTTATATTATTGTTATTATTATTAGTATTATTCCGCTCATAGAAATGGTATCGTGAAGCATTGAATTAGGGTTTCAAGTACATGAATTTGGGGGCTTTACAGGGTCAGACGTCTGAACAACAGTTTTCCATGCGGTCAACATCCTTGCTCAGAAATGTCTGATGCATTTAATGCTACAACGGATGCCTTCAATAGACACATGTCAAAGGCTCCTTTATAAGGAAATCAAACATAGATGCATAAAGCAAGAAAGCACACAACAAAAGCTCAAGAACACTCAACGCTCAAACTCTACGATCTAGAAAGAAAAGCTTGCTCTGCTACTTAGTTCTTTCGAACGTATGCTTAACAACAACTGAGTAGCACAACCCAAGAACTCAACTCTCATCAAGGGTATTCCAAGTTTACTGGACTTAAAGAGTTCTAAGTGAACTAAGAAGTTCCAAGATTGCTGGTCTTGAAAGAATCTAAGTGATTCAAAGATTATAAAGACACCCTTAGTGGATTTCCTACTCGAGGAGTAGAAGAGTGGACTAGGAGCCTTGAGTGCTCTGAACCACTTAAAATCACTATGTCTTTTATAATCCTGCTATAACTGCTATATCTGTCATAACTGCTTATCACCTATTAAACTAGTTTATCTTAAAGGGGAACACACAAATGATATATTCCGCTGTGGTTAATTAATTAAAAAATCTGACAAGTATTTTGAAAATGAAATTTATAAAAATATCTATTCAACCCCCCCCCCCCCCCATTCTAGATAACTATTATGTATTTGGGAAATAATAAGGGTTTCTAAACTAATTTACTAACTAATCATTAGGGTTATTAAATTTAGCATTTGGGTTTCTAATGTTATATCTTATCTAATTAATAGTTAACATTAATCGCATAATACACATAATCAAAATACAATTATAATATTAACTGTATTAATAATCAAATCCCTATTCAAATTAGGCTTTTTATCAATTATCCATATTTACCTCATTTTCATTACTTAGCCAATTTTAAAATAAATAAATTGGCTAACCTGCTAATATCATATCACGCATGCCCAAAATATTACTGATAATAATTAATTCAAAAAAAATTTATTCCTACAAATATACAGATATAATAGTCTAAAAAATTATGGTACTTACATGTCATACATTCAAGTTTAATGGGGTATCAGATGATGTAGTGAGACTCAGACTATTTCCTTTTACATTGACGGACAAAGCAAAAGGTTGGCTTCACTCGTTACCACCGGGCTCCATTACCACTTGGAATGACTTAGCACAAAAGTTCTATGCTAAATTCTTCCCTCTTACAAAGGCCACCAAGATGAGAAATGACATTTCTATGTTTGAGCAACAATTAACATGGGGAATCATTATATAAAGCGTGGGAAAGATATAAGGATTTGCTAAGGAGATGTCCTCATCATGGATTACCTCAGTGGATGCAACTGAATACCTTATGCAATGGGCTGAATAGTTATACTAGAACAAGCATTGATGGAACTTCTGGAGGGGCATTCATGGCTAAGAATTATGAAGAAGCTTATGAGTTGCTAGAGACCATGGCCACGAACAATTACTAATGGCCAAATTCTTGATTGAATTAGCAGAAAGTAGCCAGAGTATTAGAATTTGATGCAGTCATGGCTCTAACAGCTCAGTTGTCAACTATGTCAAAAAAGATTGATTCTATTGTGAAGGCAAAAGTGCAGCAAGTTGCCTTTGTTTTGTGAGCTATGTGAAGGAGCACATCTTAACAAGTAATGTGCCATAAATCCTGAAGTAGTTTAGTTTGTGGCTAGCTACAAGAGACCACCAAATCCTTATCAAAACACTTACAATCCTGGAGCTAGAAACCACCCTAACTTCTAATGAAGCAACAACCAAAACAATCAACAAGCTCCACGTCCACATTATCCCCCGGGATTTCAAAACCAACAACAACATGTTGCACCACCTCCATAACCTAAAAGAAAAATAGACTTTGAAGAGCTCATGATGAAGTACATGGCCAACAATGATGTTATGCTAAAAAGCCAAGCGGCGGCCATCAAAAATCTTGAGAATCAAGTGGGTCAAATGGCTAGCATGTTTACAAATAGACCACAAGGATCTCTTCCTAATAATACATAAGCTAGCCCAAGGAGAGAATGGAAAGAGAAATGCCAAGCTGTCACCTTTAGAAGTGGAAAACAAGTTTTAAGATACAAAACGTCATTGTTGCTTTGAACTACAAAGGAGATATGTAGCAGTGCGCCCTTTCCCCAATTTTGAATAATGTAGAAAATTTTGTGGAAAATGATGGAAATGTAGAACCTGAGCCAGAAAAGAGAGAAATAGTAGAGAAAACCCATGTCAACCCATCACGAATATATCCACCAGTTCATTATCCACAAAGACTTCAAAAGAAGAAATTGGACAAACAATTCACAAAATTCCTCGAGGTATTCAAGAAGTTATAAATTAACATACCATTTGTAGAGGCTTTAGAACAGATGCCAATCTATGTAAAATTTATGAAGGGAATCATGTCAAGAAATAAGAAGTTAGAAGATTTTGAGAGAGCAGCTTTGACTGAAGAGTGCAGTGCAATTTTGTAAAGAAAGCTACCTCCCAAATTAAATGATCCTAGCAGTTTTACCATACCGTGCACTATTGGTATCTTTTCATTCAATAAGTATTTGTGTAATTTAGGTGCAAGCATCAATCTCATGCCCTTATCGATATAAACACAGTTGGGATTGTAGAGGACATTCTTGTGAAGGTGGATAAGTTCATTTTCCCAGTCAATTTTATCACTCTAGACTATGAAGAGGACAAGGACATTCCCATTATACTTGGGAGACCATTTTTAGCTACTGTGAGGACTCTCATAGATGTTTAAAATGGAGAGTTGACTATACGGGTCCAGTATCAAGAAGTTACATTGAACGTATTCAAGGCTATGAAATTCTCTTCAGATGAAGAGGAATGCTTCCGAGTGTATGTAGTAGAAAAGGATGTGGATGAAGAGTTTCTGAGGGTTATGAATAAGGATCAGTTGGATACTACACTGATGGGGGACATTGACATGGATGAACCAAAATTGATTGAATATATCCAGTTGTTAGATGCACTACCACGGGTGAACAGATTCAAGGTAGCTTTTGAGACATTAGAAAATTAAGTTAAGTCTTTAAATCGTTTGAGGTCATCCCTAGAGGTACCTCTTACACTTGAGCTCAAACCACTACATTCTCATCTCAAGTATACATATTTAGGTATATGATATATAGCGACGAGCTATAGCGACGGTAGACATGGAACCATCGCTATATGATATCTATAGCGACGGTCGACGAGGAACCGTCGGTATAGAGGTTTTTTAAGATAACCTCCCACATTCCCCCAAATAATTTCAGTATCATCATTCTTTCTCTCTCGACTACGATCCGAGGTACTATTCTCTCTTTTTCTCCATATATATATATAAGCTTTTTGCAATTCAAAATCAGATATAACAATTGCGTTTGGTGTAGATGGTGGTCCAAGGAGACGGTGACAATCGTGACCGAAGCGAACAAGGATATATGATATGCGATAGCGAGGCGGCTGGCGGAGTCGGGGCTAACAGTGATCTTAATGACTAGGGATAATGAAAGGGGAGTAAGGTAGTTGCGAGACTAAAAGGATTAGGGCTACATGTACAGTTTTTTTGCTTGGATGTATCGGATCCGGATTCAATCAAATTATTTACTTCTTGGTTTGCACAGAGATTTGGAAAGCTGGATATACTGGTGAGTGGTACATATTTGTCATTTATGGATTGGGGATTATATTTTATTTTAGTGGTTACTAAGACTCAGAAATGCTTAATTATGTAAGTCAAAGCTTTAATTTTTTCCCCAATTAGTGTTATTGCTCATAACATATTGACATAGAAAATTTCAATTTGGGTTATGTGTGTCTCGAATTCTTAACCTGGATTCGACTAATGTTTTGACCTGAAATAGTGTGTGCAACACAATGGAAAAGAAAGTTGAGGTTTAGTGGTGGGTGGGAGCAGAGGGCTTAGGCTAATAGCTATGAACTTGTTAAATTTTTGGCCTTTATGGATTTTTGTAAGTTTGATTGCATTCTCTTCTTTTGGCCTTTATGGATTATTGTAAGTTTGATTGCTAAATTGTGCTTCTTTCCGAGCTCAATAATCAATTTCACTTGTGGGTTTCATTTTGTTTATTTTCTCTCTTTTATCTTATCCATACACAGTATGAATATATTTTAATGTCTGATGTAAATGTTCTTTTTGTAGATGTACTGGCCTTGTGCTTGAGGATGAGGCCAGTTATAATGGTGGACTATGGAGGAAAGATTCCTGAGCTGAAAGATCAACTATGTGCATTTCTAAAGCTTAGTCAAAAGGTTAGGTTCCAAATAGCTCTGGTCTTATTTGATTAACATTCCATTTTTGCTGCTTCTCTATTTAAATACTAGTTCATATAGCCGTTTACCCATTTTGATGTGATTTAAATACAGAAGGTGGGTTATTGCAGCCAAAGTCCAAACCTCAGTAGTGGGGATTCAAGGCTTGATTGAGTTATGCATCTTCTTCCCACGTACTTCTGTCATTTAGTTATACATCAACTCTTCAATCATATAAGCACCTATGAAATCATTGTCATCGTTTTCTGGCTCAATGCCTAAACATCAGAGTGAACAACATTATATAGCTTCTCTTTTTAGCCTTAACTATTTTCTATTAATAAAACAGAATAATCTAGATAAAAAAACATACTTTATTAAACAAACATACTTTATGGTGTATGTTTTATCTTTTTCTATTATTAAAGAAACATACTTTATATAGCTTCTCTTTTCTACACAAAACAACGGGGAGAGCCATGTATATGACCTGCGGCTCAAGGTATTTCGCAACATTCCCAATATTTAAGCATACAGATAATAAAGTATGTTTGTTAATGACTAATAAGATAATAAATGATTTATGATGAAAATGTGGATAATTTAGAGACTCGCATTTGGCTTGACTTACTGACTACAAATCAGTATGGAGAATTCTTCAAGCCTTGCTCTTACTTGTCTGAAAGAGCAGCCAAGGGGACTCCTCTGGTATGTTCTGGAACTGATCACATTTTTTACCATAAAATTAACTATTATAGCCTTCAATTTTCTTGTTTAAAAACTTTTTATCCGAAAATATCATCTTTGTGTTTTTCCATGAACTTGTGAAATTCTTTCTTACCTAAATAGAAACTTGTTTGTTTGTTGCAGAGCTCGTCGCTGGAGCAAGGGAAGGTTAGCCTATAAGTTTATTTTAGAAAGATTGAAAACTCTTACGCCATAATTACTATCATAAAATCTGGCAGCACTTGTATTAAGCAATTGTTAAGTCTTGAGTTGTAATGTGAATGATTTTAAATGATGTATATAATATTTTTTATGTTTTATTTTATAGTGTACTTGTGTTTGTAGAATAAATGTGCATTATTAATTTTAAAAAATTTAAAATCTAAAACGTTTATAGCGACGGTCGCCGACCGTCGCTATAGTCCTAAAGACCGTCGCTATAGAGTTTACCGACGGCTTCTATGGCGACGGTCGTCGACCGTCACTAAAGCCTATAGTGACGGTCTTTAGGCCTATAGCGACGGTCACCGACCGTAGCTATAGGTCGATTTTTTAGTAGTATCAATTCTTTCGAACGTATGCTTAACAACAACTGAGTAGCACAACCCAAGAACTGAACTCTCATCAAGTGTATTCCAAGTGTACTGGACTTAAAGAGTTCTAAGTGAACTAAGAAGTTCCAAGACTGCTGGTCTTGAAGGAATCTAAGTGATTCAAAGATTATAAGGACATCCTTAGTGGATTTCCTACTCGAGGAGTAGAAGAGTGGACTAGGAGCCTTGAGTGCTCTGAACCACTTAAAATCACTATGTCTTTTATATTCCTGCTATAACTGCTATATCTGTCATAACTGCTTATTACCTATTAAACTGGTTTATCTTAAAGGGGAACACACAATCATATATTCCGTTGTGGTTAATTAATTAAAGAATCTGACAAGTATTTTGAAAATGAAATTTATAAAAATATCTATTCAACCCCCCCCCCCCCCCCATTCTAGATAACAATTATGTATCTGGGAACTAACAAGGGTTTCTAAACTAATTTACTAACTAATCATTAGGGTTTTTAAATTTAGCATTTGGGTTTCTAATGTTATATCTTATCTAATTAATAGTTAACATTAATCGCATAATACACATAATCTGAAATACAATTATAATATTAACTGTATTAATAATCAAATCCCTATTCAAATTAGGGTTTTTATCAATTATCCATCTTTAACTCATTTTCATTACTTAGCCAATTTTAAAATAAATAAATTGGCTAACCTGCTAATATCATATCACGCATTCCCAAAATATTACTGATAATAATTAATTCAAAAAAAATTTATTCCTACAAATATAGAGATATAATAGTCTAAAAATTGTTGTACTTACATGTCATACATTCAAGTTTAATGGGGTATCAGATGATGTAGTGAGACTCATACTATTTCCTTTTACATTGAGGGACAAAGCAAAAGGTTGGCTTCACTCGTTACCACCGGGCTCCGTTACCACTTGGAATGACTTAGCACAGAAGTTCTATGCTAAATTCTTCCCTCTTGCAAAGGCCACCAAGATGAGAAATGACATTTCTACGTTTGAGCAACAACATGGGGAATCATTATATAAAGCGTGGGAAAGATATAAGGATTTGCTAAGGAGATGTCCTCATCATGGATTACCTCAGTGGATGCAACTGAATACCTTATGCAATGGGCTGAATAGTTATACTAGAACAAGCATTGATGCAGCTTCTGGAGGGGCATTCATGGCCAAGAATTATGAAGAAGCTTATGAGTTGCTAGAGACCATGGCCGCGAACAATTACTAATGGCTAAATTCTTGATTGAATTAGCAGAAAGTAGCCAGAGTATTAGAATTTGATGCAGTCATGGCTCTAACAGCTCAGTTGTCAACTATGTTAAAAAAGATTGATTCTATTGTGAAGGAAAAAGTGCAGCAAGTAGCCTTTGTTTGTGAGCTATGTGCAGGAGCACATCTTAACAAGTAATGTGCCATAAATCCTGAAGTAGTTTAGTTTGTGGCAAGCTACAAGAGACCACCAGATCCTTATCAAAACACTTACAATCCTGGAGCTAGAAACCACCCTAACTTCTAATGAAGCAACAACCAAAACAATCAACAAGCTCCACGTCCACATTATCCCCCGGGATTTCAAAACCAACAACAACATGTTGCACCACCTCCACAACCTAAAAGAAAAATAGACTTTGAAGAGCTCATGATGAAGTACATGGCCAACAATGATGTTATGCTAAAAAGCCAAGCGGCGGCCATCAAAAATCTTGAGAATCAAGTGGGTCAAATGGCTAGCATGTTGACAAATAGACCACAAGGATCTATTCCCAATAATACATAAGCTAGACCAAGGAGAGAAGGAAAAGAGAAATTCCAAGCTGTCACCTTTAGAAGTGGAAAACAAGTTTTAAGATACGGTGCAGCTGCGCCTGAACTACAAAGGGATACAGCGCAGCTGCGCCCTTCCCTAATTTTAAATAATGTAGAAAATTCTGAGGAAAATTATGGCAGTGTAGAACCTGAGCAAGAAAAGAGAGTAACAGTAGAGAAAACCCATGTCAACCCATCACGAATATATCCACCAGTTCCTTATCCACAAAGACTTCAAAAGAAGAAATTGGACAAACAATTCACAAAATTCCTCGAGGTATTCAAGAAGTTATAAATTAACATACCATTTGTAGAGGCTTTAGAACAGATGCCAATCTATGTAAAATTTATGAAAGGAATCATGTCAAGAAATAAGAAGTTAGAAGATTTTGAGAGAGCAGCTTTGACTGAAGAGTGCAGTGCAATTTTGCAAAGAAAGCTACCTCCCAAATTAAACGATCCTAGCAGTTTTACCATACCGTGCACTATTGGTATCTTTTCATTCAACAAGTATTTGTGTAATTTAGGTGCAAGCATCAATCTCATGCCCTTATCGATATAAACACAGTTGGGATTATGGAGGACATTCTTGTGAAGGTGGATAAGTTCATTTTTCCAGTCAATTTTATCACTCTAGACTATGAAGAAGACAAGGACGTTCCCATTATACTTGGGAGACCATTTTTAGCTACTGGGAGGACTCTCATAGATGTTTAAAATGGAGAGTTGACTATACGGGTCCAGTATCAAGAAGTTACATTGAACGTATTCAAGGCTATGAAATTCCCTTCAGATGAAGAGGAATGCTTCCGAGTGGATGTAGTAGAAAAGGATGTGGATGATGAGTTTCTGAGGGTTATAAATAAGGATCCGTTGGATACTGCACTGATGGGGAACATTGACATGGATGAGCCAGAATTGATTGAATATCTCTAGTTGTTAGATGAACTACCACGGGTGAACAGATTCAAGGTAGCTTTTGAGACATTAGAAAATTAAGATAAGTCTTTAGATCGTTTGAGGTCATCCCTAGAGTTACCTCCTACACTTGAGCTCAAACCACTACATTCTCATCTCAAGTATACATATTTAGGTGAATAAGATACTTTACCTATTATTATTGCATCCACACTAACCTCATTTTAGGAAAGTAAGCTGATTAGAATCCTACGAGAGTTCAAGAATGCTATTGGATGGACAATTGTTGACGTCAAAGGGACTAGCCCCTCATTCTGCATGCACAAAATCTTCATGGAAGATGACACCAAACCCACCGTGGAACAACAAAGAATGCTCAATCCTATCATGAAAGAGTTGGTCAAGAAAGACATATTGAAATGGTTAGATGTTGGGATCATATACCCTATTTTAGACAGTTTATGTGTTAGCCCGATGCAATACGTGCCCAAGAAAGGGGTGATGATAGTGGTGAAAAATGAGAACAACGAGCTTATACCAACACAGAAAGTGACGGGTTGGAGAGTGTGTATGGATTAAAAGAAGCTCAATAAAGTAACCAGAAAGGATCATTTTTCGCTGCCATTCATTACCAGATGTTGGATAGACTTGCGGGACACGAGTACTACTGTCTGCTAGATGGATATTTAGGGTATAACCAACTTGTCATCGCACCAGAAGACCAAGAGAAGACGACGTTTACTTGCCTCTACGGTACCTTTGCATTCAGACGGAGGTCCTTTAGGCTTTACAGTGCTCTTGCTACATTTCAAAGATGTATAATGGCTATTTTCTTAGACATGGTTGAGAAAAATGTTGAAGTTTTCATGGATGACTTCTGTGTTCGGAGACTCTTTTGATAGATGTCTTGAAAATTTGATTATGGTGCTAAGTCGTTGTGTGGAAACCAACCTTGTACTAAATTGGGAAATATTCCATTTCATGGTTCAAGAGGGAATTATACTAGGGCACAAAGTTTTATTGAAGGGAATGGAAGTTGAGAAAGGCAAATTGGAGACCATTGAGAATTTGCCACTGCCTACATCAGTCAAGGGTGTTCATAGTTTTTGGCGACATGTCGAGTATTACCAAAGATTCATTAAACAATTCTCCAAGATTACAAAACCTTTGTGTAGTTTATTAGAGAAGGATGTCCCGTTCTGATTTGATAAGGATTGCTCGGTAACTTTTGACCTTTTAAAGAAGAAGTTAACATCAACACTAGTGATTGTGGCACCAGATTGGTCTCTGCCATTCGAGATGATGTACAATGCCAGTGATTACACAGTAGGGGCTATGTTGGGTTAGCGCAAGGAAAAGATTTTTCATGTTATTTATTGTGCCAGCAAGACTCTAGGAGATGCTCAGTTAAACTACACTACCATTGAGAATGAGCTACTAGCAGTTGTATACACTTTTGACAGGTTCAAGTCTTATCTCATTGGAACAAGAGTAATGGTTTACACAGATCATGTTGCTATTAGGTACCTGATATTCAAGAAAGATGCAAATCCTAGATTAATCAGATGGATTCTTCTTCTCCAGGAGTTTAATTTGGATATTTGGAACAAGAAGGGAACAAAAAATAAAATTGTTGGCCATCTTTCCAGATTAGTGAGTCCAGATCAAGATAAAAGGGACAAGGCAGTGATCAATGAGTACTTCCTCAATGAACAACTATTTACAGTGACTTTAGAAATTCTATGATTTGCTGACTTCGTCAATTATCTTGTAAGTAATGTACTCCCACCAGATTTGGCTCGTCAACAGAAGAAGAAGTTTTTACATGAAGTGAAGAGATACATGTGGGATGAGCCATTCTTATTTAGGCAGTGTACAGATCGTATGATTCATAGATGTATCCCATATAGTGAAACAACTAGTATTTTGCCTGGATGCCATTCTTAACTATATGGAGGTCACTATGGGACTGAGATGACTGCATCTAAAGTTCTTCAAGAAAGGTTCTGTTGGCCTACAATATTTAGAGATGCCCATCAGTTTGTCAAAAATTGTGATAGATGCTAAAGAGTGGGCAACATTTCCAAACACAATGAGATCCCACTAAACTCAAATTTTGAAATGGAAGTCTTCAATGTATGGGGGATAGACTTAATGGGCCATTTCCATCTTTTTTTAGCAACCTCTACATTCATTTGGCAGTTAACTACATTTCAAAATGGGTGGAAGACAGTGCTCTACCAACCAATGATGCCAAGGTCATCTTGAAATTCCTTCAGAGAAATATGTTCACTCGATTCGGCATTCCAATAGAAATAATTAGTGATGAAGGAAGCCACTTCTGTAACTAGTACTTCACAGCTTTATTAGCTAAATATGGGGTAAATCGCAGAGTTACTATAGTTTATCACCCCCAGATGAGTGGCTAAGCAAAAGTCTCTAATAGGGAAGTGAAGATTGGGCTATGAAGCTTGATGTTGCGTTTTGGGTATTTAGGACGGCTTACAAGACACCCATTAGAATGTCGCCTTATCAGTTGGTATATGGAAAGACTTGTCATCTTCCCATGGAATTAGAGCACAAAGCATTCTAGGCCATCAAGAATTTGAATTTTGATCTCACAACCGCAGGGGAGAAGAGGCTTCTCCAATTAAACGAACTTCATGAATTCTGTCTGCAGGCATATGAGAATTCAAAACTGTACAAGAAAAAGGTAAATAAATGGCATGATCAAAAAATTGTGGACAGAAAATTTAAGTCGAGGCAAGCAATTTTGTTGTTCAATTCAAGGCTACCACTTTTTTCGGGAAAGCTCAAGTCTTGATGGTCGGGGCCATTCCTTATCAAAATTGTATATCCTTATGCCGCCGTTGAAATAGTTGGTAAGGATGCTTAACAGCCATTCAAGGTCAATGGTTAACGTTTAAAGCATTATTGGGGAGGCAAGTTCAATCGCCAAAAGTCCTCAATTGTCCTTACCAATCCATGATGAACCAAAGGACAGTCGAGCTAGACAACTATAAACCATGTGCTCGATGGGAGGCAACACCTTCTTCTCTTCTCTTCCCCTTATTAAATTCTTATTCAATATCTAAATCCTTCTCCCCCTATGTTTAATTCTTTGTACTTTGATTATTAAAGTTCATTTGTAATAGAATTAGTAGATTTTAATAATGCATTTTTGATACAGTTGAGTAAAGTTTGATAGTTCATTCTTGGTCTCTCTCCGGTATAATCAAGTTGGTGACAGTGTGTAAAGTCAGAACTAACAGGAAATTTTAAGGCTCTTTGGATACTGAGGCGTAGTAATTGCTTTTTTATTATACTACCGAGAAGCGCAGCAACCCTTCTTCAAAGCTTCGTGCTTAAAGTCCAAGAGGCGCATATGCACCCAATTCCAAGTCAAACGAAGCGTAGCTACGCCCGAGCGACATATCAATTTTTAAAAAAACACTTGAGCCTGCAATTTAAACACTCCCACTCAAACACAAATCATACCCCTTCTCTCTCAAAACAGAACCGAAAACACTCCTTCTCCTCTTCAACCTCAACTTCAAGCACTCCAATCTTAATCCCAATCCAATTGACAACCAAATTGGATTCTACCTCTTTCTCTCTCGTATAAAACCCCTAGTTTCTTCCCATCAACTACACATCTTAGAAACACAGCGTTAAGAAAATAGTGTAGGTTTGCGCGTCAAGTATTTGATCAAAATTTTGAGAGAAGCTTTAGGTATAAATCATTAAGTTTGAGGGTAGCAACTTCGTCAAATTCATAAAGCTCATTTACAGATCATAATATGCGATCATGACACCTAAAAGAATTCGAACTCTTTCTCCTTCATCATGTAATAGTGGTGACAATGCCAAGGGAAGTACCATGGATGTCTTGGACGCTACAAAATTCGTGAACCTCTCAGCCCATCACTATTAATGGGATGTTCTAATAGGAAATTCGTCTGTGCCAGAGACGGGTCTCAAGCTGAGTTAGGGAGACGGGAAGATACTTGAGGTGATTCGACAGCGAGGTTGGTTATCATTTGTATGAACACCATTGCCAGCCCTGATATCTATTGTCTGAGAATTCTATGCAAACACCCGAGAGACACAGAATGGGATATCCTATGTTAGGGGCAAACAAGAATTTTATTTTAAGCAAGCAATTAATGAATTCTTCAAATTGCCTACGCCGTCTACAAATACAGTAAGTTGAATAGAAACTGAGCATTTTGAGATTGATTTGGACAAGTTGATAAAGGACATATAAAACATGGGACTTGTTGGAAAACAAAAGCGGGTACTGACAAGAAAACTCATTTTCCACTAAATACTATAAATACGTATGCTAAAGCTTGGTATAACTTTATTTGTGCGAGCTTGCTTCATACCAACCATCATCAGGATGTTACTACTGATCGAGTTGTGGTTTTACATCATTTCGTCTTTATCAATTGTATTCCCAAGAAATTGCACACGATTTAACCAAAATTTGCATTTTAAAAGTTTTTCGTACAACTTCTTTCTCCTTAATATCTCCAACGTCACCCTAAAATGTTCTGCATGCTCTTCTTGAGTTTTTGAGTAAACCAATATGTCATCAATGAACACCACCATAAACCTATCCAAAAATGGCTTAAACACCCTATTCATTAAGTTCATAAACGCTACAGGTGCATTAGTTAAACCAAATGACATTACCATAAACTTGTAATGACCATATCGAGTTATGAACGTCGTCTTCGGTGTATCCTCTTTTCTAACCTTCAACTAATGGTACCCACTTCTTAAATCTATTTTTGAGAAATACTTCTCTCCTTTTAATTGATCAAACAAATCGTCAATCCTTAGCAAAGGATACCTATTCTTGATACTGACCTTATTTAACTCCCTATAATCAATACAAAGTTGCATTAACACATCTTTCCTTTTGACGAACAACACCGGCGCTCCCCATAGCGATACGCACTGCTGGACATTCTTTTTATCCAACAATTCTTGCAGTCGCACCATCAACTCCTTCATCGCCACTAGAGCCAATTGATATGGGGCTTTCAATATAGGGACAGTCTGGGTGCTAAATCTATCATGAATTCAATTTTCCTATCTGGTGGAAGTCCTAGCAAATCATATGGAAACACGTTCGCAAAGTCTCTAACAAATGGTATTTCCTTCAGCTTCACACTCACCTTCCGAGTATCAACTATGTAGGCTAAATATCCCACACACCCTTTTCTTAATAACTTCTTGGCCTGCATTATCGTCAGACAACTCAATTTTCTAGGCGACCTGCTACCGAAAAATACTTCCTTTGACTTCTTTGGAGTCATAAGGTTTACACATTTTCTTTGGTAATCTATTATTGTCCAATGGTTAAACAACACATTTATTCCAAAAATAACATCAAACTCCCCAAGTCAAATTGGAATTAAATCCACCAACATCACATGACCGTTAATATATACACGACAATTTTTATGTACAAACTTAACAGGGATCACTTCTTTATTCTCAATTTCATTATTTCGGGGATATTCCAACTTTTCTTGACGCAAGTCTAACTTCCTAGCAAACTCGTAGGATATAAATGAACAAGTAACACCCGAATCAAATAATACATAGGCACTTAGTATCTATAAGCCTTGTTTGGCAAAAACTTAATTAAACTCCTTTAATTTATCTTAATAACCCATTTATAACATAGTTTATTGTCACACTTTTATTAATAAATTAAATTAAAACATTATAATAATCGATTTAATCTCTATCAACTCTCAAATTTAATTATTAAATTAAATTAGAAAATTATCTTATGATAGTAAATTTCCTTCACTCATAAAATATTTATTTCACAAATAAATAATCAAATCAAATCAAAACAAATATTTATTTAACAATAAATATGTCAATTAAATATTTATATAATTTAATAAATATTTAAAATTATAATTTAAAATTCCTGATTGTTACACCCGCTTAGCTGACTCTTCTCTCAAGTCATCCTGCATGTTCTCAATCTCAGCCACCAATTGTCCTCTTTGATACTCCGACAGTGCAAGCTTCTACTAAAACTCCGCAGTTCGTGCTTTGAGATCCTGAATTGTGGCATCGTTTTGTGATAGTGTGGCTTGGTGTTCTATAGCTTGCTTTTTAAACTCATCAACCATATCTTGTAACTTTATGTCACGTTCATACACCACATCAAACATCTCTGCTCCGATAGAGTTAAGTGGTATCTCTTTCGGATCCTCCTCTTCCTCATCCTCTATCTCTATCTCCTCTTATTCATCCTTCGGATCTAACTCAGGCACATGCTCCGGACCTACAACAATAACCAATGGGGATTGCTACATCAGAACTAACTTCTCCCAGACTGGGTGAATGTCTCGGGGCTCCTCCTCCCTAGCCTGGCTGGGTTCTTCTACATCAGTCATCCTGAAACAAAAAAATTTAGGTTTTAATTACTACTCGGTACTCACGAGCACATAAGTTTATTAACAAGTAAGCACAAAAATCATTTTATTATTTATCTTCAATGAATTTCCTTAATTCATTCCTTAGAACTCGATAGGAGTTTTACTACTACTATATTTTCGATTCATCCTATAATATATAGTCTAAGGTTTCTCCACCTATGGTTTATAACGTACAACTTTGATACCAACTTGTGACAACCCCAAATTCGGCTACATCAATCCCACATATCTTGTGCTCACTATCCATCACAATTACATCTAAACTACCAATAATAAAGGATAATAAACTTCATAAACATCTATCCCATTAATGGTTTACATATTCAAACGAAATTCCATGTTATCTAACCTTAATTATTACATCATCATCAGAACAAAAAAACATAAAAATATTCAAATCTTATTCCATAAGCTTCACAATTGAGATATAAATTAAACTCCATCTACTTATGCATCTTGCCCTTTCCTTTGTTGGTAAATAGTTCTTCAAGTTTTTCTACCTTAGCTGAAAATTTTTATGCAAGAGTGAGAAAAAAAATTATCCCACAAATAGAATAATATACAACAACAGTATATGAATGAACAAACGATTAATTTTCAACTGAATATTATAATCTTTACTAAAAACAATAAACTTTAAGTCAAGAACTGTGAGCTCAAAGGAATAATTAACTTTTAAATAAAACTTAGATATAAAGATCAAATGTATATTCTGATGGTCACAAGACCATGAACTATGTCCCAAGGTATCAAGTATTTCTATCATAACCTTTAACAGTCTAGAGACTATAGACCATCCATCTCGTACTCCACATAATCAACCCTTTATACTATGTATTGTGCATAAACATATCATCGTTATTGCGTAGCTCAAAATTTTTAATTTTTGAAAACATATTCCCATATTATAGGGTTGTTCATCTCAGCTTAAACGTTAGGATTTGTAACAAATGTAGTTTGGTTTGGAATACCTTCAAAAGAATTTTTGATCTTTAGAACGTTCATCAACTATGGACTAGTCAAATTAAAAAGGGTTCGATAGCCATTTAGGAGTTTGATAACACCATAATCTTATATGGTGGTACTTTAGCAATGAAATAATAATAATAATAATGATTCATATTTGAATTAACAACATATTTCGATGTAATGCTTTTGGAAGAAATAGAAAGCTTATTCAAGAACATGAGCATTGAATGAACATAAGAAACCTCCTTGAATGATAAAGTAGCAAAGGTTAGGAAACTTGCCAAGCACATTTGTTACAAACTTGAAATTCATGATCTTCAAATATCCTACATATATCATTAGGATCACAATACCAATTAGTCACAATAGCACATTGATTAGCTACAAAATGGTATTTACTAACCACTTAAATTAACTCATCCCATGTCTCTTTGATTATCACATTACCTCAGCTTATGTACAATTATAATCTATTATGATATCTTATTACATGTTTTACACTTTGTTATAATCATTTAAAGAGGTTATCTAAACATCCCCTAAACCCCACACTTAAAAGCTCATCATTGGGTCTAACTGACCACCAATGTGGTCGCGCTCAGTATAGCCTACCTACCAGCGCGACGGCACCCTAGCTTAACAACCAACTTCCCTTCCTAGCGCGGCCACGCCCGATTGAATGAGGAAAGCAACGCGGCAGTGCTTGCTAGCAAACTCAATTTTTTAGATCGCAAAAACAGACTATGTACCCATCCAAAAATCCCATCAACTTCGTTTTAGAACTAAATTAGCTAGTCTTTGATTCTTTAAACTCATTAAACACATAAGAGTATATTTTTAGAGTAATTTTAACATTTCAAACAACTTAAACAACTAATTTAAGGACTCAAATCCCAAGTTTATGCTCTATTTTGATATTTTGACATACTTAACAAAATCAAACACAACGAATTCATTTTGTAACCATTTTGTTTCATTCAAGTTACATTGTTTTTGTATCTCAGAGTATTACAACAATCAATCATCAATTTATAATTTGAAGCATAGATTCACAACTGATTTTGACTCTAAAATAAGACATAACATACATATTAAAACAAAAGTCTAATTCTTTTTCTTTAACACGTATAAACGAATTTGATTACTCCAAAATCAGTTCTAGATGATACATAACAGATTAATTAAACCCAAGAACACATATCCAATTTATCAACAAATCACCCATCAAAATCTTTTTATAGTGAAGATATTAGAGAAATAAAGAACTAAAAAGTTTATAGTTGGATTATACCTTTTGATTCCTTCTTAAACTTAGATAGATGATAAAGATTGTTGATTAATCTTCATCTTCTTCTTTGAATTCTCAGAGCTTCCTTTTTAGTTTTTCAAAGACTATCTCTTTCTCAATTTCTCTATAACTTTCTTACTCAGACTTTATAAATGAGCGTAAGGGAAAAAGACTGAAGAATGAGTTTAACGCTTAACTGAGCTATCAGTTAAAAAAACAAAAGGTTTTTAGGAGTTAAAAATACAAAGGGTTTAGGCCTTGTTTGGCTAAGCTCAATTAAGTTCCCTTTCCAATTATTTGAATAATTCCCTTAGTATATGATACACTAAATGTCACACTTAATTTAATTAAATTATTTAGCCAATATAATAACAATTTTATTTAGCCAATTACTAATCCTTTTATTTATTTATTTAATTAAATTAGAATATTACCAACACATTAGCGTAATAAAATACGAACCAAAACATAAATCAACTCATATATAATTAATCAACACAATCACAATTAAACTAATTATTCCATAAATAAATTTCATACAATATTTATTTTATTTAATAAATTTTCTAACTAAAATACTTATTTTATTCAACAAATATTTTTAATTACTTTACAAAATTACAATCGTTACAATATATCCTTCAAATTGTAACCAATGAATTTGCCTCATTATCACAGAAATCATTATTCATGTTCAAACAATAAATTTATGCAAGCAAGAGGTAGAAAATTCTTGAGCCTTAATTCGAAAACGTAATACCATTAAATCAAACTATACTCGTCCTAGATTGGTACTTTAAAAATGATTTCAAACCCAAAAATAAAAATATAAGTTCATTAAAGCTTAAAATCAACTAGTTCTATTGCATACTCTTTCAAGTTGTTGTTAAGTTTGTATATAGCGCAGACATGTAATCAAATTATAGAAACATAGCGGAAGCACGATAAAATAAGATTTTAAAATTTTTATATAAACCATCATCATGATAATCCTTTTGAACAATTATCAATTAAACAAAAAAGATGCAGATATAGAATCATACCCTCGTAGATCAAAGCTTCCTTAGGTATACTCACCTCTAATTTCTTCGCATTCTCCTTGAATTCCATCGATTAGATTCCTTCTTTTGATCAACTTAAGCCACCCAAGTGTTTGGTCTCTAGAGGTGATCCACCAAGGAATAGTATTTATTCAAGAATATGGGTGTATGGTAAAACCCTAGTGTAGACACTCAAAATTTTGCATTCCTTTTACTAACCCTGCAGCAGGGCATAATCATCTCTAGAGATAACCCTAGAAGTCACATCAGTTCAAATCCCAGAGATAACCCCGGTAGATCCAGTTCTTAATCACAGAGATAACCCTGAGAGACTTAGTTTCAATCCTGGAGATAACCTCGGGAGATCCAGTTCCAACTTCGGAGACAACCCTGAGGGATCAAGTTTAATTTTCCGAAGATAACCCCGGAAAAGTCTGTTTTAACCCCCGGAGACAACCCAAGGATACTCAGTTCCAACTCCAGAGATAACCTCGGGAGGTTAATCCAACCTCAAAGATAACCTTGAGGACAATTCAACATCCACAGCAGCCTAATCTCGAAGATAACCCTAAGAAACGATTATTACATTTCGCAAAAGCGGGAGATAACCCCGGTGGGGGGAAAAATCATCATTTTTCCACCTCAACATCACATTTACATCATTTCAACATAATTCAATCCACATTTCATATAAAGGTGTCCCACAAGAACCATAGCTCAAATCCTGAGTGACAACTGCACAAGACAGTACAACGGATAAACTTTGAAGACTAAGAGATCTGGTCATGGACCCATCTTCCCAGCTTCGTACAACCTCTAATCTCATGTCATTGTGTAGCTCTCGACAATAGCATTTCTAAAAGGCACAACACTCCTTTATCGGATACCTGAATTGAATGTTTTGAAGGTTCGAGCGTACATCACATAGCCCATGTGCACATACTTCAAGACGACGGGACACTCGCCAAGCTCTGGCAAAATTTCGCTTTGTCGTTAAGTGAGACTCACCAAGTACCCATGGGTTGACTCGCGACTCCTTGGTCTTTAAATATGAGCTCTTGGCAGCTCATTTGCAAAAAAAAGTAAAAAAGAGAGAAAACTCTATCCATTTCAGCTTGTAACCTCTTTTAGAGTGCTCTAAACTGAGTGATTCTTTTTTATAAATACTTGTAAGCTCGTGTTTTGTAACATACTAAAGTTTAACCGGTGGAAACCGTGTTTTTAGGCATTAAAAGCTATTTGAAGTCTTCTTGATAGCCTATTGTAAGATTTTTTAGATTTTTAATCTTTCTACTACTTATATATATATATGTATATGTATATATATATACATATATATATATATATATATATATCTACTAACATTGAGAGTTGCGTTGAGTGGGTATATGCCTGGAACGTCGATCTGTGTCTTTTTATTTGTAAGACACCAACTTTTTAATGAATAAAATCAAATTTCCTTTATTTATTATTGTGAATAATAAGGTATTAATTTGATATAATAACTTTGGTTATGGGTGAAATGTGAAAATTTTGCAAAATAAGCAAGTGGTTATAAAATATTCATTTTATCGGTGGAATATTCTTTCTGTTGGGGAATATTTGTACAACTGTAGCCCAATTGTGGGCCCCATAACGTATAACTACATTAATAAAGAAAAGCGACAAAATTGAATAACTACGTAGTTATTACTGCTAACACTTTGTTGGAATACCCGTGGTTAAAGTAAAGTAATACGCGTTGTTGCACAAGATAGCATATGGTATTGCATGATTGTTGAATTATTGATCCTTACGTGAAGGCACTACTCAATAATTGTCACGATGAGTTACCGCTCAATATTTAATTTTATTGATTCAATAATTGTTGCATTGATATTTTATATTATTGTTGTTTCAATTATCGTCCATCGCACAAAGATTCTCCTTTATCGGATCGATGAATTGATTATTTGGAATAATATTATTAGATAACATTATTGGCAATGTCTAGAATGTTACATCAAGGAGAGGTTTGGTCACCTAATTACGCGCCAGTAAGGAGAAATCCTTATTGGAAAGCTTCCTCTTTCCTGGGAACAGCCCGGTTGTCATAAATGTGATTCTATAATATTATTTGTGAGTAATTAATCATTGATTCATATGATAAGGAAATATTTATTTTTTGTGGATATAAATGATGGATTTATTTATGTGGTTATAAATGAAGGAATTAATGTTGAGGTGTTTTATTAGTATTTTGTCGGATTGGAGGTATTAAAAATCAAACCAGTGTTTTTTGAGATATATTACGGGAGTTATAATTTTTAATCCGACCGTTGGATCGTTGTAATTTTTTGATATATTATACATATATAAGTTTAGTATATGTCCACAAATTTTGAACCGTTAAAAATGAGCGTATGATTTGTTATGAATTTTAAGAGGTGGTGATTCTTAAATCAAAGTTATAAATCATTTTGGTGGAAAATTCTAGAATTGGTGGGCCCCACTCTTGGTTGGTGAAGAAATGTGCTGAGATTTTTATTCAAATGTGGTGGGTGGGAATAGTAGCAGGTAAAGCCATCAGGTTGCAGGTTAAGTCTGCTTCGACGTGCTAACATTTTCCTATAAATAGAGGGCTAAGTTAGAATTGAAAATCACACCAAAAACAAGTTTTCTCTCTTTCTGTCTCTAGATTATTGAGTTTATTTTGTGAGTATTTAGATACTTTGTGAGTTTTTGTTAATCAGTGCAAGTTTCCTTCAGCCTTATACCGATATTCCGATCAGAAGTACTTATATTTTGAGGTAAGGGATATTATCTTCTTCTTAAATGATATTTTCGTCAATATCATTATGCGGAAATATTGGTATGAACTTTTTATCAAATTTGGAACTTTTTGTGTCAGAGTTACTATTCACGTATACGGCACTATTCACGAATACGGCACTATTCACCGAAAAATGAAATTTTCTTTTTTTGGTCCAAGATGTCTATTATGGTTACTATCTTTGATTGTATCCATGTTTTGATCATTATTTTTGAATTTTTCTTCAAAATTGGTTATTTCGGAATATTATTGAACTTGGATAAACTGTAATACGAATCCTTAATATTTGATCTGTTATTTCACTGGATTCATTTTCTTTAAAATATTTTTCATCATCCTCAGTCCTAAATGATGATACAAATGAATATCTTTGGCCTGTAGTGCAAAGAGGAATGATTACCTAATGAATATCTTTGGCCCGTAGTGCAAAGATGAACAGGTATTGAGATGAACATGACCAACTGGTGATACAAATGAATATCTTTGGCCTGTAGTGCAAAGATGAATATTTGATTCTAGATGTATATTGATTGATGTTACAGGGATAAAATATTGATGATGGACTTTTAAATCTTAGAAGATAGTAGAATTCTTTCTCTACTTGACTCTTCTAATGAATTCTTTGCTTTTCACTGCAGGTTGTTGATCTAAAACTTGTTGTCTATTATATTTTATTAGATTATTCCTATTGAAGACTAATGATAATTTGTTGTATATTATCTTAGTCATAATATTCTTCTTGGGCTAGTTGAGCTCACCCTTTTGTTCCATTTTCTTCTCGTAAGGTGATAACATAAGCGAGAACTAGTCGAGTGCGGAGTGATGGTTCTAGAAAGTTGTTTTAGCAAATCCTCACTATTTTTAAAATTGTTTATCAATAATTGTAATGAGGACTCCTTTTAAGTTTTTATACTCTCTATTTGTATTTAAACTCACAGTTTAATGAAGTTGTATTTGTTTCTGTACCATGTATTTAGCGACTCAGAATGGGTGATGTATACCTATTTTGGGGGTGTCACATTATTGCTTATATATATACATATACATATTGTCGAACTCGAACTCGAATGACCTTGGATATAATATCTGGTGCGTTTATATATATATATATATATATATATATATATATTTCTCAGGCCTGGAGTTTACTTTGTGGCAGTTGATCGTCCATATATATATATACCGCTTTTATATAAATATCTTCTTTAATTACTTTAATATTGTAGATATTTAATCTTTCAGCCTGCGGGCTAGATTTGCTTAAATCTGGCTATTTCTAACTTTGACCGGTTCAAAAGTGACTAAACTGGAACCGTTTAAGCTAGAATGGTTTTGATTTTTCAAATCTAGTTTTTTTTATAGCTTTTGAACATATTACTCTTTCATGTGAGCCTAGAAATCATGTGATCACAGATTCAGTCTATGAATCTAGATTCGGTTCCCGTGATGGATATTTTGCAGCTGCAACTAGCTTGTAAATTATCTATGGTGTCTAGATATCCTTAGATGGCTCTCATGCCCACGAGGAGTTCAACATTGTTATGTATCTTATTTTCTCGAAGATGCCTCGCATCTCAAAAATAAAAGCAATAAAGTCGAGCATATAATAAAATGGAAGTATCAAATGCCTCAATTACTATTGAGCATAACTGTTTAAAAAAACCTGTTTTCCAAAACTTCATTTATATATCTTGTTAAAATTTAACTTTTATACAAAAGTCAAACCCTTTTTATATAGGTGCTAGCGAGGCATAGCAATACTTCTAGATAACTGCACATAGGCTATACACAGACAAACATACGTAGATAAAGTTAATGAAAAGTGGTGATAACCGTGTTATCACAGAAGTCGGGGGGGTGCCTAACACCTTCCCTCCGCTTAATCAAGGCCCTAGACCCTAAAGAATCTTGGTTTCTAAGACCAGTTAAACAATGTCAAAACATTGGGTCTTTGTGCAATACCTTTTATCAGTTGAGTTGGTGCAGCCATTAAAAATTACCAACTAGCGACTCTAACAGTCAAATCATCGACACATACATGTAAGACCATTTCACACTTTTTTTTTAAACAAATCTCACCTAAAATGAGAACACCAAAGGACAAGAACAAAAAGTGACAAATAAAAATCCCGACTTCGACATGTGGCGACTCTGTTGGGGATTCTGGTAAGAGGGCTTAAGCCGCTATTCAAGCTTTTCAAAACTTTTATCTGCTTATGTGTGAATACTGTATTTACATTGAATGAATGTATACTAATGCTTTATTTACTACACTTTAGTGCTTCGCATCGTATCTGCCTGAGATATTAGTGCTTCACACATGTCATCATTTTCATACGGTGAGACGCAATGTATGTGAATGAATGTTGTGTGATTCCTACACCAGGAGGCTAACTCGTCAGTGTTTGATTATTGGACTCAAGGAAGACTAATTCCGCGAGGCTCAGGAAAGGCACCACCCAGATTCGATCCAGTTGAAAGATCAGATTAACTTCCCATCTATTAAATTACGATGATCTGGGGACCTTCTTACTGAAAAGCTGCTAGAGTAGCCTAAGATAGGTCAACCTCTGATAAACCAAACGCGGAGGGAAGTCTCTTCATACCTTCCCATTTCAATTACCTATAATTTCAATTACTTGTAATTTTATTTCCATGTAAATCTCAATGTAATGGAAAATATAAAGTAGTATGCAAATATTCATTCCTTTTTTATATCAGGACTTGTAATGTTATCATGTCATCAAAACGTCTGACATCCATTTTGTAGAAGAACATTAAAACACTCCTAAAAAATAGACACATTGCATATCATTTGACATTTCACCGTTTTCGCAGACTAAACTACATAGTCTTTTTGTAGGGAAACGATTGGTCCCGTTACCAGTTCAAAGTATAAAAAGGCATTAAGCCCACACTCAGACATGGCTACAAGTGCCAAGCCTGATCTTACTCTTGTCTCTCGCGAGGAGTTTGAAAGATTAAGGAATCAAATATCAGAGTTGGATGTGTCGACGTCGGGATTTTTATTTGTCCCTTTCCTTTACTTTTTCATTGGTGTTCTCATGTTAGGTGAGATTTGTTTGAAAAAAAACAAGTGAAAACTAACAAGGAAAGTCTAACTTACTCTTTGATGGTTTATGAATACTTACCCTTTGATGGTTATACCAATACCCCCTTCTCTAACAATGAAAGAGAAAGAGAATTATGGTTTATGAATACTTACTCTTTGATGATTACTTGCTTAATCTTTGATCTATTTCTTGCTTCTTGAAATATGAAAGACTAGCTTTCTAGCTTTTCTAACTTATTCTCTGTAACCAATAAGCTATAAGTTATTGTTGGAAAAACTAACAAGGAAAGCCTAACTTTATATGTGCTTATTCTCTCAACCAAATATGCTCTCAACTTTATAAGTTGGATGAAATGAAACAACCAAACAAATGAATCCAAGCTTGCTATTTATAGGATTTCCAAGGTTAGGGTAGTTTAGTCTTTTAGGCCACTCCACCTCCTTAATATTCATTACTTTGTGATTAAGTTAACTTGCTCCCCAGCTAAACTTTGCCATCACACTTACTTCAACATTAAGTATACTTGTTAATCACTTAACTTAGCCTTTAAGTTTACTTGTTTATCACATTGGATTATCCATGGGTTGCCTCATGTGTTTAAACCATTCTATAGCCCATAGTTCATAATTTGGGCCTTCATCTTAATTAATCTTAACTTATCCATTGGGCTTGCAATTAAACAAATACTTGGGCTTTCACATTAATTCTATTGGACTTTCATGTTAAATCCTAGTAGACTTGTACATACCACCTAATCCACAAGTCTATTCACAAATGGCTTAAAGCCTTATAACATATACTCTACGTATAATTCTCGTATTCTAACTCGTATATTTATTCATCATATACGATATACAATCACTCATACATACTCGTATAATACCTCGCATCATACTCGTATTCATTACTTCGTACAATACCTATGTATAATACGATCATCGCTTAATTAATTACATTAATTCCTTAACGCTTGATTTTCTTAACGTTCTCAAATCCTTAACGCTTGATTTTCCATCTCACCTCGATATTCAATCGTTACGTATTTCTCGGAAGTTCAAAAATAATTCCCGAACAGAAATGCGTGAATAGTGTTTTTTGGAAAATTTCTCGGAAAGCTTTTATTTTCGTCTTGGAAATTCAAACACTTTAATTCTATCATGTAGCCAAAATCCTACGCTGTTCTGACATGTTTAGGTCATATAACGACCTTCAATTAGCTTGCTCCCATTAATAATCAATTAAATTCATTTAATCATTATAATTAAATAAAATTTTAATTCTTCTAAAAATTCAATTTTCTCGGGCGTTACATTCTTCCGTCCTTATAAGGATTCTGTCCCCAAAATCTCGCTAATATTTATATAAACAAATGAGGAAAAGTTTTCTTCATTTCAATCTTGAGTTACCACAATGCTTCTTCGACATTTTGGTTCTTACATTCACCTTCACCGAAGGTATTATCTTATCTCCCATGACTTATCACTTCCTATTAACAATTTGAGTTGGAAGTTAAACACTTATTAACATATTACACTATCTTCCTTTTATTAGTCCTTCTTTTAACTCGTAATTATTGGAAACTCAAATTTCTCCCTCAAAACAAGACTATACTTAGTCTTCTATTTATCATGCGTCCTCTTCTTCATCTGCTTGCATTCCTCGTTACCTATTTATGGTTAATTAACTCGTTCCATTCTCATGGATTGAGTCTACCTTGTGAATAAAATTTCTACCCTTTTATTCTGTAATCTAACTTCTAACTCCGTTCTCGCCATCTCCGTTATTAACTCATTCTGAGTTGCTAACTTTGATAGCTTTCCTTACCCTTCCTACTTAACGCGTCGCCTATAACATTTACCTTCCATGGATGATATAAGATATCACAGTCCTCTCTATACCACATTTTCAACTTCTTCTGTGTGGAGATATATTTCAGACTCTTAGAGTCCGTGTATATCTCACACGTCTCCATATAAATATTATCTTTCGATTTTTAATTCAAAACTACAACTGCCAATTCTAGGTCATAAGTAGGATAGACCTCCTCATAATCCGTTAACTGGCGTGATACATACACAATGACATTGCCATGCTATAAGAGCACACAATCATGTCTCCATGCAAAACATCGAGATACACTACAAAATTCCCCGTATCATCTTATAAAGATAATACAGGTGCCTTACTTAACATTTTTTCTTAAATCCTATGACGCTAATGGTACCTTCCACCCTAGCACCTCACAAGGGTACCTATTAATTTGCCACCGACCTATTTGGTGCCCCTTACGGAAATCTAACTTTAGTACATTAGTCAATCCAAATGACATACCCAGAAACTTGTCAAACTGTAACGAGTTCTGATCGTCATCTTAGGTACCTCCTCTTTCTTCCTTACTTTCAATCACTATACCCCATACACAAATCTATTTTAGAAAAATTCCTTGCCCCTTTTTAACTGATCTAATAGATCATCGATCCTGGGCCATGGGTATTTATTCTTAAAAACTAACTTACTCCTATTACAATAGTCAATACGCAACCGTAACGACTCATCCTCTTCCTTAACATCCTACTAACTTACGTCCAGGTTAGACGACAAAGGCGTCTCGGTGTTTTATTATTGTAAATTACTATCTTGGGTTTTCTGAAAAACTGAAGATTCACACTTTTCTTATAACTATTTATTAAAGTTCTATGGTTAATCAACTCATTTTTACCGAGAATTTCTTCAAATTCTCTCAACATTATCGGCACTCATCTACCTATACTTGCCTACTTCTATTATCCATGAAACCATTTCCACGAATATAATTAACTAAAGTTATTTCCTCCTCCTCTACCTTAATGTTTAAAGGTATTTTTAATCCCTTTCAGACAGACTCCTAGATGAGTCTTTCCACCTGTCTTACACGCTTCGCTCTTACGCTTAGGATCCCCTTGTCCCACTCTAGTATTCCCAGAGTTAAAATTCTTTCTTTTTGGCATACTGCCACTAGCATTCTCTACCTTGGTTCCTCCCTCTCCCTCGACCTTACTATCCCTCTCTTTGGGTATTGAGTCAACACCTCACTACCACCCTCTGCTATAATCACCTTCTCCGAAATGGTCTCATAGGAAACCCTCTAGAACACCAAAATCCTACTATAGAGCCAGGGTTTCAAGCCCTGCTCGAACTATCGAGCTTTCCTCACCTCGGTATCCACTTGGTGTGGAGCGAACCTTGCCAGTTCATTAAACTTGGCGGCATACTAGGGAACCATCATGTCCCTTTGTTTCAAATCTAAAAACCACATCTCCATCCTTCCCTACATACTCATGGGAAAGTAGTTCTCGTAAAATATTTCCTTAAACCTCACCCACGTTATAACATCTATTCCAGCCCTCACCTGATTGGCCTCCAACCAAAAGTTGGCCTCTCCCTTCATCATATAGGTTGCAAAGGAAACCTTTTGGGCGTCGTCAACATTTGCTATCACAAATGCCTTCTCGATCTCCCTCACCCACGTTTGGGCTTCGATAGGGTTCGTAGTTCCTTTGAACTCCAACAGACCTACGCTTTTAAATTCTTTAAAGGTAGTCGTTCTAGCTACCCTAGGTTCTGCGGGTACTCTACCCCCAGTTTGGTTCAATGCAGTCATTAATAAATTAACGAACTCTTGCATAGGGTTGTTTTGACCCCATTGATTATCATTACGTGATTCATAGTTCGAAACTATTTACAATTTGTTTTCCATAACCAAAAGCTAGTACATTTATATCCCGCGATTGAACTCCACAAAAGTTGGGATTTACAAAAAGACTACCCTTTTAAACAAAAGAGGATTTTACGCCACTACACACATATTTATGACTTTAAACTTCTAATAATGCATAACAGCATCCTCGTGTTTCTCATTCGCAATCGCCACTACAGTATCCCGACTAATCGTATGTCGAGTCTGTCCTGACTCATTGGAATAACAAGCAACTTTCAGCTTGAAATCCCTATGAGCACTCTCATGGATGTAAGACATCCGTGCTATCTTCCAGTCCTTCTCCCCCAGTTCTTTACGAAGTTCATCTGCCTCCTTCTTAAAATCCCTAGCCTTAGTTATCATGAGCACCTTCTCCTCATGCTCTGACTCAAAATTTGCTTCTGCAGACTCCTTCGCTATATAAAGAGCAATAATCTCTTCATTCTGTTTCTGCACAATTGTACTCAGTTGCACATTCCTGTCAAGCACTGCCAGATACAATGCTTCCATTGCATCTGGAGGTGATGACTCTAGTGTAGGTACCACCGTAGTAACCGATGTTACCTCTCTTTCTTCCTCCACATCGTTCATCATACTAAGGTATGACGCTATATCCATCTCTCCCTCGGAGTATTCTTCCTCAGGAAAGTACTCCTCTGTCTCCGACTCGAAAATCACTAATGGTACCTCCGCTTGTTCGGCATAGAGTACAGTATGCAACTCATTCACGCTTTCTTCGATCACCGTGTGTATATCTCTATACATCAAGCTATCGATCGACATCCTACAATAACACATAACATGTTGATTAGTACATAACACACAATAGTATAATCACCAATCACATTTAATTTATTTAGGGTTACTTTCCATCTTTTAAATCTTTCGGTACTGAGTTTCCTCAATACCTTATTAACTCATTCGTCTTAAGTAAATCTCAAGTTTACTTTCTTCGAACTTCTCTTCCTTAACGAGGTTATTAGCCTAAGGTTCTTCCCCCCTTAAGTTTTATAACCTAAGGCTTTGATACCAACCTGTGACGCCCCCAAATCCGGGTCTCTTCCAACCCAACATTTGGTACTCCACAGTGCTACAGTTTACACAAACATTCAATTGAAAGGCCTCAACATAATGAATAAGTCTTATATATATTCCAAAACAATACTACCATTCCCCAGGTTCTTTATAACCGTTAAATTTGTTCTTGTCATAATATCAAATATTATCATTATAAACCTATACTATTACATAGATAATCTACAAGTTCGCTTTAATCTTCACTTTATCCTTGACGAATCCTTCGTTCCATTCGGTCTAAGCTGCATTTATATGGTTCAAGCAAGAGTGAACATAACAAGCTCAGCAAGTAAAATAATTTCATTTTAAAAGCATGCTTGAAACATAGGAATCATATATCTTCAATAACTGGATAGTAGTTACGAAGTACTATCAATAACTCAAAATAGCATTCATTTTCCTTTAAAATGTTTTACAATAACAATATTCAGTAAAATAGCAATTCTTGTCCAAGACCATGAGCGTTTCATAATTCCTTTGAAAAGGACAACCCAACACGAAGTCCGTAAGTCTGGCATATCTTACGAGCACTTCTAGGTGATCATCCTATAGTACTCTATGTTGATCAACACTACATCCATTAAACATGTAAACGTTTAAGTTGTGGCAACCTCACGTGCCCATTGAATACTCGAGGAAAATACATTTGTTTATTCATATTCAGGCTTACCTTGAATCCGTACCAACAATTGGCGTAAGATAGCGTTAGCAATTCTATATTGAAAGACTTGTAAATAAATAAATCAATCAATCAACATTAGTCTAGCCGAGTTAAAACTGACTTCGACCCTTTCTTTAAAATCATACATGCATCTTATAATGTGAATCAATTGAAAACATGGCTAACACGAAGGTTAGACAAACGTTTAAGAAAAACTTGCCTTCAGTGTCTACTACAGTAAAATTACATTTCTTTTGAGTCGTTACAGTCTCTACAACACATAATCACATAACATACCATATTAGGTCTTGAATGAACATACGTAGTTTCCTAAAGAATCTTACCCTTCTTCTCAATCTAAACCTGTATTAGATTTGTTATTTATTGGTTCCGGCTTGCCGTCGTTCTTTTACATCATTCTTACCAACTTCTTTCCTTTCTATAACTTAATTGAATTTATTTCATTATCACAACTCAGTTCTAGTTAAATATCCTTCCTCGCGGCTTACTAATGTCCTTACGTTATTAATCGGCACTTAATCGGCATTGGTTATGTACACTTATTGTACACCGTTTCTGTTTACTTTCAATTAACTTTCTTTAACCCTAAGTGATCACACTTGAGGTTTAGCTATGACTTAACAATGTTTTATTAAGTCCCTTAGTTCATTGTTAAACAATTTCCATTCAAGCTCTACTTGTAACCATTCTTTACTGTCTAGGTTTTATGGTTGGCTGTTGCTTGGCTGATGTTATTGCGTTATTATGCAACACCTGCACGTCACCTGTAGAGCTTGAAGACCGGGACTTCAATGCTGCGGTGCTAGTCTTAGTGTTAACTGTCGCGTTATGGCGTGAGACTCCAGGGGCTGAAGCTCACTTTGGCGCTGCGGCGTGATTTACTTTGCCTTGACTTGCGCCGTGGCGCCAGTTCTCAGCACTAGAAAATTTTAACAGTTAACTTTTTATGTGAGATTCCCGGCCTCATAACTTCTTCGTTATAAGTCCGAATTGGCTCGTTCAAGAGCCTACGGTTCACAAATAATATAGCCTATGTGTTCATGCATGAATTTTATCTATTCGACTTCGTTTGCTAAAAATTCATCTATTAGTCCATTTTTAATGAAAATGATAAACGTTCGTGAACGTTCAACGCTCGTTTCTTCATTCTAAGTCAAAACCGGCCATTTTTGAGTCCGCAACTCTATAATGCCAAATACGACTTGTCTCCATTGAAAACCAACGTTTCCAAGCTCAATCACAAAATTCGACTTCCATTCCGTGAATTTCACGAATTCGACGATTGTCGTCTAATCGTGTGAATTCCGGCGAAACTTCGTTACATAAGATTTTTAAACCGTTTCAAATGAATTCATTCTGACATACTAAACTCTTGACATACATACTTCATTAACTTATATTCATGATAAGTTATTACTAGTTCATTGTGAGTTTATAAATATAAATTACTTAAATTTTCATTACTCATAACTTATATCTTCTATTCATATGACTCATTATGGTTAATGACTTTTAACCATTCTCCTTACTTCTTATTATCATACTCACTTTATTAATGTAAACATGTTACAAGTTCTCACAAGTTCTTATACATTTATTATAAGTTAATAACTTATTTATGATTGAATTACTTATTCATGACTTATACGGCTTATTAAGACTTAAGCCCTTTTATTTACCATTCCTTAACATGCTAGTTATACCAATACCCCCTTCTCTAACAATGAAAGAGAAAGAGAATTATGGTTTATGAATACTTACTCTTTGATGATTACTTGCTTAATCTTTGATCTATTTCTTGCTTCTTGAAATATGAAAGACTAGCTTTCTAGCTTTTCTAACTTATTCTCTGTAACCAATAAGCTATAAGTTATTGTTGGAAAAACTAACAAGGAAAGCCTAACTTTATATGTGCTTATTCTCTCAACCAAATATGCTCTCAACTTTATAAGTTGGATGAAATGAAACAACCAAACAAATGAATCCAAGCTTGCTATTTATAGGATTTCCAAGGTTAGGGTAGTTTAGTCTTTTAGGCCACTCCACCTCCTTAATATTCATTACTTTGTGATTAAGTTAACTTGCTCCCCAGCTAAACTTTGCCATCACACTTACTTCAACATTAAGTATACTTGTTAATCACTTAACTTAGCCTTTAAGTTTACTTGTTTATCACATTGGATTATCCATGGGTTTTTCTCATGTGTTTAAACCATTCTATAGCCCATAGTTCATAATTTGGGCCTTCATCTTAATTAATCTTAACTTATCCATTGGGCTTGCAATTAAACAAATACTTGGGCTTTCACATTAATTCTATTGGACTTTCATGTTAAATCCTAGTAGACTTGTACATACCACCTAATCCACAAGTCTATTCACAAATGGCTTAAAGCCTTATAACATATACTCTACGTATAATTCTCGTATTCTAACTCGTATATTTATTCATCATATACGATATACAATCATTCATACATACTCGTATAATACCTCGCATCATACTCGTATTCATTACTTCGTACAATACCTACGTATAATACGATCATCGCTTAATTAAATATATTAACTTCTTAACGCTTGATTTTCTTAACGTTCTCAAATTAAGTCCACAGGCGAAATATTACGTTTTCCATTATTGAAATATTATTGGATATTCCATCTCACCTCGATATTCTATCGTTACATATATCTCGGAAGTTCAAAAATAATCCCGAACAGAAATGCGTGAATAGTGTTTTTCGAAAAATTTCTCGGAAAGCTTTCCAATTTCTCTTAAGATGTTCTGACATGTTTAGGTCATATAACGACCTTCAATTAGCTTGCTCCCATAAATAATCAATTAAATTCATTTAATCATTATAATTAAATAAAATTTTAATTCTTCTAAAAATTCAATTTTTTCAGGCGTTACAGTGCCCAGCAAGTAATAACAATTATATATATATATAAGCTGAAAGAATTTAAATGTTTTCTTTATACTACCCTTCTACAATAAATCAAAAGTTGTGAAGTAATCTGAACCGATAATAATAACATAACAACCCTCTTTCAAATTTTTGAAACTACGTACTGACTATAAATAGGGTTAAGGGGACATACTATGAACATTGTTTTCATTTTCAAAAAGGTTAAATAGAACTTCATCTGTAAACCGTCATAACTTACGGGCACGTGGGTGATCAGCCCGTTGTACCCTGTATTGATCAATAGTACATGCAAGAGCGATGTTATCATTCACTCTGTCCACCTTGGGTGCATAAAAGTTTTTTCCGTGTAAGGGATGTTCATACTTGTCGGGATTCCAAACCAAGGCAATTCGGTTGGATAATAATAAGGTTTTATCTTGTTCAACAATAATCTATAATTCAACATATATATACGGGTATTTAACAAAGGTGTATCAACATTTGGTTAAATGCAATGATTATCCAAGTGGGGACACTTGTATAACCATTTATAGATATTATCGAACAGAATATATATCTGAATTACCATATACTAACATGTTGATAATCAATGAGCGTATATAATATAAGGTTAATAATTTGTACAGTAATAATATAATTCTAAAACATTCTTACTCATGTCCATTGTAACAGCCCCAAATCCCGGTACTTCATTACCTCAAGATTTGGTATTCACGTAATCAAAACATTCATATCTAGCTACCCAGTTATAATAAATTGAATAATAAAAACCTGCCTATACAGGATTACTTAAAAAAAACATTATCTCATAGGTTCTCTAACCTTTAATATAATCATTCAAGTGCGGAAAATAAAATATTACGTCACATCATTATTAAAAGTCTATCATCAATGATAAAACTAAAATTACAAGTCTTCATCACTTGTACATTTTTCCCTTTCCTTTGCTAGTTGTAGGATTATCTACCTTCTCATTCATAGCTACAATAAATGTATAAATATGCAAGAGTGAGCAAACAAAGCTCACTTGAGATAAGAATAAATATCTTTACAACATTTGCCAACTAATAGGCTCAATAGAACTGAATGATATGTTCTATTAACTTTACAACATTTGCCAAATAATAGGCTCAATAGAACTGAATGATATGTTCTATTAACTTTACAACATTTGCCAACTCATAGGCTCAATAGAACTGAATAATTGTTTTATTAACATTCTTAAATAAACTACTGAGGGTCAATTGACTATGAACCATGTCCACAGTTATAAGTAATCTTTCAACTTTAACTTTAACAGTCATATGACTATCAGGACTCCACGTACTTAGGGGGATCAATCCTTCATACAATGTATTGTGCACAACCATTTCAACGCTAAGCGTAAACCACGAAACATAGGGTTGTTCATCTCAGTATTTAGAGTACAAGTCCGCACCAAAGAAAGTTTGGTTTGGATAAGCTTTCAAGGGTAATTGAAGTTTAATGATCATCAACTAGGGAACTAGTTGAATCAACAATGCTTGATAATACAACAGTTGTTTAATAACAACATAACTTAGAACATTTGAGAATCATAAATGAACTGATTCTACATATCTAACTTATGCTTGAAATAATTAGAGCATAAGTATTGAACAAAATAAAGAAATAGTAAACCTTTGCTTGAACAATAATAAGCTAGGTCTATAATCTTGTCAAATTAGAATTTTAGTTATTGACATGCAATAGTTGATAGCAAGCTGGAAAAAATGCTTACTCCAAATGGTAATAAGATATACAAAGTGATTGAACCATTCGACACAAGGAATTAAGGTTCAAGAAACATTGATTATAAAATAATAACCTAAGAAACTTGTTTAAATATGAACAAGTTAGAGTAAGTCAAAATGATTAGAATTCAAATAATTCAGAATTTAAAACATGTTCAATGTAGTAGTTGAACTAGCTCAACGAAAGTGTAGAGTTAGAAAACTTGCATCAATATAACAAACTAACTCAATGAAAGTATGAAGTTAGAAGACTTGCCTTGAGCGTAAGTTATAAAATTAAACTCACGATCACCTACACATAATTTTAGAAACACAATACTCATTAGACATGTTACCATATCATAACATGTTCATTACCATTAACATTTCAGAAACTCTAAGTGTTATACTTCACAACACGTGTAACTTTCGTTTTGTATACTAAATTACCACATAACGCATTTTAGATTTACTAATCATTTTTGCAACTTTGATCATACTAACCATAACTCACTATGTTATGTTAACCTTAACATTACATATTTAACATGTTAACAATATCTCAGATCATGTTATGACACTTTCCCCAATTCTGCGGAATTAGCAGAAGTCAGCATCTCAAACCAGGGTATGGTGCGTGCATACATATACAACGTTGGGGCCTAAGCTAGCAATTGCTACTTGTTTTTCCTTTTCACCTAGTAGTCTGCCAAAGGTTCGATAGACGCAGTCGGCTATGAACAATGAGTTTAATTTTAGCCCAACAAACATAAATTTCACCCAATAGACAGTAATATTAACACGTATAATAGATACAACAATATCATAAACATGATTGCTCACATTTACAACCAACTAGCACAAGTTAACACTAACTACAACTATTTTAATTTCTCAAAACTCATGTTTTTAAACAAAAACTCCATTTTCGAGTTCCTTCCCAAAATTGAATACTGTGATTTCAATTCTTGTCCAATTTACCTCATTCCAATTACGTTATACCATATCTCATTGAACTAACAAATACAAGCCTTAATTTACAATTTAATATGAGAATTGACCATCTAAAATTGTACTTTTCATGAACACATGAAAATATATATAAACATACACTGTCAAAACTTTTTCTTCCACTGTCAAATGAATTTAGCATGCGATTTCTTGTTTAAACATAAACTCTAGCATCGTAAGCATGTATAATCACAATAACTAAAATACATAACGAATTCGGAAGAAAAACAATTCACAGAACATGCAATTTTATTTTGCCGTAATACTCATGATCATAAATAGTATCCAATTATGAACATACCTTTTGTTGCTTGACAGAAATTCTTGTTAAACACTGAAATTGTTGTAAAATTCCTAGGTTTCTCTCTAATCATCTCTCAATTCTCTGTATGTTCTTAGCGACTGACCAAAGCTCAACACTCAACTGAAAACTTTAAGCGTAAAACAAATATAAAACTGATATGGCCTTAATTCACCAATTAAGTATATGACTTAATACATATAGCGTACATATATTATATTATACTTATTATTTTATATATTATATTTATTTTAAAAATCTAGAAATTCCAAAAGCCATAAGACTTGTTTGGCAAACCCTTTTATTTTATTAAAGAAATAATATATTAAGCCTTATTTGGTAAACACTAAAATAAATTACTTTAATTTATTTTAATAACTCCTTATAATATAGTTATTTGTCACACTATATTTAATCAAACTTTCATATTTATTTTAATTAATTCAAATCCTAATTAATTAAGTAAATCCTTTAATCACATAACACAATACAAATAATATCTCATTTAATTGAAATATCAATATAATAATCATTTCCTTAATTCATCAATTATTTATTTAACAAATAATTCTCCAAATAATATTAAATCAATAAAATAAATATTTATTTACCGATAATCACACCCATTAAATATTTATATAACTCAATAAATATTTAAAATTCTGGAACGTTACATCATTCCCTCCTTAAAAGGATTCTGTCCTCAGAATCACAATTCAAACAATCAAAATAATATTAAACCAATAAAACAAATATTCATTTACCAATAATCACACCCAGTAAATATGTATATAACTCAATAAATATTTAAAATTGTATTTAAAAGTCTGGAATGTTACATCATTCCCTCCTTAAAAGGATTCTGTCCTCAGAATCAAAATTCAAACAATCAAATCGTCACATTCTTCCCTACTTACAAAGATTTTGTCCCCAGAATCGAAGACATAGATTAAACAAATAACTCAGGGTAACTTTTCATCATTTCAAACAAGTTCCCACGCCGCTTCTTCGACATCAGGGTTTCTCCATATCACCTTCACAGAAGGTATCACTTTATTTCTGAGCACTTGTTCTTTCCTGTCGACTATCTGGATAGAAATTTCTTCATAGGACAAATCTTTATCGAATTGCAATGGTTCGTACTCGATCACGTGTTTGTAATCGGGTTTATACGGTCGTAACACCGAAATATAAAAAACATTATGAATGTTTTCCAATTTTGGAGGTAGAGCTACCTAATAAGCCACTTCCCCCACTCTTCGTAGTATTTCAAAGGGTCCAATAAATCTTGGGTTGAGCTTTCCTTTCTTGCCAAAACGAACCTTCCCCTTCCAAGGAGAAACTAATAGGAAAACGAAATTTCCTACTTCAAATTCGCGATTCTACCTATGCTGATTGGCATACTTTTTCTGTTGGTCTTGGGCTGTTACCAATCGTGTCCTGATGAGTTTGACAACTTCAGTAGTTTGTTATACTAGTTCTAGTCCTAACAGTTGGCGTTCACCGACTTCATCCCAGCACAGTGGAGTTCTGCACTTTCTACCGTACAATACCTCGTAAAGTGGCATACCAATGCTCGCGTAGTAACTGTTGTTGTAGGCAAATTCTACCAACGGTAAATGTTCATCCCAGCTTCCTTTGAAATCCATGATGCATGCTCTCAGCATATCTTCCAACGTTTGGATTGTTCATTCAATCTGCCCGTCGGTTTGCAGGTGATATGTTGTACTCATTCGCAACTGTGTTCCTATACATTCTTGTAGTCTCTTCTAGAAGTTTGATGTGAACCCTCGATCTCTATCTGACACAATTGACATTTGGACTCCATGTCTTGACACGATCTCTTTAACATACAATCTTGCTAGCTGATCAAGATTAAATCTAATCTTTATTGGCAAAAAGTGTGCAGATTTTGTCAATCTGTCCACTATTACCCATATCGCATCGTATCCTTTCCGAGTCGTTGGAAGTCATACCACAAAATCCATTGTGATATGCTCCCATTTCCATTCCGATATTTCCAATGATTAAAGTAACCCGCTTGGTCGTTGATGTTCAGCTTTCACTTTCTGACACGTCAACCATTTTGAAACGCATTCTGCAACGTCTCTTTTTATATTCGGCCACCAAAAATTACGCCGAAAATCTTGATACATCTATGTACTTCCTGGATGAATCGAATATCTTGTGATGTGTGCTTCGGTCAAGATTTCTTCTTTAAGCTCTAGTACTGCTGGAACCCGAATTCTATCCTCGAATCATAGTAGTCCTTCGGTGTCGATCTTGTATTTTACATCGCTACCCTCAACCACTTTCTCTTTGATCGTTTCACATTCTTTATCTTGTAGTTGAGCACTCTTCACTTTGTCCACCAAAGTTGGACTGGTATCTATCTGGAATAGTCGTTCATCGGATTGCTTCAGATATTTGATTTCCAACTCTAGCTTCGTTATTGCTGAAATAAGCTCCTCCTAAGTAGTTATCAGCATCAACTTCTCCCGGCCTTTCCTACTCAAAGCATCTGCAACCACATTTGCTTTGCCCGGATGATAAAAGATCTTACAATCGTAATCCCTTATCAATTCCATCCACCTTCTTTGTCACATACTCAGGTCCTTCTGTGTGAAAATATACTTCAGACTTTTATGATCTGTGTAGATCTCACATTTCTCTCCATAGTGATAGTTTCTCCATATCTTGAGAGCAAACACTACTGCAGCCAATTCCAAATCATGAGTCGGATAACCTTTCTCATAATCCTTTAGTTGTCTTGAAGCATACGCAATTACTTTGCCGTTCTGCATAAGAACACATCCCAATCCCTTATGTGAGGCATCATTATACACCATAAAGTTTCATGTACTATCTGGAAATGACAACATAGGTGCCATGCTTAATTTCTTCTTCAAATCCTATAAACTTTCTTCACATTTCTCCGTCCAAACAAATTTCACAGCTTTCCTGGTCAAATTTATTAATGGAGTAGCTATCTTAGAAAAATCTTGAATAAACCGTATGTAATAATCGGCTAATCCCAAGAAACTCCTCACTTCCGATGGTGTTCTTGGTTGTTCCCAATTGATTACAACTTTCACTTTTGATGGATCCACAAAAATCCCATCTTTGTCAATCACGTGCCCAAGAAATTGCACACGATCTAGCCAAAATTCGCACTTAGAGAATTTCGCGTATAACTTTTCCTTTCTTAGTGTCTCCAACATCAAACGTAAATGTTCCACGTGTTCTTCTTGAGTTTTGGAATACACCAGAATGTCGTCGATGAATACCACTACAAACTTGTCTAAGAATTGTTTAAACACCCTATTCATCAAATCCATAAATGCAGCAGGTGCATTGGTTAAACCAAAAGACATCACCAAAAACTCGTAATGTCCATACCAAGTTCTGAATGTCGTTCATGGTATATCCTCCTTCCTCACTTTCAACTGGTGATACCCACTTCTCAAATCTATTTTCGAAAAGTATTTAGCACCCTTCAACTGGTCAAACAAGTCATCTATTCTTGGTAATGGATATTTGTTTTTAATAATGACTTTGTTTAATTCTCTATAATCAATGCAAAGACGCATTGACCCATCCTTCTTCTTCACGAATAACACTGGCGCTCCCCCACGGTGATACGCTTGGTTGAATATACTTTTTGTCTAATAATTCTTCCAACTGTACCATCAGTTCCTTCATTTCTACTGGAGCCATTCTGTACGGGGCCTGCGATATCGGTGATGTTCCCAACACTAAGTTGATCACGAACTCAATCTCTCTGTCAGGCGGAAGTCCTGGCAAATCCTCTAGAAACACATCTTCAAATTCCCTCACCACTGGTATCTCTTCCAGTTTCACATTCTTTTTCTGAGTATCGACTATGTAAGCTAAATAGCCCACACAACCTTGACTCAACAATTTCTTGGCCTGCATAATCGTCAGACATTTCATTTGTCTAGGCGATTTGCTACCATAGAATACTACCTTTGACAGAGTCATAAGGTTTACACATTTCTTTTGGCAATCAATTACCGCTCCATATTTGAACAACCAATCCATTCCCAAAATAACGTCAACCTCTCCCAATCTAATCGGAATAAAATCTACCATTAGGATATTCTCCTTAATGTTCACCCTGTTAGGTTTGTAATATTCAAGAACGCAATAAAATTGCATAAAAAGTGCGGAAACGTGTAAAAATCAGAGTTTAAAATTTTACAAACCATATACCCAGATCACCCTTTATGCACAATTATTAATTAAACGAAAAAGAAAGAACAAGTATCATACCCTTGAAGATCCGAGCTTCCTCAGGTACAAGTTCACCTCCAATCCTTTTCGCATTCAACTTGAATCCACCGGGTTTGGTTCCTTCCTTTGATCAACGTTAGCCACCCAAGTGTTTGGCCTCTAGAGGTGATCCACCAAGGAAGAAGAAGAATTCAAGAAGATGGGTGGTTGGCTAAACCCTAGTTTTTCTATCTCTATAGAAAAGGCGTACTCTCCCAACTATTGGAATTACGTATGTTGTAAAAGTCAACAACTCCCTTACACCCATAATAAGACTCCTCTTATTTATAGATGTGGGCAACCCTCCTTAACAATTAAGGAATTGGGTTTTATTTTAATTAATTAAAATTCTTTAATTAATTAAGCTCCCTTATCTTATTAGGGATAATTAATTAAACTCTTTTAATTAATTTAACCTCCTAATCCTATTAGGAATAAATGAGAGTACTTATATTAAATTAATTCCTAAACTCTTTTAGAAATTAAAATAATAATAATTGTAATAATATTAATAAGACTCCTCTTATTAATTTATGTTTAATATTTCTAAAATATTAAATAATAATATTAAGCTATTTAATTTATTCTATCACCATAGATTAAATTAAATATATTTAACATTTTATTACGATTATGCCATTAACTTCTTAAATAATTATTCTTCCTTTTTATGGTGTGACCCTTTAGGTTCTCCATATTAAACCTATTGTGAATAAATCAATTAGAATAATTCTAATCTTATTTAAATAAATAAATTAAACAATTAATTTATTTAAATAAATAATATTTATTCTACAATAGGGATAAGCCTCCCTAGCGATCAACGACTTTCCGTATAATATAGATTTCAACATTAATCATAAAAGAACCTTTGAGTAAATAGTTACTGCATAATTCAATCCTTCCACCATACAATGTCCCAATTAAATATAAAACATGGATTTATCACAAGTCTTATTTTATTTAATTATATGTATTTCGACTCTTAAATGCACAACTCCAAATAATGCAAATTAGAAACTCCTTTCTAATTTCATTCTGCCTTGGCCAAGGACTACTGGGTTGTCATTTATCGAATCACATAGGACATTTCTCTTCTTTTAATAGAAGTGGTAGATTCTTTATTGATCATACATTATCTCCATGTATGACTTATTATACCCAAGCATACCCTTTGATATACCCTAAGGGTCTTAAGGAATAAGTCAAAGTATAACTCATCATACACAAGATACTATGATGATCTCAAGTCCAAGGATCACTTGTACTACTATCACTACAGGAATTCCTATCGACAGTGCAGTAAAACTCCATTAGGTATTCCTTAGCGAGTCAATGCTCAAATGAACTTATTCTCTAATAAGCACCTACATACTTGCTTTAGTGTGTCTCCACACAAATGATCATGAGATCAATCATCCTCATCCAATGAGCAAGCAATGTATGTACCAATCTATCCGGATTCACTAATCCCCAATTTAGTAATCCAATGATTGGGAACTATTTTAGTTTTAAGCTTTCTAAGAATTTAGATCTCATTAGAATGATCATCATCATTATTCTAAAAGCATTGCTTAAAACTATGGGTTTATCACATATTATAAAACAAAGATCATGTAGATAATTAAAAGCCTTTAATAAATTAATACTTTTTATTAATAAATGAATAAGATTGTTACAAAGTATATGCTTTATCATCAAACATGATTGGCTTGTGTGCATACTACTTTCAATCTCCCACTTGCACTAAAGCCAATCGTCATGGTATCACATACTCTTCTTCTCTAAGTGACGATTATCCTGCTGTTGGATAAGCTTTAGTTAATGGATATGTAATGTTGTTCACGAGAGTCCACAATCTCTATAGTGATTTCCCATCTTTCAATGATTCTAATAATCAAATGAAAGTGCCACAACACATGTTTAGATCCAAGATGAGACTTAGGAACTATTCCTAGTTCTGTAATGAACTTTTCATCCAAACAATCAACTTGCAGCTTTCATTTATAGCTATATACTTTGTCATTATCACTAAACCAAAGAACTCTTTCATTGTTTGGAACCTTTCCAATTCAACGCACCACATTGCTCAAGATAACACTTTACCTTAAAGTGGATTTTCTCATCATCTTGGTCCGTCTCGAAAAACTTTAGTCTCATTAAGCCCTCTAGTTTTAATTTAGACCCACCATGAATATGATCACATCCTTAGTGCTTAAGTTAAGCACTTTAAGATGTTTTTCACCGACTCATAGTGAACTTCTCCGAATATACGACCGATCAACATCAAGTCTCGTATATTTCATTGCATACATGATAGTCACTCATGCGACCTCTCTTTCAGGAGTCTGTGGGGACTATTAAGAGAGATACACTCCATAGCTCATCGACATGAGACATCTCTTGGAGTTTGCCATGCTAAACGACTTTATCATCAAATGAATATACATTCCTTGGGTTAAGTTGAGCATCTTTTTAAATCTATCTATATAGATTTGTATCCCCAATTAAGATACTCTTCCCAAATCATTCATGGAAGAATGTTTAGACAACTTTATATTTACTGATTGTAGCATTAGTATGTTATTCCTCATCCATAGTATATCAACATATAATACTAGAAATTTCACGACGCTCCCACTGACCCTTTTGTACACACTAGGTTCATTCTTGTTTTTGATAAAATCAAACTCTTTTGATTATTTCATCAAAATGAATGTTCCATTTTGAGAGTGTCTATAACTCTTACCTCATCGTATGTAACTGGATCATCATCTTCTATGATACGTACCTCATCATCATCATCCATGATGAATCCATACCTCCCAGGTATCTTCGGTAATATTCTAGATTTACGATTCAGTTGTGGTACAATAGGTCCATCTACAGGTTCCTCTTATTTGACTTATAGTGTTTTGTGGTTCTTGAACTCTTCAAGATCTATTATCCTCCCACTAGCCCCTTCAATGATAAACACATTTATCTTAGAAGGCAGCGTGTTTCACAATAAACACCTTTTGCTAAGCAGGATTATAGAACATATACCCTAAACTTACTTTAGGATTTCCCACAAATCGACACTTGTCAAATCTTGTCCCAAGCTTATCCTTTGAAACCTTTTTCACATAAGTTGGACAACCACTTATCTTAACAAACTTAAGATTAGGAATCCTCCATGTCCATAACTTTTATGGAGTCTTGGGGCTGGATTTTGAGGTTACCTTTTCCGTAGATATGTAGCCATTTCTAGGACATGACCCTAGAGGGATACTAGAATGTCGGTAAAATCATTATGGACCGCACCATGTCCAACAAGGTACGATTTTTCCTTTCAGATACATAAATCATTTATTACATATCAGGAGGCGTCCATTATGAGAACACCATTTGAGATGATCTAGAAACTTATTGCACAAGTATTTATTCCTTGATCTAAAGAATCTTAATACTTTGCCAATTTGTTTCACTTCTGAATTCTTTGAACCTTTCAAATAATTCATACTTGTATTTCAAAGAAATATACACATTCAACTCTTTGAATGATCATCTCCTTTTCTTACTACTAATTTGTTCAATATGCAAAATTATTTTCATGTAAGTCAAGTATACAAAATTTATTAAGTAATATTCCGGTTCCCATACAAAACATTATTATTATAAATAGAACAACAATTGTTCTTAATTATAATACCAAAGATTTCATTGTCCAACAATAAAATGGAAATAATATTTTTAACAAGAACCGGAATACAATAACAACTTATTGACTTAATAGATTTGCCCAGTAGGCATTGCTAAACTATAAGTTTCTATGGCTAATATTGCAACCTTTGCTACATTTCCATACATAGGATTACTTATATTTGTTTAGCTTTCTACTTCATTTGGTCCCTTCATAAATCTATATTTATGATAACCAAAGTCAGTATCCAATACCCAAGTAGAACCTTGACTTAAAGAAAAATTATTTCAATCATGAACAAAATCAGATTATAACCTAAACTTCACTAAGCTTCTTTGGTTAGCCTCTCGCAAGATGCTTCTCGCAGCTTTCTTTCCAAAGGTCCGTGCTTATTGTAGTGGAAGCAAACTCCTTTGCTATCCGTGACGCTTTTGTTCTTATTATCCTTTATTTTTGCCTTTTCATTTACCTTCTTTGAATCGTTCTTCTTTCAGAAGATCCTTTGGCCCCTACCAGTAAGACTTTGTTTTTCTTGGTTGGAAAGTGACTCTCAACATTTTTTAACACGTTAAGCAAATCAAATGAGGTCGATATCTAGCTTGTCCATATGAAAAATTCACAACAATTGTGAAAGGAGTCCGGGAGTGAGTGCAAGATCAAATCTTGGCTCAACTCTCCATCCATGACAAAACATGTTGTCCTAATTAATCAATCAAATTGATTATGTTAAGAACCTTTTTTTTTGTCTGTACTATAGTGCCATTGGCCATTCTAGATCGGAAGAGCTCCTTAGATATCTGATATCTATCAGTCCTACTTTCCTCACCATCAACTACTTGATGTGCAGGAATATAGTAGGAGCATCCATAGTTTCATCGCCGACGTTGAAGCTCAAGTACTCATGGATGTGAGCATGATGCATTGAGCCAACTGTGCATCATCTTGCCACTTTCTAAAAGTAGCAATCTCTTCCTCAGAGGCATTGTCTGCAACCATTGCAGGGATAGGCATATTAAGGATATAAGATAGCTTTTTAGCCGTGAGAACTATTCTCAATTTCCTTAACCAATCCGTTTAATTCGGTCCGATTAAATAACATCTAATATGTTTCGTAGTGATAGTAATTTTAGACATTGTAAAATTCTGTAAATGAATTTGTAATTAACAACATTTTAACATACATTATTTTATTAATTACCAAAATAATTTAGGTCTTGTTTTAAATTGGTATCTCCCACTATTTTCTTCAAACTATATTACCCTCAATATATATAGTTCGACAAAATCTAATTAAAGATCTCGCTAAAGTGAGAATAAGGATCCCATTTCAAATGTATATAACCTTGTGGTGACACAACAAACTATATATAAATAAATAGGTAGACAACTTTTGTCAATTACATCAACTATGCAACTCATTTTCTTTTGCCTCTTAGATTATTTTGATCAAGTGGTGGCACATCCGAATCAAAATTATCCAAGTTAAGTCCGACCTAGCACTCCATATATTCAAAAAAGAAAAATATCATCCTTGTGGTGACACAACAAAACAATATTGTTCAATTTTCTTTATAAGCATCAAATGTGATAAATTAACATCTTAAATACTTAATACTTGCCTTGTGGTGACACAACAAACTCATATTAAATATTTAATACTCTATTAATTTTATCATGCTAGAAGGCGGCGCTCGATATTCCAAATATCTTTGAACGCTTAGGACTTAATATAAAAAATTGAGGGGTTTGTTATTAATTTGTCTCATCTTGTTTAGCGCACATGCACATATATATAAAAAAATACGCGTCATATTAATTAACATGCGAAACATGTTTGCATAATATATAATATATATAGTATAAGCATGCACATATAGAATACTATATTCTACCCTTGATTGATTATGGACTTTTATTCTAGTTTGGTTCACTAGAGCCACCAAGTGAACCAAAAGGTCAAACCCTAGGGGTGCAAGAAATAATATTTAAATATAACTATTACATTTAAACCCTAAGCTCCATTACAAACGGGTCTTCAAGCGCCTCTTGTTCCTTGATCTCCAATTCTTCAAAATTAATTCTAACTATTCCTATTACAAAACTATTTTAAAATAAATAGAAACCTTGATCAAGCTGATCGAGGGAAGTACATAGGAGGAGATAGAATTTACATTCTTAAAAATTAGAGAAGACGAGGTACGCAGACCCCATTTAATAAAACCCATACATTCATGCATCCAACTAAAATAAAATTCAATCACATCGTCAATAATAGTCCATAATCAATCCCATTTATTATCATACATATCACCATATGCATCAATAAATAACATTCATATCATGAATAATAAACATTAGATATATATATTGATATCATTTAATGGGCAAATTTAGTTAGTATAAAATCTAATTTTGAATCAAAATAAACTCCTTTATTTTAATCCAAATTTAAGTCAAAATAAAACTATTTTATTTTAATTTGTCTAATTTTGAATAAAATAAACTATTTTATTTTAATCAAAATCTTTAATCAAAATAAACTCCTTTATTTTAATTAATTATGGAATCCAATTCCATATATAAAAAAATAACTCCTTTATTAAAGGAAACACGGATTCTCTTTCCTATTCACAAATAAACTCCTTTATTTTGAATAATATGAAATCTTATTTCATATCTAAATAAACTTCTTTATTTAAGGAAACTAGGATTCTCTTTCCTATTCACAAATAAACTCCTTTATTTTGAATAATATGAAATCTTATTTCATATCTAAATAAACTCCTTTATTTAAGGAAATTAGGATTCTCTTTCCTATTCACAAATAAACTCTTTTATTTTAAATAATATGAAATCTTATTTCATATCTAAATAAACTCCTTTATTTAAGGAAACATATATTCTCTTTCCTATTCACAAATAAACTCCTTTATTTTGAATAATATGAAATCTTATTTCATATCTAAATAAACTCTTTTATTTAAGGAGATACAGGATTCTCTTTCCTATTCATAAATAAACTCTTTTATTTAAGCAAATATAGAATCCAATTTCAACTCTAATTAGTTATCATGGAATCCAATTCCAACTTTAATTAGTTAGCATGAAATTCTAATTTTAAAATTAAAATAACATTTTATTTTAATTATAAAATAATTAAGAATATATATATTATATATATATATATATATATATATATATATATATATCTGATTGCCATGAAATGACTTTATAATAGTTATAATTATATAACTATTATATATATATACCTTTAAGTGAAGCGTGAAGCGAAGCAAAGATCATCAATTACCATTCTGAGATTCAATGATTATATGATAATGAACCAAAGGAATAATAAATCTCCTGGCCAAATCAATTCGTGAACCATGTCCCTCCAAACAATATATATCATATAGCGGAAATATATATTATATATATATATATATATATATATATAATATAATTTGCTCCATAAAACCACGCACTATTTCAAGAAATTGACAGCTTTTTTTTATATATAAATTTTATACAATAAAATTATGCCCAAATAAATTGTTCTAAACACATATCAATATACATATTAAATTAAAACAATTAATAATTTGCATAAAAGTTTGGCTCGATACAACTATTAGGTTTGTAATATTCAAGAACGCAATAAAATTGCATAAAAAGTGCTAAACGTAAAAAATCGAGTTTAAAATTTTACAAACCATATACCCTGATCACCCTTTATGCACAATTATTAATTAAACGAAAAGAAAAGAACAAGTATCATACCCTTTGAAGATCCGAAGCTTCCTCGTGTACAAGTTCACCTCCAATCCTTTTCGCATTCAACTTGAATCCACCGGTTTGGTTCCTTCCTTTGATCAACGTTAGCCACCCAAGTGTTTGGCCTCTGAGGTGATCCACCAAGGAAGAAGAAGAATTCAAGAAGATGGGTGGTTGGATAAACCCTAGTTTTTCTATCTCTATAGAAAAGGCGTATTCTCCCAACTATTGGAATTACGTATGTTGTAAAAAGTCAACAACTCCCTTACACCCATAATAAGACTCTCTTATTTATAGATGTGGGCAACCCTCCTTAACAATTAAGGAATTGGATTTTATTTTAATTAATTAAAATCCTTTAATTAATTAAGCTCCCTTATCTTATTAGGGATAATTAATTAAACTCTTTTAATTAATTTAACCTCCTAATCCTATTAGGAATAAATGAGAGTACTTATATTAAATTAATTCCTAAACTCTTTTAGAAATAAAAATAATAATAATTGTAATAATATTAATAAGACTCTCTTATTAATTTATATTTAATATTTCTAAAATATTAAATAATAAATATTAAGCTATTTAATTTATTCTATCACCATAGAATAAATTAAATATATTTAACATTTTATTACGATTATGCCATTAACTTCTTAAATAATTATTCTTCCTTTTATGGTGTGACCCTTTAGGTTCTCCATATTAAACCTATTGTGAATAAATCAATTAGAACAATTCTAATCTTATTTAAATAAATAAATTAAACAATTAATTTATTTAAATAAATAATATTTATTCTACAATAGGGATAAGCCTCCTAGCGATCAACGACTTTCCGGATAATATAGATTTCAACATTAATCATAAAAGAACCTTTGAGTAAATAGTTACCGTGACAATTCAATCCTTCCACCATACAATGTCCCAATTAAATATAAAACATGGATTTACTTGTCAAGTCTTATTTTATTTAATTATATGTATTTCGACTCTTAAATGCACAACTCAAATAATGCAAATTAGAAACTCCTTTCTAATTTCATTCGCTTTAACCAAGGACTACTTGGGTTGTCATTTATCGAATCACATAGGACATTTCTCTTCTTTTAATAAGTGGTAGATTCTTTATTGATCATACATTATCTCCATGTATAACTTATTATACCCAAGCATACCCTTTGATATACCCTAAGGGTCTTAAGGAATAAGTCAAAGTATAACTCATCATACACAAGATACTATGATGATCTCAAGTCCAAGGATCACTTGTACTACTATCACTACAGAATTCCTATTGACAAAAAGTAAAACTCCATTAGGTATTCCTTAGCGAGTCACGCTCAGATGAACTTATTCTCTAATAAGCACCTACATACTTGCTTTAGTGTCTCCACAAAATGATCATGAGATCAATCATCCTCATCCAATGAGCAAGCAATGTATGTACCAATCTATCCTGGATTCACTAATCCCCAATTTAGTAATCCAATGATTGGGAACTATTTTAGTTTTAAGCTTTCTAAGAATTTAGATCTCATTAGAATGATCATCATCATTATTCTAAAAGCATTGCTTAAAACTATGGGTTTATCACATATTATAAAACAAAGATCATGTAGATAATTAAAAGCCTTTAATAAATTAATACTTTTTATTAATAAATGAATAAGATTGTTACAAAGTATATGCTTTATCATCAAACATGATTGGCTTGTGTGTATACTACTTTCACACCCTACAGTTCTTGTATATGAATCTAACAGGGATTATCTCTTTATTTACAATCTCTATGTTCAAAGGAAAATTCAGTTCTTCTCTAGGCAATTCTAACCTCTTAGCAAATTCATCAAAGATAAACGAGCAAGTAGCACCCGAATTAAATAATACATAAGCATCAATATCATTGATTGGGATAATACCTGACACGACATCTTTTGATTGCACAACATCTTGCACAGTCATGTTGAAGGTTCTAGTTGTGGGTTTGTTTGATATTGTACCTCCATTGTTACCTCCATTGCTTCTGGTTGTCACTCCATCCTTCTTCTTAGGGCATTCACGAGCAAAATGATCCTTGGATCCGCACGTGAAACACACGTTCTTCTTAGGTTGAGTGCAATTTGGGGCGATGTGACCCTCTTGGCCATAGTTGAAGCATACTCGTTTCCCCATCAAGCACGCACCCTTGTGAAACTTACCATACGTCGCACATGCTTCAAACTTCTTGATCTGCTGGCTACCCTGCTGGTTTCCAGCACCCATATTTCCATTCCACTTCCTCTTCAAGTTGTTTTTGTTGTTGTTGTTGTTGTTGTTGTTGTTATTGTTGTTGTTGTTGTTTCCACCACTACCACCTCCATTCTTGATTTCCACCTCGTTCTTCTTCTTCTTTTGTTCCTGATTGAACTTTGTCACTGCCTCGCCTCCACCTTCAGCGAGTATTGCTTTCTCCATCACTGCTGCGAAAGTCTTCAATTGAAATAGGGAAACCCTACTGTACAACCAGGGCTTCAGTCCCTGTTCAAACCTCTTCGCCTTGCCTTCATCCGTGCTAACTTCATAAGGCACAAACCTCGCCAACTCGTTGAATTTAGCGGCATACTCAGATACCGTCATCGTTCCCTGCCTCAGTTCCAGAAATTGTACTTCCAGCTAACTCTTTGAACTCTCGAGAAAATAGGTCTCGAAGAATATCTCCTTAAACCTATCCCAGGTCATCATCCCTGATCGTTCTCGAGTTTTATTGGCCTGCCACCAATAACTAGCTTCTGCTTTCAATATGAATGTTGCGAAAGAATTCTTCTGATCATCTCCTACCCTAGCAACATCGAACACCTTCTCTATTTCCATAATCCAAGTCTGCGCCTCGACTGGATTCATTGACCCTCGAAATTCAGGTGGTCCAACCGCCTTGAACTCCTTAAACGTTGTTCCTTGGTTTTGTGGTTGATTCTGCAATGCTCCTGTTAGTAACGTCACTAATTGTTGTACTGGATTAGCATCAACATTGTCATTATTATTGGTTCCTTCGGTGGTTCTCTGTCATGGTGGTTGACGTCTGGGAGACATTTTCTGTTTAAAAAATACACTCATTAGGTTATTATTCAACTCTTTTAAGTAATTTCTACTTAACTTGCCTCCACGAAAGAAGTAACCACATAATCACGTAACACTTTGAATAAAATAACAACTTTTATTTATTCATAACCTCTTTGAAAACATAAAACAATAGCATCACTGCTATTTTCATTACTTTCCAGAACTACAAAAGTTTCAGGACAACATCATCCTCATATCCTATAGGTTTCATAACACTTGGGATTTACAATTTATTTAATCATTTTATTCATCGTACAACAACTACGATGTTCTACTAAGATACTGCTTAGCCTTACTACGTTCTTCCTCCATGACTCGGACCATTGTTCTATGATCTAATACGTATGATGGCAGCGTCTCAAACTGAATAGGATATCCCATGACCCGATCCTGAGCTCGATTAACCATGGTGTTGAATACTCTATTCATTTCTTCAATCTTCATTCTCTTTGCTTGTGCGTCTTTTACTGTTATCCCTGTAATGCCCGAGAATTTTGAATTTTCAATGAATTAAGTTTTTATTTGATTATGTGGATTAAATGAATTTAATTGAGTTATTATGTGAGTAAGATGTTCGAAGGTCGTTCTATGACCTAGAATGTATGGATGTGGTTAGTATTCTGGCTTGGTGCTAGAATTAATTGTTGTGAATTATCAAGACGAGAACGAAGGTTTTCTAAGATTGTTTGCATAAAAACACTATTCATCCGATGACGTTCGGAGCTAGGGTTTGAAATTCTGAGAAACGCGTAATGTTAGAATATGAAGATATTATGGAATATCCAATAATATTTCCATTATGGCAAACAAAGTTTTCACCTGCGGACTTAAAACCTAAGGGTTTGTGAAAGAGGTTTCCGAAAGGGAAATGTGATGCGTATAGTCATTTCGTTTATTATACGTAAGGAATATGAGTATTATACTAGTATGTATACAAGTATGGTATGAAGAATAGTACGACGCATAATACGATTATTATATGAGTATTATACAAAGAGAATACGTTGAGTAATACGCGTAAAATACGAGTTGTATTATTACAATATGAGTTAAGGATTTTATCCAATCTAATTGGACTTTGATTAATAAACAAGCCCAATGAATTAAGTATACAAGCCCAAGTCAAGGCCCAATATTAGATTGGTTAAAGCCCAATGTTAATTAATGTCAAGCCCAATCCAAAAAGTAAACCGTGGATCAAATCGGTGGGTCAAGGGATGGGTAAAACCCATGGGCCTACCCATGGGGATGACCCATGGGCATGGTGGGCCGGCCACTTGATGGCCAAGCAAAGTGTCACTTGGTCACCAAGTATTTTTCTTGGTGACAAAGTTGTAAATAACTAAGGAGGTGCTAAATTGGACTATTTTGCCCCTCATTTGCTTTTCTAAAAATATAAGGCTTATGTTGGCCATTTGGTGGTTTTACAAAGTTTGTCCAACATATTTGAGAGAGAGAAAAGAGCTAGAATCCTATAATCCTTCTACCTCCAAGCAAACCAATAGACGTTTATCAAGAACGTTAACTACTTCAAAGGTCAATTCCTATAAACCGTAATCTTCATCCTTTTCGATTTCTTTCTCATATAAGAATCATAGATGAGTGGAGAGCGTTTATTGAGAAGGTATAAGAATGCCTATTAATGACCAAATCATGGATTGGTCTTGACCAAATAGAAATCGTAAGTGTTTACGGAAGTAGAAAATGTAGAAAGTCTTGAACGTGAAATTAGTTATAATTGAACGTTTTGGAAATCATTGTAGCTAAGGTATGTGCATCTTGATTTGGTTAGGATGTAGATATGAAGTCAATGGAGTATTCCATGTGATTTGGCTTAGAGAACATTAGTAACGAAGTTATGGCGAATTGTATGGAAATAGACGTTAAACGTCGAAAACGTGTAAAGTCTGGATTAAGGGTCAAAATTTGTCGTGTGACATGAAAACATCGGTTTCCAATGTCAACATGTGAGATAAGATAATTAAGAGTCGTTGGCGAAAGAATCATCGCATTCCGACTTATAACGAAGAAAACGAGTATTGAACGGACGAAAACGTTAAACGAACGCTTAAAAATGAACTTAAAGGTGAATTCTGAGTTATCGAATTCGAAAAGGTGAAATTCTTATACGAACACGTAAAGGAGGTAATTTTTGACTTGTAGGAATTTGTATGGGTCAATTCGGATGTAAAACGAACAAATTAGGAAGCCGGGAGTTTCGTTAAGAAACCAAATCTGTTTTGGCCAATTAGTGCATGCAGACTATGTCTTGCAGATTGCAAAAACTAGTGTAAATGGTGGCGTACAAATGGCTGACTCGGCCGAAAGTACCACCTTAACTTCATGTAGCAGAACCACTAAAACACAAGGGATGTCATGCACAATACCGCAAAGAAGGGAAAAAGTTGACCAAGTTAGGTTTAGTTCCATTTTAAATGTTGACCTAAAGTAAGATGTTAAAGGTACTTAAAGTACATAATGAGACTTACTTTAAAACACTTATAAGATGTTAATGTAAGAAGAAAGGGTTAGGTTTAATGGAAATTAAACGAAGAACACAAATACGTAATGAGTAAACCGTGAACGACGTTCAACGTTGGTAATTAACCATTTATGATCGAATGTCGGTTAAGGATGAAAGAACGTTAATGAAACGTAACGAAGTATAAAAAGTTGAATCGACTTTAATAACGAAGTTAATTCAAATAAACCATAGAAGAGGAAGAAGTTGGTTAAAATCGTAAAGTTAGTTTGTTTAATAACTAATTACAGTGTGCTGTGTGAATGTATCATGTAGATCATGTATAGACTGAGAATAGTTGAATTATAAATTCGAAGACGCTTGAAGGCAAGTCTTTCTTAACGCTTGTCTGACCCTCGTGATTAGTCAAGTTTTTACGTGATGCATGATATACAATGCATGAATGATAAACAGAAAAGAATCGATGCCTATTTTATTAGGGCAAGACAAGTATTGAAGAGTTTATTGATTTGTTTACAAGTATGTTGATATAGAACTGTTAACGCTATCCTATGCCAAGTATTTGGTACGGATGAGAAGGTAAGTTTGTCTATGTACAAATAAAAGTATTTTTCATCGATTATTCGATGGGCACGCGAGGTTGCCAAATGTTGACTGTAAATACGTTTAATGTAAGAGTGTTGATCAACATAGAGTACAATAGGCTGATCACCTAGAAGTGCTAGTAAGTAAAGACGCGTGGATGGCCTTAGTGCCGGATATCCTTTTCAAGTATGAAAACGAAAAGAGTATGTTCACGGTCTATTGACTGGTTCATCATTCCTAAGTTATTAATTATGCTCTGGGATTGCTGTATGAGAAGTATTAGTCAAATGTTTCATAATGCTTCATGGATAATTGTTCAGATATAGAATTAAAGCATGTATTTGTTGGGGTAATATTCATATGATTCGTTGTTAAGACTTGCTGAGCTAGTTATGCTCATTCTTGCTTGAACCATATGTTTTGCGACTAAAAGCGAAAACGAAACCGAGAGTTCTAAGAGAGATAAAGGCAAGGCTAAGATGGACAATTAATCATCCTGTAATAGACTAGTATATTTATATGTAATATACTTATGAAGAAAAATGAATGTATTCGGTTATGAACCTTGGAAAGGATTTATTACAGATGTAATACAAAGATGGTAATTACACTCATTTTGTTATTATCTCAGTGGAATGATTGTATGGATTGTAGTATCGTGGAGCACCATCTGTCGGGTTGGAAGATACCCGGATTTGGGGGCGTCACAATCCCGGCTCGTTAAAATATTACTTCATATGCGTCCTCGGCTCTTGTCCTCTTCGTAGCTTCTTCCCTTAGCTTATTCTTCAATTCAACGACCTCCTCGACCAGTTGGTCTTTCTCTCCTTCAGTCCGTTCTAGCTTTTCCTCGACATTAGTCAGTCGTTCCTCGCAATCTAGGATCTCATCATCTTTTAGTATCATTGCAGTCTATTGTTCAAATACTATCTCTTGCAATTCCTTGACTATATCCTAAAGTTCCACATTATGGTCGTAGACTTCATCGTACATTCGAGCAGCTATCGAGGTTAGTGGAGTCTCCTCCTCCTCGTCCTCGTCATCCTCATCCTCATGTGGCAACTCAACGGGATTCTCCTCATCCGTCTCCACATCATCATCCTCATCTTCAACCACTGTGACCAACGGGGCTGACTCCCGTGGCAGCAGTTGTTCCCAAGTAACATGAATATCTTGAGGCTCCTCCTCTATAGGCATCTGAGGTCTATCCTCCCTAGCCTGACTGGATTTTCCGTTATTAGTCATCCTGACATCAAAATTTTAAGTTTTAATCATTAATAATTACTACTCGACACTCACGAGCACATATATATAAACACATAATCACATAAGTATTTTATTATTTCTTCCTTAAAACTCGATAAGAGTTAATCACCACTATCTTTTCGAAGGTTACTTCCTAAGGCTTTTCCCCACCTAAGTTTCATAACCTAAAGCTTTGATACCAACTTGTGACACCCCCAAATCCCGGTACTTCATTACCTCAAGATTTAATGTTTACGTAATCAAAACATTCATATCTAGCTACCCAGTTATAATAAATTGAATAATAAAAACCTGCCCATACAAGATTACTTAAATAAAAATATTATCTCTTAGGTTCTTTAACCTTTAATACAATCATTCAAGTGCGGAAATAAAATTATTACATCACATCATTATTAAAAGTCTATCATCAATGATAAAACTAAAATTACAAGTCTTCATCACTTGTACATTTTTCCCTTTCCTTTGCTAGTTGTAGGTTTATCTACCTTCTCATTCATAGCTGCAATAAATGAATAAATATGCAAGAGTGAGCAAACAAAGCTCACTTGAGATAAGAATTAATATCTTTACAACATTTGCCAACTAATAGGCTCAATAGAACAGAATGATATATTTTATTAACTTTACAACATTTGCCAAATAATAGGCTCAATAGAACTGAATGATATGTTCTATTAACTTTACAACATTTGCCAACTCATAGGCTCAATAGAACTGAATAATTTGTTCTATAAACATTCTTAAATAAACTACTGAGGGTCAATTAACCATGAACCATGTCCACAATTATAAGTAATCTTTCAACTTTAACTTTAATAGTCATATGACTATAAGGACTCCACATACTTAGGGGGATCAATCCTTCGTACAATGTATTGTGCACAACCATTTCAACGCTAAGCGTAAACCCCTAAACATAGGGTTGTTCATCTCAGTATTTAGAGTACAAGTCCGCGCCAAAGAAAATTTGGTTTGGATAAGCTTTCAAGGGTAATCGAAGTTTAATGATCATCAACTAAGGAACTAGTTGAATCAACAATGCTTGATAATACAACAATTGTTTAATAACAACATAACTTAGAACATTTGAGAATCATAAATGAACTGATTCTACATTTCTAACTCATGCTTGAAATAATTAGAGAATAAGTATTGATCAAAATAAAGAAATGGTAAACCTTGGCTTGAAAAATAATAAGCTAGGTCTATAATATTGTCAAATTAGAATTTTAGTTATTGACATGCAATAGTTGATAGCAAGCTGGAAACAATGCTTACTCCACATGGTAATAAGATATACAAAGTGATTAAACCATTCGACACAAGAAATTAAGGTTGAAGAAACATTGATTATAAAATAATAACCTAAGAAACTTGTTTAAATATGAACAAGTTAGAGTAAGTCAAAATGATTAGAATTCCAATAATTCAGAATTTAAAACATGCTCAATGTAATAGCTGACTAGCTCAATGAAAGTGTAGAGTTAGAAAACTTGCATCAACATAACAAACTAACTCAATGAAAGTATGGAGTTAGAAGACTTGCCTTGAGCGTAAGCTAAAAAATTAAACTCACGATCACCTACACATAATTTTAGAATCACAATACTCATTAGACATGCTACCATATCATAACATGTTCATTACCATTCACATTTCAGAAACTCTAAGTGTTTTACTTCACAACACTTGTCTAACTTTCGTTATGTATACTAAATTACCACATAACGCGTTTTCGATTTACTAATCATTTTTGCAACTTTGATCATACTAACCACAACTCACTATGTTATGTCAACCTTAACATTACATATTTAACATGTTAACAAAATCTCAGCTCATGTTATGACACCTTCCCCAATTCTGCAGAATTAGCAGAAGTCAGCATCTCAAACCAGGGTATGGCGCAATGCTGCCATACAAAACTTAGGGCCGTGGCTGACTCGCCATTTTGTCTTGCATTATGTAATTTTGCTTTTGTGTTCAGACAGACGCAGAGTCGGCTATGAACAGTAGCCGACTTTAGCCCAACAAACACAAATTTCACCCAATAGACAGTAATATTAACACGTATAATAAATACAACAATATCATAAACATGATTGCTCACATTTACAACCAACTAGCACAATTTAACACTAACTACAACTATTTTAATATCTCAAAACTCAAGTTTTCAAACAAAAACTCCATTTTCGAGTTCCTTCACAAAATTAAATACTGTGATTTCAATTCTTGTCCAATTTACCTCATTCCAATTATGTTATACCCATATCTCATTGAACTAACAAATACAAGCCTCAATTTACAGTTTAATATAAGAATTGACCATCTAAAATTGTACTTTTCATGAACACATGAAAATATATATAAACATACATTGTCAAAACTTTTTCTTCCACTGTCGAACGAATTTAGCATGCGATTTCTTATTTGAACATAAACTCTAGCATCATATGCATGTATAATCACAATAACTAAATTACATAACAAATTCGGAAGAAAACCAATTCACAGAACATGCAATTTTATTTTTCCGTAATACTCATGATCATAAATAGTATCCCGTTATGAACATACCTATTGTTGCCTGACAGAAATTCTTGTTAAACACTGAAATTGTTGTAAAATTCCTAGGTTTCTCTCCAATTCTCTGTATGTTCTTAGCGACAGACCAAAGCTCAACATTCAACTGAAAACTTTAAGCGTAAAACAAATATAAAACAGATATGGCCTTAATTCACCTATTAAGTATATGACTTAATACATATAATGCATATATATTATATTATACTTATTATTTTATATATTATATTTATTTTAAAAATCTAGAAATTCCAAAAGCCATAAGGCTTGTTTGGCAAACCCTTTTATTTTATTAAAAATTAATATATTAAGCCTTGTTTGGTAAACACTAAAATAAATTACTTTAATTTATTTTAATAACTCATTATAATATAGTTATTTGTCACACTATATTTAATCAAACTTTCATATTTATTTTAATTAATTCAAATCACAATTAATTAAGTAAATCCTTTAATCATATAACACAATACAAATAATATCTCATTTAATTGAAATATCAATATAATAATCATTTCCTTAATTCATCAATTATTTATTTAACAAATAATTCTCCAAATAATATTAAATCAATAAAACAAATATTCATTTACCGATAATCACACCCATTAAATATATAAAATTACATTTAAAATTCTGGAATGTTACATCCATTGCATAAAGAAAATGCAAAGGTAGGATACTTGCCTAATGCACTGCTTACAATACGCAACTTAGTTTTATCTTTTATATCACGATATATCATTAATCAGATCATTCGTTCGATTAGAATAATATACTATAACATATAGTATTTCATTTCGCAATCAGCACATAACCTAATCACATTATCACATATGTTCAACAGTCATTGCATCACAAACAAACATTAATACAGTCAAAATATCTAAGTCCATATCAATTTCTGAAATATGTCTGTGTACCAACAACTTTATCGGGTAATTATCGAGTCTAAGACTATATTCTGTAACTCAATATCTGTAAATATCAATCATATTATTTTAAATGACTCAATAAACATTTATTAATTTATCACAAATTTTCAAACACCGAAATTATTATTAAATGATTCAAATATCAAATAATTCTATTAACCTTTAATTATTATTAAACTATTAATGAAACCATTGCCAAAAATATTAAAGTTATTTATAATAGCCCAAAATATTTTTAAAACATTTATATTACCCTTAAATGATTTTTAAAATGTTTAAAATTATTTTTAAATAATTACCATTAATATTATTACTTTAATAATATCTTACTTATGTTTTAGTATCATTAATCAATTAATAATACTTTTATTCATTTACCAAAGAGTATTAATATTTTATTTATTTACTAATATTATTAATCATTTAATAATATTTTATTCCTTTTACTAATGTTATTATATTTTAATAATATTTTAATCATCCTTTAATACTTTAATTTAATATTATTAATCTTTTAATAATATTTTAATCTCGATTAATACTTTAATCTAATATTATTAATCATTTAATAATATTTTAATGAAGCTTTAATCTTAATATTTTTATTTACTTAACAATATCATATTCTAATATTATTAATATCATAATAACATTTTAATAATGTATTTGATCAATAAACAATTTTTCTAATTGTTCACTCTTTACAAAACCACTTATTTAATATCCATAAAAGGTCATAAATAATATTTCTTATCGTAAATTACCAAAATGACCTAAAATAGTCATAATATTATATATTAGGAGTATTCAAGCATTAAAATCTCATTTTTCTTATTTAAGACATCATTTTACTTTTTTTTCCTTGTATTCATAACTTCATCATTTTTAGGAAAAATAGCAAACTAATTCTAAAAATTCTTCTTTTTTGGATTTGACTAGTATATGACCCAACAATGATCCCCAAATTTTTCTGGAATTTTAAAAAATGATTTACTAATTTTAAAGTGCCCAAAACACTCGGATTTTGCTTCATTTTTCATAACTCGAGTTTTGCTCAGAAAAATTTGAAATTTTCAGGGTATGGTATGCTCTCATAACATATATGAACTTGCTGTAAAAATTTCAGATTTTTCCCATGTATACGCTGTGAGATATTCAGGTGTTAATATGTAGGAGTCCTTTACGTAAATAGCCATTACACACAACCTATAACTCGAAACGTGTCCGTTCTTTTTCCTACACGTAGATAAATTCTCAAGGTACCTCTATGATTTTTTCCAGATTTTTAAAAGACTTTCAACTGACCGAAACAGCCTCAAGAAAAATGGGGACAATAGCTTTTTAGGATTTCAAAACCTAAACTTTCTATGTGGTCTATTTTGGGGAAAACAGTCCCCAAGGCTTCAATACTTGCTAGATTTGTATTCTACCACTTGGGTTTACTAGATAACTCATGTATCAAGCACCCCCCTTCGACGGATCACAAATCCAAGTTGTAAAACTTGAGTTACACAAGATTTAATGGAAGACAAACAAGTGTTTCACCCCTTGGAGAACATATGCTCAATTCCTTCCTCTAAACCATTGATCTAACACTCAAGATACTTAGTTCCATACATGATGATATGTAGAACTAGGGTACTTTGAGTATTAGACCATAACCCCCATATATGATGAGGTAAAAACCGAAATAGAAGAAGAATAAGAAAAAGAAAAGGATGAGAACCTCACCTAGTTTTTGTTGTTATCCTTCTTGTTCTTCCAAAGTAAGTTGTAAGACCCCAAATTATTAATAAATGAAATTTATTTTCCTCTATTTATTATTTTGAAATAGTAAGGGTTGATTTGATTAATGTGGATAGTTATGGGTAAAATACGCAAATATTTCGAATAAGCAAGTGGTTATAAAATATTAATTATCGTGGGGGAATATTAGTTTGGTCGTGGAATATTAAATCTTTGTGAGAATATTCATCTGACAATGTAGCGATCTTTTGTGGGCCCCATAATGAAAGCGATTGGATGAAGAAAACAACAAATATAAGTTGTTTATAAATAACAGGCGTAGTTATTCTGCCAGATTATCTTGTTGGAATACCCGTTGGTTAAAACACACTAATCTGCGTTGTTGAACGGTAGCTTTGCAGTATTGCACACAATTATTGATTCTTACGTGAAGGCACTACTCGATAATTGTTACGGATAATTACTTTATTCAATATTTTATTTTATTAATTCAATAATTCTTTGCATTGATATTTTATATTACTTGTTGTTTCAATAAATTGTAATTAAAATATTTTTCCATTATCGAGACAATAATTCATATTATTTAAATAATATTATTAGAAAACATTATTGGCAATGTCTAGAAAGTTACATCTAAAGAGAGGTTCGGTCACCTAATTGCACGCCATGATGAGAGAGATCCTTATTGAAAGCCCCTCTTTCTGACCGGGAACGGCTGGTTTGCCATTCTTTGTGATTCTCAGATATTATTTGTGAATAATTAATTATTGATTTATATGATGAGGAAAATATTGATTTTATGTGGATATAGATTGAGAAAATTTTTAATGTGACAATTGTTGAAAATTAATATTTTATCTTTTTCTGATAAAATAATTCATTTAAATATATTATTTTAATAATATATTAATGGTGATATTTTTATAATGAATGTGGGATATATGAGTATATGAGGAGGAAGAGTATTTTTGTGGCATTAAATGTTTAACACATATTTTGTGTGTTGGTGGACCTGAATTATTAATAGAAATTTGATTATAACTTTGTAAAATCGCTTGGTTTGTGGATTTCGTTTAATTTCTGTTTGGAATTTGGAAAACCTTCCTTCTGCAAAGTTGTAGATAATGGAATTTCCTATGGAAAGTCGCGAGTTTTGAATTTTTCTGATAAAAGAGCTATTTATTATGAATTATTGAAGTTCCAAAGTTTCGAAATAATTGATTTTTGGAAGTTTAAAATAATTTAAATAAGAAAAACGTTTTTTAGATGTATGAGCCTCATTTTACATGTGTTAGGTTGCTGATTTCAGAATCTCAAAGGTTGGCGTAGACAAATTTTTATAAATATATTATTATATTAAATTTTCTGCTTTGGTGTTCTAAGCATTTTCCTATAAATATGGTGGTTAGGTTAGAATTGAAAATCACACCAGAAACTGAAGTTTTCTCTCTCTATATTATCGAGCGTATTATTGTGAGTATTTTGAGTATACTTTGAGTATTGCTATACGGTGCAAGTTCAAGTCATAGCCTATATCAGGTGTTTCAACTAGAAGTCTTCATCTTTCGAGGTAAGGATGTTATTTTCTTCTCAAATGATATTATTTCTTCAATATCATTATGCTGAAATATTGGTTGGAACTTTTTATCAAATTTGGAACTTTTTCATGTCGGCGTTACTATTTATGAGTTACTATTCACGAGTTACTATTCATGAGTTACTATTCACGAGTTACTATTCACGAGTACTATTCACGAAGCATGATGATGTTTTTTGTGGAATTTTTATCTTTTTGTGTCGGAGTTATTATTCACGTATACGGAACTATTCACGTATACGACACTATTCATGAATACGGCACTATTCACAGAAAAATAAAAAAAATTTCTTTTCGTCCAAAATATCTATTGTGGATACTAGGTTTGATTGTATCCATGTTTTGATCATTCTTGAATTTTACACCACTATGATTATTTATGAGGTATTTTTGGACATGAAATAGCTGAAATATGAATCCTTAATACTTATTCTTTTATTTCACTGGATTCGTTTTCTTTGAAATATTTTTCATCATCCTCAGTCCTAAATGATGATATTACTGAATATCTTTGGCCTGTAGTGCAAAGATGAATGATTTCTTGATGAATATCTTTGGCCGTGAGTGCAAAAGATGAGCAGTGTTGAGATGAACATGACCGACTAATTAATATCTTTGGCCCAGTGGTGCAAAAATGAGCAGTGTTTAGATGAACATGACCAATGATGAATATCTTTGGCACAGTAGTGCAAAGATGAATATTTGATTCGGATATATATTGATTGATGTTACTGGGGATAAAATATCGACGATGAACTTTTAAATTCATATATAGAAGATAGTAGTTTGCATTCTCTACTTAACTCTTCTAATGAATTATTATTTTCGCTGCGAAGATTGATTTAAAACTAGTTGTCTATTGCATTCTATTAGATTTTTCCCTGTTGGAGACTAACGATAAGTTGTTGTATATTATCTTAGTCATAATATTCTTTACTGGGCTAGTTGAGCTCACCCTTTTCCTTTTTGTTCCATTTTTCTTCTCAGGAGGCGAGAATGTAGTGAGTACTAGTCGGGGTATGGAATGAAGGTTCTAGAGAGAGTTATTTAGTAGTCCTCACAATTTTTGTAAAATAATGTATAAATAATTGTGATGAGGATTTATTTGGGTATGTATATTGTCTAGAAGACAATAATTGTATTTAAACTCACAGTATATATATTGTCGTATTTTGCACGACAAATGTATTAATAAAGTTGTAGTTATTTATGTACCATGTATTTGGCGACTCAGAATGGGTTGGATGGAATGGACCTATTTTGGGGGCGTCACATAAGTAATGAACTTAGGATGCATGAACAACAACTCATCTCCCTCTCTTAGAAAAACCGAACCCTCTATCTCTTTTCTCTCTTGTATGCTACTAGCTTGGGAGAAAAAGATAGAAGAATAAGAATGAGAGAAAATGAAATGTTCTAGCAAATGAAATGGGTGATTAACTATTATCCCCCATACTTTTATTGTCCCATGGATAAAAGTCTTTGCCTTATCTCTTCAATTAGCCTAATCATGTGATTAAGGGTGCTTAATAGATTTGCAACCAATGGGAGATTGACACACATGTCCTTGTGTGAAAGACTTCTACTTATGGAACTTGATTAGCATAATCTTCTTGCCTTAAAAAGCCTAAATGGTCGGTTCCCCTTGCCCCAATATCTACTCCATTTTGCTTTTATTTTAATGCACAAATTTGATTAATCAAAAGCCTAAAATACCCTTAATCAAGTGGGCTAAGTATTGGTTTGCATTTTATTTCTTTTGGGCTTCTCTTTTAATTGTTTTGGGCCATGTTGTGAGACCCCAGATTTTATCAATAAAGATTTAAATTTTGTCGAAATAATTTTTAATATTATGGTGTGAATTTGAGATAAATATTATAGTTGTGGGTAGTATTTATAAATTTTAGAAAGTATGCAAGCGGTTATATTATATTTGATTGGTCGGGGAATATTCAGGTTTAGCGAGGAATATTAAATGACAACTACTCAATCATTGGTGGACCCATAATGTAATTATTGTCGGATTGAGAAAACGACAAAAATATTTTATTGAAATAACGGCGGAAGTTTTACCGTTGATCTTTGTTGAACTACTCGATAGTAAAAGTACGATGTCGTGTGGTGGTTGCATAGTAGCACTGCGGTATTGATTATTGATGCTTATGTGAGAAGTCACTCGGTTTGATTCCATTATTGTCGATTAATAATATGAATTATTATAGCGATAATGACGTTTTGTTTTATTCAGTATTATTAACGTAATAAAATGAAACATCTTTTATATAAAATGAATACTTTATTAAAGTTATTCTATAAATAGAATATATTATATTTTATTATGCATAGTGTTGCATAGTGTTTTGCATAGTGTTTTTGCATAGTGTTGCATAGTGTTTGTATAGTAAAATGTTTTTATAAATAGAATATATTATATTTTATTTAAAAGATTTTGCTTTAAATATGGATGAAATCGATTAAAGTAAATCAATCTGGACCGTTCATGGAGTAATTACTATACATTCTATTTTCCTATAAATAGAAGCTCATTCCTTCATTATTTTCTTACAATTCAACTTTGAAACTCTAGAGAGAAACTATAGAGAGAAAGAAGAAAAGTATTCTACCTTCTTCACTTTGCCAATATTCGGTTCTTCTAAGGTAAGGGTATTATTTGTTGTACCAGTGAGGGTCTTATTCTTTCTTATTCATGAAGAGAACTTCATTATTCCATTCATTATTATTACGTTGTAATAACTTTGTAAAAGTGGCATACGCTATACATAACTTTGTATCTGCTGACATACCCTATACTTGGTGAAATCCTTATATTATTCCATTCTTATTTATTCTGTTGGAATAACCTGTATACGCGGAATCCCCTATACTTGGTGATCTTCTTCTGTTATTCCATTCTTTATTATTACATTGGAATATCACATGCGTGTGTTTTACAATTTGACACTGGTTCAATTGTTTATTATTCCGCATTTATTATTCATTTGAATATCACATGCATGTGTTTTACACGACACAGTTCCATTGTTTATTATTCAAAGATTTATTATTCTGTTGGATCATCCTCAGCTTGTGTTAATTTCACGACACGTGGTTCCGTTATTATTATTCCGTTGGAATAACTTTTGTCTATCAATCACCGCATGCATGGTGATTTCTTTTGTTATTCCATTCTTTATTATACCCAGTTGGTTAAAACTTTGACTTCTATACTCCATGAAATTAGTAGAATATCTTTGATATTTGCGTTTTATCTAGTATCTTTTCATGGAAATATTCTTCTAATTATTCTTGAATTTTACTCTACAAAACAGTATCATGTTGACAATTTGGACATTAATAATTCCTGGATTAAATAATTCTTGAACTTGTTTTATTTAATTATTATGTCATTGTCATCATCCTCATGTTATATTATGTTATCTTTGGCTTACGTGCATAGATGAACTTAGTATGATTATGACCAGGGATCATTCAAAGATAATCATGGCTTGTTATAAATGATGTGATAAAAGTCCTCGATGGCACATGAATGCAATCGATGGATGGTTTTTGGTATGATTATGACTAGGGGTGATTCAAAGATAGTCATGACCTTTGATAATTTGATGAAAATCCTTGGCCCGTGAATACGAGGATGATTAGATATTGTGGTTTATTCATTAAACCGAGTCTTAGTGATAAAATTGATGAAAACCTTTTAAAACCTAAAAGATAGTAGACTTTATTTTCTACTTGACTCTTTTAATGGATTGCATATTCCGCTACAGTTAAACTGGTTGTCTATTGTATTTTATCAGTTTAACATTGTTGAAGGATAATGATAATTTATTCTGCATTATCTTAGTCATAATATTTCTTACTGGGCTAGTTGAGCTCACCCTTTCTTTCACTGTTCTCTTCAGGAAATGAGAACATAGCTGGGACGAGTCGGGGAAAAAAGTGATGGTCCAGAGGATAGCATTAGTAGTCCTCACTATTCTGTGAAATAGTGTGATAATAGTTGTAATGAGGACTCCTTTTGAGTTTGTATAATATCTAGTAGACAATATTTGTATTCAAACTCACAGTTTATGTCGTATTGTACACGACAGTTGTATTAGTAAGTTGTATTTGAATTTATGTACCATGTAAGTGGCGACCCAAGATGGGTGACGTATACCTAATTTTGGGGACGTCACAGTTGGTATCAGAGCTTAGGGATAGGATCCCTGGCTAAGATGTGAGATAAGAACTAGGTGGGGAGAGACGGGAAATTCCTTCGCTAGTATGACCTACCTAAGTTTATTTGGTATTTAATTGGTCGGTCAGTGTATAGGGATAATATGTGACATGTTAATTAACCCTTGTTTTGTGACGGTGTTTGAGAATGACATCCGAAATCTTTGAGATAAGCAATGAAGCACATGAGAGTGTTGATTCAAATTTCAAACAAAAGGTAACGACCAACAACACGATAATAATCATCTTTGGTGGCAATGACTATCGAACAATGATAACCATCGTGGGGAAAATTATAATGCTAAGAATGGTAACCACTTGATTGGTAATCATGGCAAAGATAATAGAAGTGGAAATTTCAAGAAGAGAAGGTCATTTAGCTCGATTTTGTCGTATAGTGAAGTCAAGTCCAGGTGGGATAGTGGCACCAAAGGCGGATCTGGACAAAACAAAGTCGGTGGTTTCAGGGAAGAGCGTTTTTGTGACTTCTCAAAAAGGGTAACCCGAACGAAGTTAGCACGGTTAGTTAATTATAAATTCTTGCGAAGTCTATACCTTATTAGATACCGGTTCTACCCATTCTTTTATCTCTCTTTGCTTCGTCAACGTTTAAATTTGACTCGGAGAAGTTAGACTTTGACTTATTGGTTGAAACTTCGTTAGTAGGAGCCTTCGTTCTGCTACTATTTTTAAATCTTGTTTGATTCAAATAAACACTTTCACGTTACCTATCGATCTTATCTTTTTGAAAACACTTGCCTTTGATGTGATTTTAGGAATCAATGGGTTAACTACTCATCATGCTTTTTCGTAAGGTTGTTAGCTTTTATATTCATAACCAACCTATTGTGCGAATTCAAGTAACCAAACTACTAAAGTCAATTATTGTTATATCAAGCCATAAGTAAAGAGCCCCGAACCTTTCGTTGTTGACTTCCTTGTGTGGAATGCAAAGAAGCCGGACTTTCGTCGTAGGCGACATCGTGAATGAAGATGGCAAGTTTATAGGTATCATTGTGAGGTGCTATCTAGGTTAAGGGATAGAAGTCACAGTTGGTATCAATGTGACGTATTATCCATGTTTTGAATGAGAATCACAGTTTTGAATGATATTTCTATCATTAATAAATTTCTTGACGTATTCTTGAAGACTTCCTAGCCTACCCTAGAACATGAAATCGAATTTTGTATTGACCCCAGTACAAAAACCCATTTCTTAAACCCTCAAATATTTCTTCAACTAAAAGGATCTGTTTATGAGGATTATGATGAAAGTCATAATAAAAGCATTGGGCTAATGAAAATCATGGGTATATGAAGTATTAGTAAGTGTTATGATGAGTTATGTTGGTTATTATGTGAAAACATGAAAGTTTCTTAGAAATCACAAAGTTGAAAATCAGATTTTGGTGAAAAACGTAACATGAAATTCAATTGACCATATCTCCTATTATATTTTGAATTTTTTAATGTGGTCAAGTCCTAGAGTTAGATCTATGAGTTACCTAACTAATCCAAGTGGAATTACTGGAAAGGGTGTTGTAGTTTTTTTGTGGACTGATTTTAGCAAAGGAGTGCAAAGCTGCAAAAACCGAAAAAAGCTGATGCCACGATTTTAGAGGGGCTGTTTTGGCCACTTAAATTATGAGAAAAATTCTGGCCTTTTGGGACATGAAGTTATATGGTATAAAGTACCTCCTGTCCAAAAATGAGCTTATTCTAATTTAAAATGAGCAAGTTATGACCATTTCAATATTTAGGTTTTTTTTTATGAAAATCTATAATCGAGTTCTACAACTCAATAACCATGAAATTTAAATCGGAGGCTCACATTAACATGTGTAAGGTCCTGCCAAGATTTGGGAATTTCTGGAGTTAACCTTGAGGTAGCTAATTTCTTAAGGAATTAATTAGAAATTGATTTTTGAAAAATAGTAAATGAATTTTAAAAATTCGAGAAAAATATATTTTTCATTATGGGACTATATTATACTAAATCCCAGAAAAGAAATATTTTTGGGACTGATTTGGTATTTTCATGAAAATAGTTTAATTACTGAACATATATGAGTTAAATATGTTATGTGAAGTAACAAAGTTGAAAATAGGATTTTATGGCTAGAGAATCCTATATAGAGTATATGCATATTTTTTTGATGAGGGATTTGATCATTGGTGATGATATCTTATGAGTATGGCATTTTGAATGATTAAATGCATTATATGGTAAAGCGTAAACAATTGAAATAAATTGTTTATAAATTTAAGAAGCGATTAAAATATTGTTATAATATTAATGATATTAGATTATGAGATTATTAAGTGATTGATAACATGGGGATATTCTTGAATCTGGATAAATTATATTATAAATGTTTAATATTTATCCTTTATCTCATTTGATTAATTCTTTATATCATTATCCTCACGCTTATATTATGTTGAAAGTCATCTACATGGCTCAGTAGTGCATAGATGGACTTGGTATGATTATGACCGAGGATTGTTCGGTATAATCATAACCGTAATTGAAAACACGATTATCTTTGGTAGTAGTGCATGGATAATTTGTGGTCTTGATACTAATGAATACACAATTATCTTTGGTAGTAGTGCATGGATAATTTGTGGTCGTGATACTAATGAATACACGATTATCTTCTTTGGTAGTAGTGCATGGATAATTTGTGGTCGTGATACTAATGAATACACGATTATCTTTGGCCATAGTGCATGGATAATTTGTGGTCGTGATACTAATGAATACACGATTATCTTTGGTCGTAATGCATGGATAATTTGTGGTCGTGATACTAATGAATACACGATTATCTTTGGTAGTAGTGCATGGATAATTTGTGGTCGTGATACTAATGAATACACGATTATCTTTGGTAGTAGTGCATGGATAATTTTTGGTCGTGATACTAATGAATACACGATTATCTTTGGTCGTAGTGTATGGATAATTTGTGGTCGTGATACTTAATGAATACACGATTATCTTTGTAGTGTAGTACATGGATAATTCGTGGTCGTGATACTAATGAATATCCTCGGCACCAGTAGTGCGGGGATGATTTGATGATATGGATTAATTATTGAGTGAGTCTCAAAGATGAAATATTAATTCATGGATGTAGTAAAAAGTCATCTTTGGTAGTAGTGCATTGATAGACTTGGTATGATTATGACCAAGGATTATTCGGTATAATCATGGCCAGTATTGAAAACACGAATATCCTTGGCGATGAAGTGCATGGATAATTCGTGGTCGTGATACTATTAAAGTCGCGTCTCAAAGATTATTGGTTTTACTGATTTGTATATCTTTGGCTCAGTAGTGCAAAGATGAATTGTTAATGAATATCTTTGGTAGGATTGCAAAGATGAATTTAATGTTTTCAACGATAAAGGTATTCAAGGTATCCTCACCTCTTTATCATACCGTGCGTACCCTAATTTCGAGGGCAAAATTCTATAAGGAGGGAGATTGTGAGACCCAGATTTTATCAATAAAGATTTAAATTTTGTCGAAATAATTTTTAATATTATGGTGTGAATTTGAGATAAATATTATAGTTGTGGGTAGTATTTATAAATTTTGCAAAGTATGCAAGTGGTTATATTATATTTGATTGGTGGGGAATATTCGGTTTAGTAGGGAATATTAAATATAACTACTCAATCATTGGTGGACCCATAATGTAAATTATTGTCGGATTAAGAAAACGACAAAATATTTTTATTGAAATAACGGCGGAAGTTTTACCATTGATAATTTGTTGAACTACTCGGTAGTAAAAGTGCAAAGAATCATGTGTGGTTTCATAGTAGCACACGGTATTGATTATTGATGCTTATGTGAGAAGTCACTCGGTTTGATTCCATTATTGTCGATTAATAATATGAATTAATATAAGCGATAATGACGCTTTTGTTTTATTCAGATTATTAACGTAATAAAAAAGAAAGATCTTTTATATAAAATGAATACTTTATTAAAGTTATTCTATAAATAAAATATATTATATTTTATTATGCATAGTGTTGTATAGTGTTTTGAATAGTGTTTTTCATAGTGTTGCATAGTGTTTGCATAGTAAAATGTTTTTATAAATAGAATATATTATATTTTATTTAAAAGATTTTGCTTTAACTATGGACCGTCAGATTAAAGTAAATCAATCTGGACCGTTCATGGAGTAATTACTATGCATTCTATTTTCCTATAAATAGAAGCACATTCCTTCATTATTTTCTTACTAATTCACTGAAACTCTAGAGAGAGAAACTATAGAGAGAAAGAAGAAAAGTATTCTGCTACTTCACTTTGCCAATATTCAGTTCTTCTAAGGTAAGGGGTATTATTTCTTGTACCCGTAAGGGGTGTTATTCTTTCTTATTCATGAAGAGAACTTCTGTTATTCCATTCATTATTATTCTGTTGAAATAACTTGTAAAAGTGGCATACGCTATACATAACCTGTATACGCGGCATACCCTATACTTAGTGAAATCCTTATATTATTCCATTCTTATTTATTACATTGGAATAACTTTGTATCACGCTGGAATCCCCTATACTTGGTGATCTTCTTCTCGTTATTCCATTCTTTATTATTCGTTGGAATATCCCGTCATGCGTGTGTTTTACACCTGACACGGTTCCATTGTTTATTATTCGCATTTATTATTACATTGGAATATCCATGCATGTGTTTTACAGGACACAGTTCCATTGTTTATTATTCAAATTTATTATTACATTGGATCATCCCATTGATTGTGTTAATTTCACCGACCTAGTTCCGTTATTATTATTCCGTTGGAATAACTTTGTCTATCAAAATACCGCATGCATGGTGATTTCTTTTGTTAGTCCATTCTTTATTATACCCAGTTGGTTAAAACTTTAACTTCTATACTCCATGAAATTAGTAGAATATCTTTGATATTTGCGTTTCATCCATGACTTTTCATGGAAATATTCTTCCGATTATTCTTGAATTTTACTCTACAAAACAAAGATTGTTGACAAATTGACGTTAATAATTCCTGGATTAAATAATTCTTGAACTTGTTTTATTGAATTATTATGTCATTGTCATCATCCTCATGTTATATTATGTTATCTTTGGCTTACGTGCATAGATGAACTTAGTATGATTATGACCAGGGATCATTCGATAAATCATGGCTTGTTATAAATGATGTGATAAAAGTCCTCGATGGGCTCTGTAATGCAATCGATGGATGGTTTTAGGTATGATTATGACCAGGGGTGATTCGGTATAGTCATGACCATTTATAATTTGATGAAAATCCTTGGCCCGTGGTATGCGGGGATGATTAGATATTGTGGTTTATTCATTAAACTGAGTCTTAGTGATAAAAATTGATGAAAACCTTTTAAAACCTAAAAGATAGTAGACTTTATTTTCTACTTGACTCTTTTAATGGATTGCATATTCCGCTGCAATTAAACTGGTTGTCTATTGTATTTTATCAGTTTAACATTGTTGAAGGCTAATGATAATTTATTCTGCATTATCTTAGTCATAATATTTCTTACTGGGCTAGTTGAGCTCACCCTTTCTTTCACTGTTCTCTTCAGGAAATGAGAACATAGCTGGGACGAGTCGGGGAAAAAAGTGATGGTCCAGAGGATAGCATTAGTAGTCCTCACTATTCTGTGAAATAGTGTGATAATAGTTGTAATGAGGACTCCTTTTGAGTTTGTATAATATCTAGTAGACAATATTTGTATTCAAACTCACAGTTTATGTCGTATTGTACATGACAATTGTATTAGTAAGTTGTATTTAAATTTATGTACCATGTAAGTGGCGACCCAAGATGGGTGACGTATACCTAATTTTGGGGGCGTCACATGAAAGTAGTATGCACACAAGCCAATCATGTTTGATGATAAAGCATATACTTTGTAACAATCTTATTCATTTATTAATAATAAGTATTAATTTATTAAAGGCTTTTAATTATCTACATGATGTTGTTTTATAATATGTGATAAACCTATAGTTTTAAGCAATGCTTTTAGAATAATGATGATGATCATTCTAATGAGATCTAAATTCTTAGAAAGCTTAAAACTAAAATAGTTCCCAATCATTGGATTACTAAATTGGGGATTAGTGAATCCGGATAGATTGGTACATACGTTGTTTGCTCATTGGATGAGGATGATTGATCTCATGATCATTTGTGTGGAGACACTAAAGCAAGTATGTAGGTGCTTATTAGAGAATAAGTTCACTTTGAACGTTGGCTCGCTAAGGAATACCTAATGGAGTTTTATTTGCTGTCAATAGGAATTCCCTGTAGTGATAGTAGTACAAGTGATCCTTGGACTTGAGATCATCATAGTATCTTGTGTATGATGAGTTATACTTTGACTTATTCCTTAAGACCCTTAGGGTATATCAAAGGGTATGCTTGGGTATAATAAGTTGTACATGGAGATAATGTATGATCAATAAAGAATCTACCACTTCTAATAAAAGAAGAGAAATGTCCTATGTGATTCGATAAATGACAACCCAAAGAGTCCTTGGCGGCGAGAATGAAATTAGAAAGGAGTTTCTAATTTGCATTATTTGAGTTGTGCATTTAAGGATCGAAATACATATAATTAAATAAAATAAGACTTGACAATAATTCCATGTCTTATATTTAATTGGGACATTGTATGGTGGAAGGATTGAATTGTCTGATAACTATTTACTCAAAGGTTCTTTTATGATTAATGTTGAAATCTATATTATCCGAAAAGTCGTTGATCGCTAGGGAGGCTTATCTCTATTGTAGAATAAATATTATTTATTTAAATAAATTAATTGTTTAATTTATTTATTTAAATAAGATTAGAATTGTTCTAATTGATTTATTCACAACCTGCTTTAATATGGAGAACCTAAAGGGTCACACCATAAAAAAGGAAGAATAATTATTTAAGAAGTAAATGGCATAATCGTAATAATATATTATGTATATTTAATTTAATCTATGGTGATAGAATAAATTAAATAGCTTAATATTTATTATTTAATATTTTAGAAATATTAAATATAAATTAATAAGAGGAGTCTTATTAATATTATTACAATTATTATTATTTTAATTTTTAAAAGAGTTTAATAAGTACTCTCATTTATTCCTAATTGGATTAGGAAGGAAAATTAGTTAAAGGAGTTTAATTAATTATCCCTAATAAGATTAGGGAGCTTAATTAATTAAAAGAATTAATTAATTAAAACCCAATTCCTTAATTGTTAAGGTGGGTTGCCCTCATCTATAAATAAGAGGAGTCTTATTATGGGTGGTATAGGTTGTTGACTTTAAAAAAGTACACCTTTTCTATAGAGATAGAAAAACAAGGGTTTAGCCAACCACCCTTCTTCTTGAATTTTCTTCTTCCTTGGTGGATCACCTCTAGAGGCCAAACATTTGGGTGGCTAACGTTGATCAAAGAAAGGAACCAAACCCGGTGGATTCAAGATTGAACGCGAAAGGATTTGGAGGTGAACTTGTACCTGAGGAAGCTCGATCTTCAAGGGTATGATTTATTCTTTATCTTTTCGTTTAATTAATAATTGTGCATAAAGGGTGATCCGGGTATATGGTTTGTAATTAATTTTTAAACTCTGATTTTTACACGCTTCCGCATAATTTTGCAATTTGATTGCGTTGATGAATATTACAAACCTAACAGTGGCATCAGAGCCAAACCTTTATGCAAATTATTAATTGTTTTAATTTGATATGTATATTGATATGTGTTTAGAACAATTTAATTGGACATAATTTTATTGTATAAAATTTAATAATAATAAAAAAAAAAAAAAGAAAACATAACCGGACTTGTTGCATGAAAAGGATAGCACGGAATTACAGGATTTTTTTTAAGGCCACGGTTGTTAACCTTTTTTATTTTTTTAAGGGACGCAGGTGTCATTTGTTAAAAAGGAAGATGACGTGCTTACATAAAAAAAAAAATTAAAATCCCATATAATTAATTAACGTTTTAAAAAGAGATGGCACTATTTTATTATATTATATATATATATATAGTTATATATATATATATATATATATATATATATATATATATATATATATATATATATATTATTCTTAATTATTTTATAATTAAAATAAAATGTTTATTTTAATTTTAACATAAAAAGAGTTTATTTTAATTTTAAAATTGAATATTATATATATATATATATATATATATAATTATTTTTAATCTTAAAATAAAAGTTTATTTTAATTTTAAAATAAAAGGTTTATTTTAATCTTAAAATAAAAGGTTTATTTTAATTTTAAAATTAGAATTTCATGCTAACTAATTAGAGTTGGATTTGGATTCCATGATAACTAATTAGAGTTGAAATTGGATTTTATTTTTCCTAAAATAAAGGAGTTTATTTGTGAATAGGAAGTAAATCCATCTTTCCTTAAATAAAGGAGTTTGTTTAGATATGAAATAAGATTTCATATTATTCAAAATAAAAGAGTTTATTTGTGAATAGGAAGAGAATCCATGTTTCCTTAAATAAAGGAGTTTATTTAAATATGAAATAAGATTTCATATTATTCAAAATAAAGGAGTTTATTTGTGAATAGGAAAGAATATCCGTGTTTCCTTTAATAAAAGATTTTTTTTACATGGAATTGGATTCCATAATTAATTAAAATAAAAGAGTTTATTTTAATTAAAGATTTTTTTTATATATATATATGGAATTGGATTCCATAATTAATTAAAATAAAGGAGTTTATTTTGATTAAAATTTTGATTAAAATAAAATAGTTTATTTTATTCAAAATTGGATAAATTAAAATAAAATAGTTTTATTTTGATTTAAAGTTGGATTAAAATAAAGGAGTTTATTTTGATTCAAAATTAGATTTTATACTAACTAAATTTGCCCATTAAATGATATCAATATATATATTAAATGTTTATTATTCATAGGATGAATGTTATTTATTGATGCATATGATGATGTGTATGATAATAAATGGGATTGATTATGGACTATCGACCAATGTGATTGGATTTTATTTTTGTTGGATGCATGAATGTATGGGTTTTATTAAATGGGGTCTGCGTGACTTCGCCTTCTCTAATTTTTCTCGAATGTAAATTCTATCTCCTCCTATGTACTTCCCTCGATCACGATCAAGGTTTCTATTTATTTTAAAATAGTTTTGTAATAGGAATATTTAGAATTAATTTTGAAGAATTAGAGATTAAGGGACAAGAAGCGCTTGAAGACCCGTTTGTAATAGAACCCGGGTTTAAATGTAATAGTTATATTTAAATATTATTTCTTGCACCCTTAGGAGTTGACCTTTTGGTTCACTTGGTGGCTCTAGTGAACCAAACTAGAATAAAAGTCCATAATCAATCCGGTGTAGAATATAGTATTCTATATGTGCATGCTTATACTATATATATTATATATTATGCAAACATGCTTCAGCATGTTAATTAATATAACGCGTATTTTATATATATATAATATGCATGCTAAAACAAGATGAGACAAATTAATAACAAACCCCTCAATTTTTATATTAAGTCCTAAGCGTTCAAAGATATTTGGAATATCGAACGTCAAGCTTTCTAGCATGATAAAATTAATAGAGTATTAAATATTTAATATGAGTTTGTTGTGTCACCACAAGGCAAGTATTAAGTATTTAAGATGTTAATTTATCACATTTGATGCTTATAAAGAAAATTGAACAATATTGTTTTGTTGTGTCACCACAAGGATGATATTTTTCTTTTTGAATATATGGAGTGCTAGGTAGGACTTAACTTGGATAATTTTGATTCTGATGTGCCACCACTTGATCAAAATAATCTAAGAGGCAAAAGAAAAGGAGTTGCATAGTTGATGTAATTGACAAAAGTTGTCTACCTATTTATTTATATATAGTTTGTTGTGGTCACCACAAGGCTATATACATTTGAAATGGGATCCTTATTCTCACTAGCAAATCTTTAATTAGATTTTGCCGAACTATATATATTGAGGGTAATATAGTTTGAAGAAAATAGTGGGAGATACCAATTTAAAACAAGACCTAATTTATTTTGGTAATTAATAAAAGAATGTATGTTAAAATGTTGTTAATTACAAATTCATTTACGTAATTTTACAATGTCTAAATTACTATCATCTGCGAAGCATATTAGATGCTAAGTTAATCGTAATCAATTAAACGGATTGGTTAAGGAAATTGAGAAAAGTTCTCATAATTTGAAAAAGCTATCTTATGTCCTTAATACGCTTATCCTCGCAATGGTTGCGAATAATGCCTCTGAGGAAGAGATTGCTACTTTTAGAAAGTGGCAAGATGATGCACATTGGCTCAATGCATCATGCTCGCATCCTTGAGTAACGAAGCTTGACGTCGGTGATGAAACTATGGATGCTCCTACTATATTCCCGCACATTAAGTAGTTGATGGTGAGGAAAATAGACCGATAGATATCGAGATATCTAAGGAGCTCTTCCGATCTAGAATGACCAATGGCACTATAAATACAGATAAAAGTTCTTAACATAATCAATTTGATTGATCAATTAGGACAACTGGTTTTGTCATGGATGGAGAGTTGAGCCAAGATTTGATCTTGTACTCACTCCCGGACTCCTTTCACAATTGTTGTGAAATTTTCATATGGACAAGCTAGATATCAGCCTCGCTGATTTGCTTAACATGTTGAAAAATGTTGAGATTCACTTTCCAACGAAGTAAGACCAAGTCTTACTGGTAGGGGCCAAAGGATCTTCTGAAAAGAAGAAAGATTCAAAGAAGGTAAAAAGAAAGGCAAAATAAAGGATAATAAGAACAAAACTGATTTGGATAGCAAAGGAGTTTGCTTCCACTGCAATAAGCCTGGACACTGGAAAGAAACTGCGAGAAGCATCTTGCAGAGCTAACCAAAAGAAGCTTAGTGAAGTTTCGGTTATAAATACAAATTTGTTCATGATTTAAAATAAAATTTTCTTTAAGTCAAGGTTCTACTTGGGTATTGGATACCGACTTTGGTTATCATAAATATAGATTTATGAAGGGACAAAGCAGAAGTAGAAAGCTAAACAAATATAAGTAATCCTATGTGTGGAAAATGAAGCAAAGGTTGCTGCATTAGCTATAGGAACTTATAGTTTAGCAATGCCTACTGCAAATCTATTAAGTCAATAAGTTGTTATTGTATTCCAGCCTTGTTAAAAATATTATTTCCATTTTATTGTTGGACAATGAAATCTTTGGTATTATAATTAAGAACAATTGTTGTTCTATTTATAATAATAATGTTTTGTATAGAACCTAATATTACTTAATTGATTTTGTATACTGACTTCTGTGAAAATAATTTTGCAAATTGAACAAACTAGTATAAGAAAAGGAGATGATCATTCAAAGAGTTGAATGTGTGTATTTGCTAAAATACAATTGTGAATTATTTGAAAGGTTCAAAGAATTCAGAAGTGAAACAAATTGACAATGTATTAAGATTCTTTGATTAGGTCAATGAATAAATACTTGTGCAATAAGTTTCTAGATCATCTCAAATGGTTTTCTCATAATGGACACATCCTGATACGCAATAATTGATTGATGTATCTGAATGAAAAATCGTACCTTGTTGGACATGGTGCGGTCCAAAATGATTTTACCGACATTCCAAATCCTTCAGGATCATGTCCTAGAAATGGTCGACATATCTACGAAAAAGGTAACCTCAAAATTCAGCTCCAAGACACCATAAAAAGTTATGGATAGGAGGATTCCTAATCTTAAGTATGTTAAGATAAGGGTTGTCCAACTTATGTGAAAAGGTTTCAAAGGATAAGCTTGGGACAAAATTTGACATGTACTGATTTGTGGGACATCCTAAAGTAAGTTTAGGGTATATGTTCTATAATTCTACTTAGCAAAAAGGTGTTTGTTACGAAACACGCCATTGCTTTCTAAGATAAAGGCATTTATCATTGAAGGGGCTAGTGGGAGGATAATAGATCTTGAAAAGTTCAAGAACCACAAAACACTATAAAGTCAAATAAGAGGAACTGTAGATGAATAGACCTATTGTACCACAACCTAATCAGTAAATCGAATAGTACCAAAGATACCTAGGAGGTATGGATTCATCATGGATGATGATGATGAGGTACATATCATAGAAGATGATGATCCAGTTATATACGATGAGGTAAGACTTCTAGTGTGTATAAAAGGGTCAGTGGGAGCGTCGTGAAATTTCTAATATTATATGTTGATATACTACGGATGAGGAATTACATACCAATGCTACAATCAGTAAAGATAAAGTTGTCTAAACAATCCTCCATGAATGATTTGGGAAGAGTATCATTATTGGGGATACAAATCTATATAGATAGATTTAAAAGGATGCTCGACTTAACCCAAGGAACGATATTCATTTGATGCTAAAGTCGTTTAGCATGGCAAACTCCAAGAGATGTCTCATGTTGATGAGCTATGGAGTGTATCTCTTAATAGACTCTCGAAAAGAGAGATCGCATGAGTGACAATCATGTATACAATGAAATATACGAGACCGATGTGGATCGACCATATTCTGGAGAAGTTCACTATGAGTCGTTGAAAAACATCTTAAAGTGATTAACCCAAGCACTAAGGATGTGATCATATTCATGGTAGGTCTTAATTAAAACTAGAGGGCTTAATGACTCAAGTTTTCGAGACGCATGCACCAAGACGACGTAAAAATCCACTTTAAGGTAAAGGGTTACCTTGAACAATTGGTGCAATGAATTGAAAGGTTCCAAACAAAGAAAGAGTTGCCGGTTTAGTGATAAAGACAAAGTATATAGCTATAAATGAAGTCGCAAGTTGATTGTTTGGATTAAAAGTTCATTACGTAACTAGGAATAGTTCCTAAGTCTCATCTTGGATCTAAACATGTGTTGTGGCACTTTCATTTGATTAATAGAATCACTGAAAGATGGAAAATCACTATAGAGATAGTGGACTCTCATGAACAACATTACATATCCATTAACTAAAGCTTATCCAACAGCAGGATAATCGTCACTTAGAGAAGAAGAGTATGAGTTACCATGACGATTGGCTTTAGTGCAAGTGGGAGATTGAAAGTAGTGTGCACACAAGCCAATCATGTTTGATGATAAAGCATATACTTTGTAACAATCTAATTCATTTATTAATAAAAAGTATTAATTTATTAAAGGCTTTTAATTATCTACATGATGTTTGTTTTTATAATATGTGATAAACCTATAGTTTTAAGCAATGCTTTTAGAATAATGATGATGATCATTCTAATGAGATCTAAATTCTTAGAAAGCTTAAAACTAAAATAGTTCCCAATCATTGGATTACTAAATTGAGGATTAGTGAATCCGGATAGATTGGTACATACGTTGCTTAACTCATTGGATGAGGATGATTGATCTCATGATCATTTGTGTGGAGACACTAAAGCAAGTATGTAGGTGCTTATTAGAGAATAAGTTCATCGAACGTGGCTCGCTAAGGAATACCTAATGGAGTTTTATTTGCTGTCAATAGGAATTCTCAGTAGTGATAGTAGTAGACAGTGATCCTTGGACTTGAGATCATCATAGTATCTTGTGTATGATGAGTTATACTTTGACTTATTCCTTAAGACCCTTAGGGTATATCAAAGGGTATGCTTGGGTATAATAAGTTGTACATGGAGATAATGTATGATCAATAAAGAATCTACCACTTCTAATAAAAGAAGAGAATGTCCTATGTGATTCGATAAATGACAACCCAAAGAGTCCTTGGCGAAGGCGTAATGAAATTAGAAAGGAGTTTCTAATTTGCATTATTTGAGTTGTGCATTTAAGGATCGAAATACATATAATTAAATAAAATAAGACTTGACAAAGAATTCCATGTCTTATATTTAATTGGGACATTGTATGGTGGAAGGATTGAATTGTCTTTCAGTAACTATTTACTCAAAGGTTCTTTTATGATTAATGTTGAAATCTATATTATCCGAAAAGTCGTTGATCGCTAGGGAGACTTATCTCTATTGTAGAATAAATATTATTTATTTAAATAAATTAATTGTTTAATTTATTTATTTAAATAAGATTAGAATTGTTCTAATTGATTTATTCACAACTTGCTTAATATGGAGAACCTAAAGGGTCACAATTACATAAAAGGAAGAATAATTATTTAAGAAGTAAATGGCATAATCGTAATAATATATAGTTATGTATATTTAATTTAATCTATGGTGATAGAATAAATTAAATAGCTTAATATTTATTATTTAATATTTTAGAAATATTAAATATAAATTAATAAGAGGAGTCTTATTAATATTATTACAATTATTATTATTTTAATTTCTAAAAGAGTTTAGGAATTAATTTAATATAAGTACTCTCATTTATTCCTAATTGGATTAGGAAGGAAAATTAGTTAAAGGAGTTTAATTAATTATCCCTAATAAGATTAGGGAGCTTAATTAATTAAAAGAATTAATTAATTAAAACCCAATTCCTTAATTGTTAAGGTGGGTTGCCCTCATCTATAAATAAGAGGAGTCTTATTATGGGTGGTATGGGTTGTTGACTTTAAAAAAGTACACCTTTTCTATAGAGATAGAAAAACAAGGGTTTAGCTAACCACCCTTCTTCTTGAATTTTCTTCTTCCTTGGTGGATCACCTCTAGAGGCCAAACATTTGGGTGGCTAAAGTTGATCAAAGGAAGGAACCAAACCCGGTGGATTCAAGATTGAACGCGAAAGGATTTGGAGGTGAACTTGTACCTGAGGAAGCTCGATCTTCAAGGGTATGATTTATTCTTTATCTTTTCGTTTAATTAATAATTGTGCATAAAGGGTGATCCGGGTATATGGTTTGTAATTAATTTTTAAACTCTGATTTTTACACGCTTCCGCATAATTTTGCAATTTGATTGTGTTGATGAATATTACAAACCTAACATCACACATGTAATGAAAATAGTCTAACAATTTTAATATATGCTACCCAAATTATTTATTTATGGTTTTCATTCCCAATCTTATGAAATTTAAGTACTTATACATGTGACTTTAGCTCATAACCTAATTAGGTTAACTAAAAATAGGTTTACAATTAATAGTCACTTGAAATAACAAGATTATCCACTTAAGTTAGTATACATATTAAATACTAACCCTTCCTTATTACCATAACCTATAGGTTATTTAATTGTCTCACCGAATGTATAATTAGGTTATGAATCTTTCATTTAGGGTTTAAAATAAAATAAAATTAGTTTCTAAAATTTATAATTAGGGTTTTACACAGTAATACAAGGGTTTGTCACATAACACAATAATTGACCAACCCTTATCGGTCCACATATACAGTACACATGTATAGCACTAAAAAAATCAAAATATAATTATTATTATATTATTATTCTCATGCCTTGATCAAAATCCAAAAATTAGGGTTTGGATTCCATATCCGATTTACCATAATATACTTAACATTATTAATTAAGTTAAAAATAATTAACTCAATAATCAAACAAAATTCATATACTAAAATAATTATTATAATAATTTTAAAATCATTTCATATATTATGTAAATAATATATGATTATATTTTCATGGAAAATAATTAATAAAACATTTCTACTATAAAATTAATTATGATTAGAATATAATTTATAATGATCAATAATTCTAAAATAAAATTATTTGTAAATATTCATATTTTTATTTATCACATAAATACATACACATTATCTTGGCACATATTCCCCATATTTAAAATAATAAAAATATTTATACGCAAAATTTTTAATTTATTTGTATAGAAAATATCGAGTTGTTACATTCACTCTCCCTTATAAAGATTACGTCATCGGAATCACCGTTTTAAAACCTACACATACAAGTGTACATAGCATATACAATCATTGCAAGTAGATCTTGATCATAAATGATCGTACTGATCTTTAACCTATTCACATAAGCTTGTCTATTGGATTAAACTGAAATTTGATTTCTAAAAGAACTCAAATTCCTTCCTCAAAATTTTTTTATAAAATAATTTACTATATATATGAAAATCATGCATAAGAAAATAAAAGTTATACGAATAATACCTGGAATTGCACCACTAGCTGTTATGGTCTCCTGGACCGTCATGTTGTAGACCCTTGTTGTTGATTTTGTTGGCTTGCTCGATGTCGTAGGTCCCGTGATTGCCAACGTCCCGCTGCGCATTCCAGTATTCACACTCCCTGCCTCCGTCCTCCACTTCGGATAATCATTCACCTAGGATTGGGGCTATTGGGAGAGATATGGCCCTCCTGCCCGCACTTATAGCTTACAAACTTCCCTTTCAAACATTCCCCAGAGTGGTTCTTTCCATAGTTTTCACACTGCACAACTTGCTTCTTAACTCCTTCCTGTTTTACCTGCACACTTCAAAAATTGCTTCCCTTCCTTTGGCTACTACCACTGCTATTCCCACTATTAACTTCCACCTTCCCAGTTTCTTCGACCTTACTCTTTTTCTTTCTCTCTTTGTTGTAGAGGCTCATGGCCTCACTCCCCTCCTCAGCAATAATAGCCTTCTCCATGAGTGCTATAAATGTAAGGATCTGCAACACCGCCACCTTGTAGTTGAGCCAGGGTTTTAATCCCATCTTAAACCTTCTAGCTTTCCTAGCCCCCGTATCAACTTGATGCGGAGCAAACCTAGCCAACTCATTAAATTTTGCGGCGTATTCGGACACAGTCATATTCTACTGCTTCAACTCTAAAAAATTTACCTCCATCCTAGCCTGCATACAAGAGGAAAAATAGTTTTCAAAGAACAATGTCTTAAACCTATCCCAAGTAACAACACCCTCTCGTGCCCTCACCTGTGACGCCCCCAAATCCGGGTATCTTCCAAACCGACAGATGGTGCTCCACGATACTAAAATCCATACAATCATTCCATTGAGATAACAACAAAATGAGTGTAATTACTATCTTTGTATTACATCTATAATAAATCCTTTCCCGGGTTCATAACTGAATACATTCATTATTCTTCATAAGTATATTACATACAAATATACTAGTCTATTACAGGACGATTAATTGTTCATCTTAGCTTTGCCTTTATCTCTCTTAGAACTCTCAGTTCGTTCGGCTTTAGCTGCAAACATATGGTTCAAGCAAGAATGAGCATAACTAGCTCAGCAAGTCTTAACAACGAATCATATGAATATCACCCCAACAAATACATGCTTTAATTCTATATCTGAACAATTATCTATGAAGCATTATGAAACATTTGACTAATACTTCTCATACAGCAATCCCAGAGCATAATTAATAGCTTAGGAATGATGAACTGGTCAATAGACCATGAACATACTCTTTTCATTTTCATACGTGAAAAGGATATCCGACACTAAGGCCATCCATCCGTCTTTACTTACGAGCACTTCTAGGTGATCAGCCTATTGTACTATGTTGATCAACACTTTTACGTTCAATATTTGGCAACCTCGCGTGCCCATCGAAAAATCGATGAAAAATACTTTTGTTTGTACATAGACAAACATACCTTCTCATCCGTACCAAATACTTGGCATAGGATAGCGTTAACAGTTCTATATCAACATACTTGTAAACAAATCAATTAACTCTTCAATACTTGTCTAGCCCTAGTAAAACAGGCATCGACTCTTTTCTATTTATCATTCATGCACTGTATATCATGCATCACGTAAAAACTTGACTAATCACGAGGGTCAGACAAGCGTTAAGAAAGACATGACTTCAAGCGTCTTCAAATTTAAAATTCAACTATTCTCAGTCTTTACAGGATCTATATGACACATTCACATAGCACATTGTAATTAGTTATTAAACAAACTAACTTTACGATTTTAACCAACTTCTTCTTCTTCTATGGTTTATTTGAATTAACTTCGTTATTAAAGTCGATTCAACTTTTTATACTTCGTCATGTTTCATTAACTTTCTTTCATCCTTAACAGACATTCGATCATAAATGGTTAATTACCAATGTTGAACGTCGTCCACGGTTCACTCATTACGTATTTGTGTTCTTCGTTTAATTTCCATTAAACCATACCCTTTATTCTTACATTAAAATCTTATAAGTGTTTTAAAGTAAGTCTCATTATTTATATTAAGTACCTTTAACATCTTAGTTTAGGTCAACATTCAAAATGGAACTAAACCTAACTTGGTCAACTTTTTCCCCTTCGCTGCCGGCCATGGCATGCAAGATCCTCAATATTTTTAGTGGCGCCATGGTGGCGCTGAGTTAAGCAGTACTCGACCGAGTCTGCTGCTATGGCGCCACCATTTTACATTGGTTTTGGCACTGCGGCGCCGAGTCTGTGCACCAGTTGGCCAAAACAGATTTGATTTCTTAACGAAAATCCCGGCTTCCTAATTTGTTCGTTTTACATCCGAATTAACCCATTCGAATTCGTACAAGTCACAAATTATCTCCTTTACGTGTTCGTATAAGAATTTCACCTTTTTGAATCTGTTAACTCGGAATTCACCTTTAAGTTCATTTTTAAACGTTCGTTTAACGTTTTTGTTCGTTCAATACTCGTTTTCTTTGTTATAAGTCCGAATGCAATGATTCTTTCACCAACGACTCTTAATTACCTTATCTCACATGTTAACATTGGAAACTGACGTTTTCAAGTCACACGACAACTTTTGACCCTTAATTCGGACTTTATACGTTTCTGACGTTTAAAGTCTATTTCCGTACAATTCACCATAACTTCGTTACTAATGTTCTCTAAGACAAATCACATGGAATACTCCATGGACTTCATATCTATATCCTAACCAAATCAAGATGCACATACCTTAGCTACAATGATTTCCAAAACGTTCAATTATAACTAAGTTCACGTTCAAGACTTTCTACATTTTCTATTTCCGTAAACACTTACAATTTCTATTTGGCCAAGACCTATCCATGATTTGGTCATTAATAGGCATTCTTATACCTTCTCAATAAACGCTCTCCACTCATCTACGATTCTTCTATGAGAAAGAAATCGAAAAGGATGAAGATTACAGTTTATAGGAATTTACCTTTGAAGTAGTTAACGTTCTTGATAAACGTCTATTGGTTTGCTTGGAAGTAGAAGGATTATAGGATTCTAGATCTTTTCTCTCTCTCAAATATGTTGGATAAACTTTGTAAAACCACCAAATGGCCAACATAAACCTTATATTCATAGAAAAGCAAATGAGGGGCAAAATAGTCCAATTTAGCACCTCCTTAGTTATTTACAACTTTGTCACCAAGCAAAATACTTGGTGACCAAGTGACAATTTGCTTGGCCATCAAGTAGCCGGCCCACCATGCCCATGGGTCATCCCCATGGGTTGCCCCATGGGTTTTACCCATCCCTTGACTCACTGGTTCGATCCACGATTTACTTTTTGGATTGGGCTTGACATTAATTAACATTGGGCTTTAACCAATCTAATATTGGGCCTTGACTTGGGCTTGTATACTTAATTCATTGGGCTTGTTTATTAATCCAAGTCCAATTGGATTGGATAAAATCCTTAACTCATATTCTAATAATACAACTCGTATTCTACGCGTATTACTCACGTATTCTGTTTGTATAACACTCATATAATAATTGTATTATACGTCTTACTATTCTTCATACCATACTCTTATACATACTAGTATAATACTCATATTCCTTACGTATAATAATCGAAACGACTATACGCATTACATTTCCCTTTTTGGAAACCTCTTTCATAAACCCTTAGGTTTTAAGTCCGAAGGCAAAAACTTCGTTTGTCGTAACGGAAATATTATTGGATATTCCATAATATAGTCATATTCTAACATTAAGCGTTTCTCAGAATTTCAAACCTTAGCTCCAAATGTCATCGGATGAATAGTGTTTTTACGCAAACAATCTCAGAAAACCTTCGTTCTCGTTGTGATAATTCACAACAATTAATTCTAGCACAAAGCCAGAATACTAACCACATCCACACATTCTAGGTCATAGAACGACCTTCGAACATCTTACTCACATAATAACTCAATTAAATTCATTTAATCCACATAATCAAATAAAAATTTAATTCATTGAAAATTCAAAATTCTCGGGCGTTACATTCTTCCCTCCTTATAAGGATTCTGTCCCCAGAATCTCGCTACTCTTACACAAACAAATGAGGAGACTTTTCCTTCATTTTACTTTCGAGCTCCCACGTTGCTTCTTCAGCATCGTGGTTACTCCAACTTACCTTTATTGAAGGTATTACTTTATTTCTCAAGACTTGTTCCTTCCTATCAATAATCTGAATCGGAAGTTCTTCATACGTTAAGTCTTTTTCTACTTGAATAGACTCATACTCTATTACATGCTTATAGTCCGGTTTATAAGGACGCAACATAGACACATGAAACACATTGTGTATTCTTTCCTTTTCTGGAGGTAAGGCTACTTCATAAGCTACCTCTCCTATTCTTCATAAATCTCAAAAGGTCCTAAAAACCTCTTACTTAACTTCCCTTTCTTTCCAAAACATATCTTCCCTTTCCAAGGTGATACTTTTAGAAAGATGTAAGACCCTACTTCAAACTCCTTCTCTCGATGAGGATCTGCATACTTCCGTTGTCTATCTTGAACCGCTACTAATCGAGCTCTTATTGGCTTTACCATGTCTTCCATTTGTTGTACCATCTCAGGTCCCAACATTTGACGTTCACCTATTTCATCCTAACAAAGTGGTGTTCTACACTTCCTTCCATACAACGCTTCATAAGGCGGCATGCCTATACTAGCGTGAAAACTATTGTTGTAAGAGAATTCTACCAATGGTAGATGTTCGTCCCAACTCCCCTTGAAATCCATAACGCAAGATCTTAACATATCTTCTAGCGTTTGAATTGTCCGTTCGCTTTGCCCATCCGTCTGTGGATGATATGTCGTACTCAATCTCAACTGTGTTCCCATTTTCTCTTCCAAACTCCTCCAAAAGTACGACGTGAATCGTTGATCACGATCAGACACAATCGAAACAGGTACTCCATGTCTAGAAATGATTTCTTTGACATAAAGCTTAGCTAACTGCTCTAAGTTATACCTAACTCCTATTGGTAGAAAATGAGCCGATTTAGTTAACCGATCCACTATTACCCAAATAACATCGTATCCTTTTCTTATCGTTGGAAGTCCCACTACAAAGTCCATGGTGATATGCTCCCATTTCCACTTCGGAATCTCCAGTGGTTGTATCAATCCACTCGGTCTTTGGTGTTCAGCCTTAACTTTCTGACAAGTAAAGCACTTACTGACATATTCTGCAATCTCCCTCTTCATGTTCGGCCACCAAAAGTTCTGACGAAGGTCTTGATACATCTTAGCACTACTAGGATGTATCGAGTACCTCAAACTATGGGCCTCGCACATAATCTCTTCTTTCAACTCAGAATTATTTGGAAGCAAAATTCTTCCCTCGAAACGAAGTAAACCTTCATTATCAAGGTTATACTTAGTCTTCACGTCATCCTTCACTATCTTTTTCACACGATCGTATTCTTCGGTACTTATCTGTACCTCCTTAACCCATTCCACTATCGTTGGTCGAGTCTTTATTGAGAATAACATCTCTACTATTTCACATGGTAACTTAACTTCTAATTCCAATTTGGCCATCTCCGTTATTAACTCGTTCTGAGTCGTTAACATTGACAACTTTTCTCTACCCTTCCGACTTAATGCATCGGCTACTACATTCGCCTTCCCCGGATGATATAAGATATCACAGTCATAATCTTTTATCAATTCTAACCACCTTCTCTGCCTCATGTTCAATTCCTTCTGTGTGAAGATATATTTCAGACTTTTATGGTCCGTATATATCTCACACTTCTCTCCGTAAAATAATGTCTCCATATTTTTAATGCAAACAATACAGCTGCCAGTTCTAGGTCATAAGTAGGGTAGACCTTCTCATAATCCTTTAATCGACGTGGCGACACGCAATGACCTTGCCATCTTTGCATAAGCACGCAACCTAGTCCTCTATCGGAAGCATCGCTATAAAGAACAAAATTCCATGTATCATCCGGTAATGATAATACAGCCTCACTCAACTCCTTTTTTAGTTATTGAAAATTACGCCACACTTTTCTCATCCCTCTCGTGCTTTCACCGACTTCCTTGTCGATTTGTCGGTGAGTAGGTAATTTAGAAAAGTCCCGAATGAACCTTCTATAGTATCCCGCTAACCCCAAAAAACTCCTAACCTCGGTTGGCATTTTCGGTTGCCCCCACTCATTCACCGCTTCCACCTTCGCTGGATCTACGGATATGCCATTTTTGTCTATAACATGACCTAGAAACTGCACTCGTTCGAGCCAAAATTCACACATAGTGAATTTTGCATATAACTTCTCCCTTCGTAGTGTTTCCAACACTATTCTTAAATGTTCAGCATGATCTTCTGGCGTCTTGCAATAGACTAGAATATCATCAATGAACACTACGATGAACTGGTCCAAATGCTGTTTGAACACTCTGTTCATCATATCCATGAACGCAGCTGGCGCATTTGTCAACCCAAACGACATAACCAAAAACTCGTAATACCTATAACGAGTTCTGAACACCGTCTTAAGTATATCTTCCTTCCTCATTTTCAGTTGATGATACCCCGTGCGCAAATCTATTTTAGAAAAATACTTTGCCCCTTTTAACTGATCAAATAGATCATCGATCCTGGGCAACGGGTATTTATTCTTAGTCGATACAAAGTCGTAATGATCCGTCTTTTTTCTTTACAAACAAGACCGGTGCTCCCCACTGTGACACACTTGGTTGAATGTACTTTTTATCTAATAGTTCCTGTAACTGAACCATTAACTCCTTCATCTCAACTGGCGCCATCCTATATGGTGCCTTTGAAACCGATGCTGTGACGAACGAGATTTTGTAAATTAATTTTAATATTTATTGAATTAAATAAATATTTTTTCGATGATTTAATTATTGGATTAAATAATTAATTGATGCAATTGTGGTAGATTAATTTAATTATATGTGTTACATTTATTAAATTAATGTAGAGAATAATTATTATTCAAATATGTATTTATGTGAACTTATTTATTTAAATGAAATATTTAAATAAGCATCTTTATTATTTTAATTAATTTAATTATTAATTAGAGAGTTAATAATTTGACATTTTTAAATAATGAGGAAAATTAAATATATGACTATGTGAATTTATGAGAAGTTATTATATTTTATTTATATTAAATAAGATATTTGATTTATTGTGCAAGTGGGTGTGACATGATTTAAATTATATGATAAAGCTTTATTAAATTAAATGGTTTTGTAGTCTTTTATATTAGCCAAACATGGCCTTAGTAGGAGTTATGGGCAGTTACCCATGACTGGGTTAACTGACCATAATGCGCTAGTTCTTATATCGACGTCTTCTCCATTCTTTATTATTTCTAAGTCTAGAGAAATTATTCATAGAGAGAAAATTTAAGAAGTTTGAGAAAAAATTGTAAGTGTGTAATCAACAGGTAATTGTGAAAGGATCATCTGGAATCACCTCTTCTTAAATTATACTCTGGGTAATTTCTCCAAACCCAATTTCTATTTCACGTCACTTGGTTTTTAAGAAAATGGCTTTCAAAACTTTTGAAAAATCTCTATAATTGGGAAAGGAGTAATGTTTATGAGTTGCGTATGTATTAAGATGTTATCAAATCGTATTTAATTATATATTATGTAAGTTACCATGTCATCAGTTTCATGTCGTATATGTTGATCAAAACTTACAGAGTTTGGGTTTTGGCCATATGGCCTTATACGTGGTATTTCATGTGTTGATCATATATTATCCTTAAATTTTACACTCGTATATTATTATACATGTTGATACGAAGAGACCAAACTATAAACGAACGGATTCGGTGTTATAATGAATCCGTAGTGTCAATTTTCATGTTTTATTTTCAAAACCTTCAAGAACATCAAAGTCAGTGAAATTATAGATTTTAACTCTGTGATTATGTGTTTTAATGGGTTAAAATCACTCTATAAGTGTTGGGTATTGATTATATATGAATTATAACATGTGGGTATGATTAAATTAGGTAGTAGTAATTTAATTGGAGTTTTTAATTGTGTTACGCAATTTTCGCGAATTGCGAATCGTTTCTGTTCGCAGCATCGCAGCGCAGCTAGACTGCCTTTTACTTCCCCGTCTTAAATAATGCCCTTGCGCATGTCAGTCAATAGTGTCAAGTCATACAATAAATAACTGCATAAATAATAATAGCTATTTGCATGCAAATCATCAAATAAGCAGTAATAAAGTAATAAGTGTAATAACTTGTTCATGCAATACTACTCTCCGTAAAGTTCGTAAATGAGATTTTAAAATGATTAAGTCTAGCAATGTGTTAGTAATTTAATGTAATGAACATGTAAACATGTTAGAAGTATAATGTAATTATAAAATAGATGTTTAACATTTAAATAACATAATTACATGTAGATTGAGTTATGGAATGCATAATTAAATTATTATTCATGAAGTGATATTATGTGACAGTAATGTGATAATTTGACTAAGTATAGTCATAACCAAAGTTTAGACAAAAGAATGATCATTGATAATTAGTTAAGTTATAATAACTAGTATTGTGAATGTGAATTGTATTTATGATTAAATTCAAAGAACGTGCTTAGTTAAAGTGTAATCTACGCACGAGGCAAGTTTTCTAACCCTACTTGTTATTATTGTTCAAGTTTATTATTTATCTCGAGTAAATTATCATTACTATTATTCAAGTTCGAATTATTATATTAAAGATTGATTATCTTTTCAAAGTATGATTTTGTTATACAATAATCGTTCTATTGTATACTTCTTGAGATTATTATTCAATTTGAATATCATTATTGTTGAACCTTGTTAGACTAGCGAATCCTTATTGATTCAACTAGTCCATAGTTGATGAACGTTCTAAATTTCAGAACCCTTATTGAATTATCCAAACCAAACTTCCTTTGGTGCGGACTCGAATGTCAAATGAGATGAACAACCTGCAAAGGGAATTACTTATCGTTAGCATTAAGATATTGTGCACGTATGGTACTAAGGGTTTGATCCCCCTAAGTAATGCAGTAGAAGGTCCATAGTCTTATAACTGTTAAAGGTTTCAAGTATAACCCTTGATAACCTAGGACATAGTTCAAGGTCTTATGACCCTCAGAAATCTTTTGATTCTTGTTATTTATTCTTGATTCAAAAGTTGAGCTTTTATTCAGATGTCTTTGATTCACTCGCATGTTATTATTACTGTTATTTTATTGTTATACTTGTGGGCAATCGTGCTCACTCTTGCTTAATATTAACATTGCAGTTAAGAACGAAAGAACCGGCGAACCTTCCACTAGTAAAGGCAAGGGCAAGGTTAGCAAGTGATGAAGACTTATTATTTAGATTAGATGATGTATTTATGCTTAAGACTTGAGTTAATGATGTTGTTTAAGACTTATTTATTTATGATTTCGCACAGATGTTTAAGGTTAGTTTAACCTGGGATTGTATTATTATTCGGATGTTGTAACCCTTAAGGGGAAGATTTTATTCCTATCTATTGCATGGTTTGCATTTATTATGGGTATATAGATAGATGATATTTGTACAGTGAACACCAAATCCCGTGGAATTGAAGTACCTGGATTTGGGGGTGTCACAAGTTGGTATCAAAGTTGTAGGTTATGAACCTTAGGTGGGGGAATAACCTTAGGTAGTAGCCTTATAGAAGAAGATAGTAATGGAAAACTCTTATCGGGTTCTAAGAAATGAATTTTTGTAATTTATTGAAGATAATAAAATACATTACGTGTTTATGTGTTAAAGTATGCGTTAGATGGTGCGACTTAGTAACTAAAACTTAAAATTTTGTTGTCAGGATGTCGAATGTTGGAGAAGTTAGTCAAGTTGGGGAGGAAGAACCCCGAGTACCTATAGTACCGACAGAGGAGGAACCCCGAGACATTCATGTCGTTAGGGAACTGCTGGTACAGAGGGAGTCATCTCCATTGATCACCGTTGTTGGTCAGGAGCATGTGCCCGAGACTGATCCTGAGGAGGATCCTGAGGAAGAATTTGTTGACGAAGAGGAAGAGGAAGAGGAAGAAAAGGAGTTACCATGGTACACCGTTGATGCTGAGATGTATGACACTTTATACGACCGTAACGTGGAGTTACGAGATGAGGTGCAGGATCTGACTGAGCGAGCTATTATTCAGCAGATTACTCTAGAGGAGAAGGAGGAGAGATTTCATTTGCTCACTCACGATCGGGAAATGTAGAATGGGATTTGGTCCATGAGAAGGGTCAAATCGAAGATAAGACCGAGGAGATAGAGAAGCTGAAGAAGGAACTGAAGGAAACCTCCGAAAGACTGAACATAACAGAGGAGGGATGGGTAAGGGAATCACGTCGAGCTGATCATGCAGAAGATGATGGTTATACAAAGAAGGAGAAGATTGGGGAGACATATTCTACACTTAACAAGGCAATGAACGAGACCCACGATCGAGTTTTGAGGTGCCCAATCTAGTTTGAAGGACTACTGTGACGAACGAGAATTTTGTAATTTATTTTAATATTTATTGAATTAAATAAATATTTTTCGATGAGTTAATTATTAGATTAAATAATTAATTGATGCAATTGTGGTAGATTAATTTAATTATATGTGTCACATTTATTAAATTAATGTAGAAATTTTAATTATCAAAGTATATGATTATGTGAGCTTATTGTATTAATGAAAATATTTAATAAGCATATTGGTGTTTTAATTAATTTAATTATTAATTAGAGATTTAATAAGTTGACATTATCTATTAATGAGAAATTAATTATATGACTATGTGAATTTATGAGAAATTATTATATTTTATTTATATTAAATTAAATAAATTAATTGAGTTATTTTATAAAGGGTGTGACATTATTTAAACTATATGATAAAAGAGTTTATTAAATTAATTGAGTTTAAGCCTTTAAGGCTAGCCAAACATGGCACTAATAGAGGTTATTGCGATTAACCCATGATGGGTAACTGACCTCCACAATGCGTCAGTTTATTGATGCGACGTCTTCTTTATTTTATTTTTTCTTAAGTCTGATAAAAACTAGTTAGAGAGAATTATAAAATTTTGAGAGAGAATTCAGAGGATTTGTGAGAATCTCTGTGTTGAAGAAGCTTTTGAAAAAGGGTTTTATCTCTTCTAAATCTATACTCTGGGTAATCTCTCCCTCCCAAATTCTATATTTCACGTATTCAAGTTTTGATAAAAAATTGGCTTTCACAGTTTTCTGTAAAGCCTCTATGATTGAGAAAGGAGTAATATTTATGAGTTATTTATGGGTTAAGATGTATCAAATCGTATTTCTATATATATTGCATGATTCCATATCATCAGTTTCATAATATTACATCGTATATGATTTCTACAAAATTACAGAGTATGGGTTTGGCCTTATGGCCTTATACGTTATATTTTATGTATTGATCGTATATTATCCATAAATTTTACACTCATATATTATTATACATGTTGATACGAAGAGACCAAACTTTAAACGAACGGATTCGGTGTTATAACGAATCTGTAGTATCAATTTTCATGTTTTATTTTCAAAACCTTCAAGAACATAAAAGTCAGAGAAATTTTAAATTTTAACTCTATGATTATGTGTTTTAATGGGTTAAAACCATTCTATAAATGTTGGGTTATGTTTATACATGAATTATAACATGTGTATATGATTAATTTCGTGTAGTAGTAATTTAATTGGAAATTTTTGGGTTGTGTTCTGCAATTTTCGCGAATTGTAGAATAGTTTACGGCTCACCAGCCATGACGCCATCCAGTATTATAAGTCCCATGTACATACATCTCTCATCTACCGCAGCCTCAAGTGTCCGGTCATGATCTGAAGACCTAGTATAAATGTGGCGCCGCAGTGCCACTCTGCAGAATGGTCCATAAATGTAATTTTTAAAGTGTTAAGTCTAGCAATCTATTGTTAACTTAATGTAATGAACATAAAGATATGTTATATGTATAATGAGATGTTAAAATAAATACTTAACATGTAAATAACATAATTACATGTGAATTGAATTATTGATTTCATAAGTAGCTTATTATTCATGAAGTGTTATTATGTGACAATAAGTGTGATATTTGACTAAGTATAGTCATAACCAAAGTTTAGATAAAAGAATGGGTTTATGGTGATTAGTTAAAGTTATAATTAACTGGTATTTTGACTGTGAATGGTATGTAAGATTAAATTCAAAGAACGTGCTTAGTTAAAGTGTAATCTACGCACGAGGCAAGTTTCCTAACCCTACTTGTCATTATTGTTCAAGTTTATTAATTACCTCAAGTAAATTATCATTACTATTATTCATGTTCAAATGTTATATTAAAGATTGATTATCTTTTCAAAGCATGATTCAGTTATACAATAATTGTCCTATTGTATACTTCCTGAGATTATTATTCAATTTGAATATCATTTTTATTGAACCTTATTAGACTAGCAAACCCTTATTGATTTGACTAGTCCATAGTTGATGAGCGTTCTAAATTTCAGAACCCTTGATGAATTATCCAAACCAAACTTCCTTTGCTGCGAACTCGAATGTCAAACTGAGATGAACAACCCTACAAAGGGATTTACTTATGCGTTAGTGTTAAGATATTGTGCACAGTATGGTACTAAGGGCTGATCCCCCTAAGTACGAGTAGAAAGGTCCATAGTCTTATGATTGTTAAAGGTTTCAAGTATAACCATTGATAACCTAGGGCATAGTTCAAGGACTTATGACCCTCAGAATTCTTTTGATTCTTGTTATTGATTCTTGATTCAAAAGTTGAGCTTTTATTCAGATGTCTTTGATTTACTCGCATGCCATTATACTGTTATTTTCTTATTGTACTTGTGGGCAATAGTGCTCACTCTTGCTTAATAATAACATTGCAGTTAAGAACAAAAGAACTGATGAACCTTCCACTAGTAAGGGCAAGGGCAAAGTTAGCAAGTGACGAAGACTTGTTGTTTATATGATCATGTATTTTGTTTAAGACTTGATTTAATGATGTTGTTAAGACTTATTTGTTTATGATTCCGCACAAATGTTTAAGGTTATTTTAACCTGGGATTATGTTTATAATTCAGATGTTGTAACCCTTTAAAGGGAAGATTTTATTTCTATTTATTGCATGGTTTACATTTATTATGGGTAGATAGATAGATGATATTTGTACAGTGAACACCAAATCCCGTGGAATCGAAGTACCCGGATTTGGGGGTGTCATGAAGTTAGTATCAAAGTCAGAGTTATGAACCTTAGGTGGGGGAACAACCTTAGGTAGTAGCCTTATAGAAAGAAGATATTAATGGAAAACTCTTATCGAGTTATAAAAATGAATTTATGTAATTCATTAAAGATAATAAAAGACCTTATGTGTTTATGTGTTAAAGTATGCATTAGATGATACGACTTAGTAACTAAAACTTAAAATTTTGTTGTCAGGATGTCGAATGTGGGAGAAGCTAGTCAAGCTGGGGAGGAAGAACCCCGAGTACATATAGTACCTACTGTGGAGGAACCCCGTGTACCTATAGTACCGACAGAGGAGGAGCCCCGAGACATTCATGTCGTTAGGGAACAGCTGGTACAGAGGGAGTCATCTCCATTGATTACCGTTGTTGATCAGGAGTATGAGCCTGAGACTGATCCTGAGGAGGATCATGAGGAGGAATTTGTTGAGGAAGAGGAAGAGAAAGAAGAGGAGTTACCACGGTACACCGTTGATGCTGAGATGTATGACATGCTATACGACCGTAATATGGAATTACGAGATGAGGTGCGAGATTTTGGAATGAAAGCGAGAGGTTATTCAAAGATATTACTCTAGAAAGCGTAAGGAGAGGAGATTTCGACTCTTCACTCTCGACTGGCAAATGTAGAATGGGATTTGGTCCATGAGAAGGGTCAAACTGAAGATAAGACCAAGGAGATAGAGAAACTGAAGAAGGAACTGAAGGAAACCTCCAAAAGGCTGAACATAGCAGTGGAAGGCTGGGTAAGAGAATCGCATCGAGCTGATCGTGTAGAGGATGATAGTCGTGCAAAGAAAGCAAAGATTTGGTGAAACGTACTCTACACTTAACAAGGCAATGAATGAGACCCAAGATCGAGTTTTGAGATACCCAATCCAGTTCGAAGAACTACCATTATACATGATGGATCGCAGGACGATGCATCGCATCTTAGAAGAGGAGCGTAGCAAGGCTAATTAGTACCTTGATCGACAGTGATATGATTTATTTAATTATGTGAAGAACTTAATTAGTTTTAGATGTAAATTCTGACGTGTTTATGAACGAAAGAATATTTGAATGTTTTAAATCCTGTGGATTCTTTATTCCAGGATAGTTGTTGTAAATAGCAGTTATGCTATCGTTTAATGTTAAAACTTTGATTTGAATGCAAATATATTAAGTTATTTGAAATGATGTGTTAAGTGATATGTTAAATTGTTGAGTAATGCCTTAACTATTAGAGAAATAAATAAAGTTCTAATAAAGCGTTTATTTAACAGAAAAATTCCGCCAAGGAGAAGACAACAACGTCAACCGGCTCAGGAAGAGTCAACCAATAATAACAGTAATGCCAACGCTAATTCCATGCAGCAGTTGGTGAACTTACTAACTGGTGCCATGAATAACCAACCTCAAGCTCCACCAAACACAATGTTTAAGGACTTCAAGGCGGTGGGACCGCCAGAGTTCAAAGGTTCAATGAACCCAATCGAGGCTCAAACATGGGTTATGGAGATGGAGAAGGTTTTTGACGTTGCTAGGGTTAGAGAAGACCAGAAGACCGCTTTTGCAACGTTTATGCTGAAGTCTGAGGCTTGCTACTAGTGGCAAGCAAACAAAGTTCGAGGAGGAAAAGGTGTAATTACATGGGAGAGATTTAAAGAGATGTTTTTCGAAATGTATTTCCCAACTAGTTCACAAAATCAGATGGAGGTTCAATTTCTGGAATTGAAGCATGGAAATATGAGCATACCTGATTATACGGCAAAATTCAACAAGTTAGCGAGGTTCGCCCCGTATCAAGTTCACACGGATGAGAGGAAGGCGAGACGATTTGAGCAATGACTAAAGCCTTGGGTGTCTGACAAAGAAGGTATCAATATTTCAACTAAACATGTTTCTTTGGAGTCTTTGAAAAAAGGCCATCCTCATTTGAAGGTGGGAGCGATCACGGTGACCAAGTACAATCAAGATCAGAAGAAGAAGAAGAGTGAAGGTGAAATTAATAACAAGGCCAGTGGAAGTGGCACAGGAGGTGGAAATTTCAATCAGAAGAAAAGATGGAATGACAGCTCATCATCGAGGAATCAGCAAGGTAATCAGAAGAAAAGAATCGAAGCATGCCCGACTTACGGGAAAGCCCATCTGGGAGTTTGTATGAAAGGAAAAAGAGTGTGCTACAATTGTGGTTAGGAAGGCCACATAGCACCAAACTGTCCAAACCCAAAGAAGGGTGCTTGTTTTACTTGTGGTTCGAAGGACCATCTGGCAAGAGATTGTCCCAAGAAGGGATCGGGAGGGTCAGGATCGAGGAAAATCGGAAATAACAGTGGAAATACCTTAACCATCACCTGACCAACCACAACAAACCGAATCCGATCGCCTTGAACATTTCAACATGACGGTGCACAAGATGCGATTCAATCCGTGATGTGGTGTCGGTATCATTCCGATCAATAAAATTAATGCTTTTGTTTTATTTGATTCGGGTGCTACTTGTTCCTTTATATCCGATGATTTTGCCAAGAATTTAGATTTGCCTAAGGATGAATTGGATTACCCCATGAACATAGAAATTGCGAATAGAGAAATAATATCTGTTAAGTACGTACATAAGAACTGTAGAGTGGATATTAAGGGTAATATCATGAACGTAGATCTTATCCCTATTCGACTTGGGGAATTTGATGTTATTTTGGGAATGGACTGGTTATTCAATTACGAGGCTGTAATTGATTGCCAAAGGAAGCGTATTAACCTTATGACTCCATCGAAGGTTGTGTTTTATGGTAGCAAGTCGCCTAGACAAGCGAGTTGTCTGACTATGACGCAGGCCAGGAAGTTGTTGAGACAAGGCTGTGTAGGATACTTAGCTTACATAGTCGACAGTCGAAAAGAGAATCAGAAGGTAGAAGAAATACCGATTGTGAGGGACTTCGTTGACGTATTTCCAGACGATTTACCGGGACTTCCACTAGATAGAGAGTAGATTTACGAATCGATTTGGCGCTAAATTGCTCGAATATCGAAGGCACCATACCGAATGGCACCACGGATGAGAGATGAAAGAATTAATGGTACAATTACAAGAATTGCTGGACAAGAAGTACATTCAACAGAGCGTATCGCCGTGGGGAGCGCCGGTGTTGTTTGTGAAAAAGAAGGACGGATCGATGCAGCTTTGCATTGACTACAGAGAACTGAATAAGGTTACGATTAAGAATAGATATCCTGGTCACGTGATCGATAAAAATGGAATTTCGGTAGATCCATCCAAAGTAGAAGCCGTGATTAACTGGGATAAGCCGAGGACACCGTCGGAAGTAAGAAGTTTCCTTGGATTAGCAGGATATTATAGAAGATTCATTCAAGATTTTTTGATGAACGCAACTCCGTTAACAAATTTAACTCAAAAAGCTGTGAAATTTGTTTGGACGGATAAGTGTGAGGAAAGCTTTCAAGAATTAAAGAAGAGGTTGAGTACAGCACCTATGTTATCTCTTCCAGATGATACATGACATTTTGTTGTCTATAGTGATGTGTCGCATAAAGGACTTGGCTGTATCCTAATGCAAAACGGTAAAGTCATTGCGTATGCATCACGACAATTGAAAGATTACGAGAAGGGATATCCGACCCACGACTTGGAGTTAGCTGCAGTTATTTTTACTTTAAAAATTTGGAGGCACTATCTCTACGGGGAGAAGTGTAAAATATATACGGACCACAAGAGTCTGAAATATATTTTTACACAGAAGGATTTGAATATATGTCAAAGAAGATGGTTGGAATTAATTAAGGATTACGACTATGAGATTTTATACCATCCGGGTAAAGCAAATGTGGTTGCCGACACCTTAAGTAGAAAGGGTCGTGAGAAATTGATGATGTTGACTGCTCAGGAGGAGCTAATTATAGAAATGGAAGAACTAGAGTTGGAAGTGAAGTATCCTATGGAGATTGATGAGAAAATATTTCAGATGCAATCTGGTAAAACTCTACTAGATAAAGTAAAGGAGGCTCAGCTTCAGGACGAAGAATGTATAAAGGTGACAAATAAGATATTTGAAGGAACTGAATCGAGATTTAAGATGGATAAGAAAGGAATACTGAGATTTGAGAGTACAATTTGGGTACCGCCAATACAAGAGATTAAGGAAGATATTTTGATCGAGGCTCATAGTTCATGATATTCGATTCACCCTGGTTGTACCAAAATGTACCAAGATCTTCGACAACATTTCTGGTGGCCGAATTTAAAACGTGATGTTGCAGAATGTGTTGCCAAGTGTCTGACATGTCAGAAAGTGAAGGCAGAACATCAGAGACTGAGTGGATTGCTACAACCGTTAGAGATCCTAGAATGGAAATGGGAACATATTATAATGGACTTCGTGGTTGGCCTTCCGACGACTCAGAAAGGCTACGACGCAGTATGGGTTATCGTTGACCGGCTGACGAAATTCACACACTTCTTTCTGATCAAAATCAGATTCAACTTAGATCAGTTGGCGAGGTTATACGTAAAAGAGATTTTTTCGAGACACGGAGTTCCGGTGTCAATTGTTTCTGATAGAGATCTGCGCTTCACCTCGAATTTTTGGAAACGTCTTCAGGAATGCATGGGTACACAATTGCGAATGAGTACAGCATACCACCCTTAAACAGACGGACAGAGTGAGTGAACGATTCAGACATTAGAAGATATGCTAAGAGCCTGTGTGATGGACTTTAAAGGAAATTGGGATGATCACCTACCATTAGTAGAGTTCGGCTATAACAACAGTTACCACGCCAGTATAGGCATGCCGCCTTATGAAGCATTATACGGCAGAAAGTGCAGAACTCTACTTTATTATGATGAAGTTGGTGAAAGGCAATTGCTAGGGACAGAATTGGTACAACAAATAGCAGAAATAGTCAAAGTTATCCGAGCGCGACTAGTAGCAGCTAAAGATAGATAGAAGAAATACGCTGATCCACATCGAAAAAATATCGAATTTGAATTAGGTAGTTATGTTTTCTTGAAGGTCTCTCCTTGGAAGGGAAAGATCAAGTTTTGAAAGAAATGGAAATTAAGCCCAAGATTCATTGGACCATTTAAAGTACTGAGAAGAATCGGAGAAGTTGCGTACGAGGTAGCCTTACCTCCAGCACTCGAGAATGTCCACAACGTCTTCCATATTTCTGTGTTACGACCCTACAAAGCCGATTACAAGCATGTAATTGAATACAAACCCCTTCATTTTGAGAAAGACTTATCTTACCAAGAAATTCCTGTCCAAATTGTCGACCGAAAAGACCAAGTTCTCAGAAATAAAGTTATACCTTCTGTTAAGGTAATTTGGAGGAACCACAACGCTGAAGAAGCTACGTGGGAACTCGAAGAGAATATGATGAAGAATTACCCTCATTTATTTACTTAATTATGTGTAAGCGATTCTGGTGACAGCATCTTTGTAAGGGGGGAGAATGTAATGGGTCGAATTTATTGAGTCGTGATTCTGGGGACATAATCCTTTTAAGGGGGGAAAGATGTGACGAATGAGATTTTGTAAATTAATTTTAATATTTATTGAATTAAATAAATATTTTTCGATGATTTAATTATTGGATTAAATAATTAATTGATGCAATTGTGGTAGATTAATTTAATTATATGTGTTACATTTATTAAATTAATGTAGAGAATAATTATTATTTGAATATGTATTTATGTGAACTTATTGAATTAAATGAAATATTTAAATAAGCATGATGTTATTTTAATTAATTTAATTATTAATTAAAGAGTTAATAATTTGACATTTTTAATTAATGAGAAAAATTAAATATATGACTATATGAATTTATGAGAAGTTATTATATTTTATTTATATTAAATAAGATATTTGATTTATTGTGCAAGTGGGCGTGACATGATTTAAACTATATGATAAAGCTTTATTAAATTAAATGGTTTTATAGTCTTTTATATTAGCCAATCATGGCCTTAGTAGTAATTATGGGCAGTTACCCATGACTGGGTTAACTGACCATAATGCGCCAGTTCTTATATCGACGCTTCTCCATTCTTTATTATTTCTAAGTCTAGAGAAATTACTCACAAAGAGAAAAATTTAAGAAGTTTGAGAGAAAATTTTGAGTGTGTAATCAACAGGTAATTGTGAAAGGATCATCTGGAATCACCTCTTCTTAAATTATACTCTGGGTAATTTCTCCACACCCAATTTCTATTTCACGTCACTTGGTTTTTTATGAAAATGGCTTTCAAAACTTTTGTAAAATCTCAGTAATTGGGAAAGGAGTAATGTTTATGAGTTGTGTATGTATTAAGATGTTATCAAATCGTATTTAATTAAATATTATGTAAGTTACCATGTCATCAGTTCCATGTCGTACATGTTGATCAAAACTTACAGAGTTTGGGTTTTGGCCATATGGCCTTATACGTGGTATTTCATGTGTTGATCATATATTATCCTTAAATTTTACACTCGTATAAGATTATACATGTTGATATGAAGAGACCAAACTTTAAACGAACGAATTCGGTGTTATAACGAATCCGTAGTGTCAATTTTCATGTTTTATTTTCAAAACCTTCAAGAACATCAAAGTCAGTGAAATTATAGATTTTAACTCTATGATTATGTGTTTTAATGGGTTAAAAGCACTCTATAAGTGTTGGGTATTGATTATATATGAATTATAACATGTGGGTATGATTAAATTCGTGTAGTAGTAATTTAATTGGAGTTTTTGGCTGTGTTCTACAATTTTCGCGAATTGCGGAAAGCAGTTTTTGAATTCATGCCATGTGCCTTTCCAGACTCGTGCCTTACTTCCCATTACATGGCCTTTCTGCACCATGTATAAATTGCAGTGTCAATGTCGTTAACGCCAATAGGTACAGGTCCATAGCACCATCAGTGCAATACTGAGTAAAGTGTAACGTATTGGCGTAGCAACGCCACTCTCTAGAAAGTTCAGAAATGAGATTTTAAAATGATTTAGTCTAGCAATGTGTTAGTAATTTAATGTAATGAACGTGTAAACATGTTAGAAGTATAATGTAATGATAAAATAGATGTTTAACATGTAAATAACATAATTACATGTAGATTGAGTTATGGAATGCATAATTAAATTTTTATTCATGAAGTGATATTATGTGACAGTAAATGTGATAATTTGACTAAGTATAGTCATAACCAAAGTTTAGACAAAAGAATGATCATTGATGATTAGTTAAGTTATAATTAACCGGTATTGTGAATATGAATGGTATGTAGGATTAAATTCAAAGAACGTGCTTAGTTAAAGTGTAATTTACGCACGAGGCAAGTTTGCTAACCCTACTTGTCATTATTGTTCAAGTTTATTATTTACCTCGAGTAAATCATCATTACTATTATTCAAGTTCGAATTATTATATTAAAGATTGATTATCTTTTTAAAGTATGATTTTGTTATACAATAATCGTTCTATTGTATACTTCTTGAGATTATTATTCAATTTGAATATCATTATTGTTGAACCTTGTTAGACTAGAGAATCCTTATTGATTCAACTAGTCCTTATTTCAGAACCCTTATTGAATTATCCAAACCAAACTTCCTTTGGCGCGGACTCGAATGTCAAACTGAGATGAACAACCCTGCAAAGGGATTTACTTATGAGTTAGCGTTAAGATATTGTGCACAGTATGGTACTAAGGGCTGATCCCCCTATGTACGAGTAGAAGGTCCATAGTCTTATGACTGTTAAAGGTTTCAAGTATAACCCTTGATAACCTAGGACATAGTTCAAGGTCTTATGACCCTCAGAAATCTTTTGATTCTTGTTATTTATTCTTGATTCAAAAGTTGAGCTTTTATTCAGATGTCTTTGATTCACTCGCATGTTATTATTACTGTTATTTTATTGTTATACTTGTGGGCAATCGTGCTCACTCTTGCTTAATAATAACATTGCAGTTAAGAACGAAAGAACCAGCGAACCTTCCACTAGTAAAGGCATGGGCAAGGTTAGCAAGTGATGAAGACTTGTTATTTTGATTAGATGATGTATTTATGCTTAAGACTTGAGTTAATGATGTTGTTTAAGACTTAGTTGTTTATGATTCCGCACAGATGTTTAAGGTTAGTTTAACCTGGGATTCTATTATTATTCGGATGTTGTAACCCTTAAGGGGAAGATTTTATTTCTATCTATTGCATGGTTTGCATTTATTATGGGTAGATATATAGATGATATTTGTACAGTAAACACCAAATCCCGTGGAATTGAAGTACCTGGATTTGGGGGAGTCACATGTGCCGTACCCGACAACAAATCAATCATGAATTCTACATCTCTATCTGGCGAAATACCGGGTAACTCCTCCGGAAACACATCCGCGTATTCTTGAACCACTGCTATCTGTTCCAATGATGTTCCCACTCTTTGGGTATCCACCACATGACATAGATAACCCTTACACCCCTTCTTCAGCATCTTCCTAGCTTGTGTCATGGTTAGACAACAAGAACGTCCTGGTGATTTATTTCCATAAAACACCACCTCAGGTTTCTTTGGAAGTCTTAGGTTCACACTCTTTCTATGACAATCTATTATTGCTTTATGGTTAATTAACCAATCCATACCGAGAATCACATCGAATTCTCTTAACCTTATCGGTAAAAGATCTACCAATAATTTATTACCCCTGATATCTACGAAATAATTCCTATTAATGTGTTCAATGGGAATTATCTCCTCGTTTTCTACCTTAACGTCTAAAGGTATTTCTAACTTTTCGAGATTTAATCCCAATTCTTTGAGCAAATCCACATGCTATAAAAAGAACAAGTAGCTTTTAGGAAATAATAACACGTAAAATTTATTTAGATTGACCGGAATGATACACTGCTATAACATCTGTTGATCTGTGCCGCATCTTAATTTGTCATATTAAATGTTCTGGTGAGAGGGTCTACCCACTGATGGTGTTGGTCTAGTAATGACTAAATTACCACTACCAGAACCCTTACTACCCTCCGCCCCTTTCTTTGGGCAATTTCTTGCCATGTGGTCTACCGACCCACAAACAAAACATCCCTGACTTTTCTTAGGATTAGGACAGTTGGGAGATATATGACCCTCCTACCCATATTTATAACAACCGGTCTTCCCCTTCAGGCAGACTCCCAGATGAGTCTTACCGCATGTCTTACATGCCTCCATCCTCCGTTTAGGATCCCCTTGTTTTGCCCCAGTATTCCAAGGGTTAAAATTCTTCCTCTTAGGCATATTGCCACTTCCACTGGCAACCTCTGCCTTATTTCCTCCTTCTCCCTTACCCTTATTCTTCATATCCTTGTGGTACTGGGTCAACGCCTCGCTACCATCCTCCTTTATTATCGCCTTTTCTAGAATGGTCCCATAGGAAGCACTCTGAAAAACCGATATCCTACTATAGAGCCAGGGTTTTAGGCCCTGCTCAAACCTACGAGCCTTTCTCTCCTCCGTGTCCACTTGGTGTTGAGCGAACCTTGCCAATTCATTGAATTTGGCCGCTTATTGGGGAACAGTTATGTCCCCCTGCTTAAGTTCTAAGAACTTAATCTCCATTCTCCCTTGCATGCTAGTAGGGAAATAGTTCTCGAAGAATACCTTCTTAAACTGTTCCCATGTAATAGCTTCCGCTCCAGCCCCACCCTGGTAAGCCTCCTACCAGCAGTTGGCTTCTCCCTTCATCATATAGGTCGCAAAAGAGGTCTTTTGCGCCTTAGCTACGTTTGTAATAACAAATGCCTTCTCTATTTCCTTGACCCATGTCTGGGCCTCCATTGGGTCCGTGGTTCCCTTAAATTCGGGTGGACCTACACTTTTAAATTCCTTAAAGGTAGTCGTTCGGGCTACCCTAGGTCCTGCGGGTGCTCTACCCCCAGTTTGGTTAAATGCAGCCATTAATAAATTAACGAACTCTTGCATTGGGTTATTAGGACCCCCCTCGTTCTCATTATGCAATTTCGCTTCTTGGTTACATTGTCTTCTTCTTGGCGGCATTTCTGATTAAATAAATAAATTTTTGTTATTACTTATTTACTTACTTCATTATTAGTCGTCAAATAATTGGACAATAACTCATACAATCAAAGAAAATTAAACATAAAAACTTCCTTATATTAAAATGCTTCTTTATTATTCAAAACTATTTACAAGTTGCTTTCCATAGCCCAAAAGCTAGTAAATATTCATCCCGCGATTGACTTCTACAAAAATTGGGATTTACAAAAAGACTACCCTTTAATTATACAAAAGTGGGTTTTACGTCACTACACAAATGTATTTGTCATACTACTCCTAATACTACCTAACAACATTCTCATGCTTCTAGTTTGCCAAAATCGACACAATATCTCGACTTATAGTATGTCGAGTCTGTCGCGACTCAATAGAATAACAAGATATCTTAAGCTTGAAATCCTCGTGCGCACTGTCATTTATATATGACATTCGTGCTATCTTCTGGTCTTTTTCAACCAGTTTCTTGTGAAGTTCTATGACCTCGTTCTTATAGTCATGGGCCTTGTCAGTCATGAGCTCTTTCTCATCGTGCTCTATCTCATAGTCTGACTCTGCAGACTCTTTCGCCCCATAGAGATCACTGATCTCTTCCTTCTGGTGTTGCACCATATTGTGCAGTTGCATGTTACGGTCAAGCACTGAGAGGTACATTACCCTCATAGTCTCGATAGGTGTAGACTCTAGGGTAGGCATCACGGTATTAATCAATGTTACCTGCATGTCATCCTCCACATCAATCATCATATTCAAATATGATGATATCCCCATGGTCTCCTCAGAATAGTCCTCCTTCGAGTAATATTCCTCAGGCTCTGACTCCTCTAGAATCACTACATGTATGTGACACTTTGCTTGACCATCAAGTGGTCGGCCCACCATGCCCATGGGTCATGCCCATGGGTTGCCCCATGGGTTTTACCCATCCCTTGACCCACTGGATCGATCCACGGTTTACTTTTTCGATTGGGTTTGACATTAATTAACATTGGGCTTTAACCAATCTAATATTGGGCCTTGACTTGGGCTTGTATACTTAATTCATTGGGCTTGTTTATTAATCCAAGTCCAATTGGATTGGATAAAATCCTTAACTCATATTCTAATAATACAACTCGTATTCTACGCGTATTACTCACGTATTCTCTTTGTATAATACTCATATAATAATCGTATTATACGTCATACTATTCATCATACCATACTCGTATGCATACTAGTATAATACTCATATTCCTTACGTATAATAATCTAAACGACTATACGCATTACATTTCCCTTTTTGGAAACCACTTTCACAAACCCTTAGGTTTTAAGTCCGCAGGCGAAAACTTTGTTTGCCATAACGGAAATATTATTGGATATTCCATAATATTGTCATATTCTAACATTACGCGTTTCTCAGAATTTCAAACCCTAGCTCCGAACGTCATCGAATGAATAATGTTTTTACACAAACAATCTCAGAAAACCTTCGTTCTCGTCTTGATAATTCACAACGATTAATTCTAGCACAAAGCCAGAATACTAACCACATCCACACATTCTAGGTCATAGAACGACCTTCGAACATCCTACTCACATAATAACTCAATTAAATTCATTTAATCCACATACTCAAATAAAAATTTAATTCATTGAAAATTCAAAATTCTCGAGAATTACATCGCCTGATTCGCTTCCCACCAAAAAATTACCTCACCCTTCATCATGTAGGTGGCAAAAGCGGTCCTTTGCCCCTCAGCTACCCTAGCTACCACGAATGCTTTTTCAATCTCTTTAACCCAAATCTAGACTTCAACAGGGTCTGTTGTCCCTCTACACTCCGGCGGTCCTACTTCCTTGAAGTCCTTAAAGTTTGCCAAGTGGTTGTCCGGTTGGTTCCCTGTGACTAGCATTCCTTGCTGCATAGCTTGTGCTACCATGTTTGCAAAGTGCTGCATCGGGTCTGCTTGTTGTTGTCCCTCAATGTTATTGAAAGACTGTTCTGCCCTTTGATTTCGAGTTTTACATCTTGGCGGCATTATCTGGTTGAGTAAAACCATATATTATTCTTTACATTCTAAATCTTATCATATAAGTTTAGTATATTAACTTATTTCATTACTCAAACTTAGATTCATATTCATTTAGTGAATACTTTACATAGCATAGCACATACTGCTTTAAACATCATTCATCCCTTCATGACTACAAAAGTCGGGATTTACAGCATTGACTAATACCAAAAGTTGGGAACATTACATTACACAGACATACTTAACATTAAACAGGCCTACACAACAGAACCTATACTACCTATTCACTACGCCTTTTTCTTGGACAACCTTTCGCTTGATGACCTTCTATCCCACAGATAAAATATGCTCCTGATTTATAGTCGGGACAATACAGAGTGGTATGTCCCTCATAGCCACAAAGGTAACATATTTTTTTCCCTTTCTTCTTATCGGATTTTCCTAAGTCATGGTCTTCTACCTTTCTTTTCCCGCGGATTTTCCAGAGAAGAAACCTTGTTCCTCAGATCCTGCACCTCTGTTGATGTTTATTCAGCTTCAACTTTAGTGTCCGAATCACTATCTGTCAGCTCCACCATCTCTAGATCTGGTACTACATTTTCTACAATAACCACTTCGTCTGAGTTGTTTTCATTGTGAGCCTCTATTTCAGCTATTGGCTTCGATATTAGCTCGGGGGTATGGATTTGATCCTTCTTAATGTTATAAGCGTATAACAAGCCTTTTCCACTAGACATCTACACACATAAATTATCCTGATAAGTATATAGTATATACACACAGCAAATAATAGTATTATATAAGTTATCTTTAATTTTGTTTGACGATAAATTTAGTCAATTCATCTCTTTAGAAACTCTATATGAGTTATTTATATTTTCAATGTTTCCCTCTGTTCTAAGGTTATAGCCTAAGGTCTATCTCACCTAAGGTTTCTAACCCTAAAGCTCTGATACCAACCTGTAAAGCCCCCGAATCCAGGTACTTGAAACCCGAATTCAGTGCTTCACGATACCATTTCTATGAGCGGAATAATACTAATAATAATAACAATAATATAAATATTAATCTTAATTTACATAATTATCAGAGTCTAGCTCCCAAGTATATAACCTGTAATCATTCCTTACCATACATAATAATAAATATATAACATTGTCTTAATAATATTAAACTATTACATAAGATAACATTGAAATCATTCAGCAACCTTTCCCTTTTCCCTTATTCTTAACAGAGCCTTCAGGTTGTTCACACTTAGCTGAAAACATTTAAATTAAGCAAGGATAAGCATTTAAGTGCCCAACAAGTAATACCAATTATATATATAAGCTGAAAGAATTTAAATGTTTTCTTTATACTACCCTTCTACAACAAATCAATAGTTGTGAAGTAATCTGAACCGATAATAATAACATAACAACCCTCTTTCAAATTTTTGAAACTACGTACTGACTATAAATAGGGTTAAGGGGACATACTATGAACATTGTTTTCATTTTCGAAAAGGTTAAACAGAACTTCATCTGTAAACCGTCATAACTTACGGGCACGGGGGTGATCAGCCCGTTGTACCCTGTATTGATCAATACTACATGCAAGAACGATGTTATCGTTCACTCTGTCCACCTTGGGTGCATAAAAGTTTTTCCGTGTAAGGGATGTTCATACTTGTCGGGGTTCCAAACCAAAGAAATTCGGTTGGATAATAATAAGGTTTTATCTTGTTCAACAACAATCTATAATTCAACATATATATACGAGTATTTAACAAAGGTGTATCAACATATGGTTAAATGCAATGATTATCCAAGTGGGGACACTTGTATAACCATTTATAGAAATTATCGCACAGAATATATATCTGAATTACCAAATACTAACATGTTGATAATTAATGAGCGTATATAATATAGGGTTAATAATCTGTACAGTAATAATATAATTCTGAAACATTCTTACTCATGTTCATTGCATAAAGAAAATGCAAAGGTAGGATACTTGCCTAATGCTACCGCTTACAATCATCTGTGACTTAGTTTTATCTTTTATATCACGACCTATCATTAATCAGATCATTTGTTCGATTAGAACAATATATTATAACATATAGTACTGCATTTCGCATCAAGGACATAACCTAATCACATTATCACACATGTTCAATACCATCGTTGCATCACAAACAAACATTAATACGATTCAAAATATCTAAGTCCGGATCAATTTACGAAATATGCCGATTAAAATCGGTCAAACTTTATCGAGTAATTATCGAATCTAAGACTCTATTACAGAACTCAATATCTTTAAATATCACCATATTATTTTAATGACTCAATAAACATTTATTACTTTATCACAAATTTTCAAACATCAAATCATTATTAAATGATTCAAATATCAAATAATTCTATTAACATTTAATTATTATTAAACTATTAATAAAACCATTGCCAAAATATTAAAGTTATTTATAATAACCCAAAATATTTTTAAAACATTTATATTACCCTTAAATAATTTTTAAAATGTTTAAAATCATTTTTAAATAATTACCATTAATATTATTACTTTAATAATATCTTACTTATGCTTTAGTATCATTAAACAATTAATAATACTTTTATTCACTTACCAATAGTATTAATATTTTATTCATTTACTAATATTATTAATCATTTAATAATATTTTATTTCCTTACTAAAGTTATTACATTTTAATAATATTTTAATCATCCTTTAATACTTTAATTTAATATTATTAATCTTTTAATAATATTTTAATCTAAGATTAATACTTTAATCTAATATTATTAATCATTTAATAGTATTTTAATGAAGCTTTAATCTTAATATTTTATTTACTTAACAATATCATATTCTAATATTATTAATATCATAATAACATTTCAATAATTTATCTCGATCAATAAACAATTTATTCTAATTGTTCACTCTTTTAAAAACAACTTATTTAATATCCATAAAAGGTCATAAATAATATTTCTTATTATAAATTATCAAAATGCCCTAAAATAGTTATAATATTATATATTAGGAATATTCAAGCATTAAAATCTCATTTTTCTTATTTAAGACATCAGTTAACTTTTTATTTTCTTTTATTCATAACTTCATCATTTTTAGGAAAAATAGCAAACTGATTTTAAAAATTCTTCTTTTCTGGATTTGAACAGTATATGACCCAACAATAATCCCCAAAAATTTCTGGAATTTTAAAAAATGATTTACTAATTTTAAAGTGCCCAAAACACTCAGATCTTGCTTTATTTTTCATAAATCGAGTTTTACTCAGACAACTCTGAAATATTCAAGGTATGCTCTCATAGAATATATGAACCTACTGTAAACATTTCGGATTTTTCCAATGTATACGCTGTGAGATATTTGGCTGTTAATATGTAGGATTCCTTTACGGAAATAGCCATTCCACAAACCCTATAACTCGAAACGTGTCCGTTCTTTTTTCTACACGTAGATAACTTCTCAAGGTACCTCTGAGATTTTTCCAAGATTTTTAAAAAACTTGCAACTGACTGAAACAGCCTCAAGAAAAATGGGGACAGTAGCTTTTAGGGTTTCAAAACCTAAACTTTCTATATGGACTATTTTGGGGAAAACAGCCCCCAAGGCTTCAATACTTTCTAGATTTGTGTTCTACCACTTGGGTTTACTAGATAACTCATGTATCTAGCACCCCCCTTTGACGGATCATAAATCCAAGTTGTAAAACTTGAGTTACACAAGATTTAGTGGAAGAAAAACAAGAGTTTCACCCCCTCATGGAGAACATATGCTCAATTCCTTCCTATAAACCTTTGATCTAACACTCAAGATACATAGTTTCATATATGATGATATGTAGAACTAGGGTACTTTGAGTATTAGACCATAACCCCCATATATGATGAGATAAAAACCGAAATAGAAGAAGAATAAGAAAAAGAAAAGGATGAGAACCTCGCCTAGTTTTGGTTGCTATCCTTCTTGTTCTTCCAAAGTAAGTAATGAACTTAGGATGCATGAACAACAACTCCTCTCCCTCTCTTGGAAAAACTGAACCCTCTCCCTCTTTTCTCTCTTGTATGCTACTAGCTTGGGAGAAAAAAAATAGAAGAAGAAGAAGAATGAGAGAAAATAAAATGTTCTAGCAAATGAAATGGGTGATTAACTATTATCCCCCATACTTTTATTATCCCATGGATAAAAGGCTTTTCCTTATCTCTTCAATTAGCCTAATCATGTGATTAAAAGTGCTTAATAGATTTGCAACCAATGGGAGATTGACACACATGTCCTTGTGTGAAAGACTTCTACTTATGGAACTTGATTAGCATAATCTTCTTGCCTTAAAAGGCCTAAATGGTTGGTCCCCCTTGCCCCAATATATACTCTATTTTGCTTTTATTTTAATGCACAAATTTGATTAATCAAAAAAGCCTAAAATACCCTTAATCAAGTGGGCTAAGTATTGGTTTGCATTTTATTTCTTTTGGGCTTCTCTTTTAATTGTTTTGGGCCATGTAATGAACATAGTCTAACAATTTTAATATATGCTACCCAAATTGTTTATTTAGGGTTTCCATTCCCATTCTTATGAAATTTAATTACTTATACATGTGACTTTAGCTCATAACCTAATTATGTTTACTAGAAATAGGTTTAAAATTATTAGTCACTTGAAATAACAAGATTATCCACTTAAGTTAGTATACATATTAAATACTAATCCTTCCTTATCACCATAACCCTTAGGTTATTTAATGGTCTCACCTAATGTATAATTAGGTTACGAAACTTTCATTTATGGTTTAAAATATAATAAAATTTGTAATTAGGGTTTCACAGAGTAATACAAGGGTTTGTCACATAACACCATAAGTGACCAAACCTTATCGGTCCACATATACAGTACACGTTTATAGCACTAAAAAATCAAAATATAATTACTATTATATTATTATTCTCATGCATTGATCAAAATCAAAAAATTAGGGTTTGGATTCCATATCTGATTTACCTGTCATACTTAACATTATTAATTAAGTTAAAAATAATTAACTTAATAATCTGAACAAAATTCATATACTAAAATAATTATTATAATAATTCTAAAAATCATTTCATATATTATGTAAATAATATATGATTATATTTTCATGGAAAATAATTAATAAAACATTTCTACTATAAAAATAATTATGATAAGAATATAATTTATAATGATCAATAATTCTAAAATAAAATTATTTGTAACTATTCATATTTTTACTTATCACATAAATACATATACACATTATCTTGGCACATATTCTCAATATTTAAAATAATAAAAAAATTTATACACAAAATTTCTAATTTATTTGTGTAGAAAATATCAGGTTGTTACAAGGTCATGAGAATTAGAATTGTTTTGCAATCACCATGTCGTACACTATGATATAATTGAGAATTCAATTTCGTGTTACGTGAATGAGTAAGATAATCAAGTCTTAAGTTAAGGATTATAGACTTGATTAAAATGAAAACTAAACTAATGAAGTTAATATTAATATAACTAATTGGTATTTTGATTATAATGGTATATGTAGGTTAATTGGCGAACGTTTATTATATTTGCGTAGCTTACACATGAGGCAAGTTTCTTATCCTAAACATTTATTGAGCAAGTTCCCTAACTTCATTCTCTTATTAATGAATACAAGTCTTATAGCTACGTTATCTTTTATGTCAAGCAAGTTTTCTATTCCTAAATTGTATATTATAGTTGAGCAAACTTGTTGATTCTATCTCAGGTATGATTGTACAAGCTCTTGTAACCTAGTTCGTTACATCGAGCGAGTTCCATTTTCATAATTCTCGATATTGCTATTAAACGCATATACTGTTCAAATTCAATGATTCAAATGAGATTGTTCTAACTCTTTTGAATGTAGTACTTTGCATATATATTATGCCTATTCAGTTGTACATTACTGTTATTCGATCTTTGACTTTGATAACCTTGTTCAATTCTATATTATTTTGTTGAACCTTCAACTAGTAAACCAACTTGTATTGATTGAATTGGTCTATAACTGAATAGCGTTCTAAAATTCTAGAACCACTGATAAGCTAGTTCCGAGCTAAACTTTCTTTAGTACGGAAATCCTAAATTAAATCTGAGATGAACAACCCTAATATAGGAGATTTTGTACGTGTTAACGTTTAGATATTTTTGCACAATACATGGTAAAAATGGTTGATCCCCCTAAGTACGTTAAGTAGGGTTTGTATAGTCTAAATGACAGTTAAGGTTGGGGTAGTAGTACCTAATCATCGGGCACATAGTTCGTGGTCTTAAGACCCTCACATATTAAATTCAAACTTGTTTTCTATTCTGTTTTGTAGAACAAGTTCACCATTATTCAGCATCTGTTGTTCATACTCTTGTTGATATTGTTATTACTCTTTATATCTGTAACGACCCAGAAAATTGATAAATTTGTAAAATGATTTTATTTGTTTAAATAATTAATAAAGTTATATTATTTGTTATTATTATGTGTTAGAAAGCTAAATGTCGTTCTATAACCTAGAAACATCGGAAAGTCGTAGTATTTTGACTACGCAAAAGAATTAAAGTGTTTGAATTTCCAAGACGAAAATAAAATATTTCTGAGAAGTTTCCCAAAAAACACTATTCATCGATTTACGTTCGGGAATTATTTTTGAACTTTCGAGAAATAAGTAATTATAGAATACCGAGGTGAGATGGATTGTGTAATAATAATTCGAGTATGGAAAACGTAATTTCCTGCGAACTTAATTCGAGAACGTTAGGGAAAAGAAAGCGTTAAGGAACTTAAGTAATGATTGCATGATATGTAGGTATTGTACGAGGAAATGAATACGAGTATGATACGAAGTATTATACGAGTATGTATGAATGATGGTATATCGTATATTATGAATGAGTAGATGAGTTAGAATACGAGAATAATACGTAGAGTTTATGTTCTAAGGCTTTAAGCCAAATGAATGGACTTGTAGGATTTGGTAAGAAGTTGATAAATCCAATTGGGATAATAATAAAGCCCAATGCTAATCAATGTTAAAGCCCAAAGGGTTGTAATGTATAATCCAGTGTGGATTAATACAAGCCCAAGTGTAAGTAATGGTAAAGTCCAATTAGGTTTGTTAATACAAGCCCAAGTGTAGGATAAGTTAATTAAACTTAAAGCCCAAGCTATTGATCCAATGGATTAAGGTGACCCATGGGGCAACCCATGATCATATGGTTAATTTTGGTGGCCAATTAAAAGTTGTGATGAGCAAGTAATGGTTAAGTGTTGTGATTAGCAAGTAAACTTAGGGTATAAGTAATGAATAGTAAGGAGGTTTGATTTAGGAGGTGGGATGGCCTAATGACAACTATGCCCTAACCTTAGCAATCCTATAAATAGTGGGAGTGTTGGATCATTTTTACACTTGTTAATTTCATCCAACATAATACAACTTATTTGTTAGAGAGAATAAGCAAGAATAAGCTAGACTTCCATTATTAGAAAAGAAGAAGAACAAGCTTGATCATCAAATGTAATGATCCTATGTCATAAATCTTCCATCTCTACAATTATAGGTTGATAAGAGAAGTGTTGATTGATAGACATGTATACTAAGAAATGATAAGAATGAATAATCTAAGGACTTAAGTCTTAATAAGTCCTGAATAAGCACTTTGTTCATAGATAAGTTATTAACTAAGGAAGAACTTGTAAGACTTGTAACATGTTTACATGAATGAAGTTTGTATGATAAGGAGATGTGAGAATGGTGGTTAGAAGACTTAATCCATTATAAGTTATGAGAAATGAAATTGTATGTAGTTTATACTTTCATAAGTTATAAACTCACGAAGAATAAGTAATAACTTATCATGAAAATATGTTGATATAATATATGTTGGGATGTCAATATGATGGAAATAATCCATTTGGAACGATGAAAAAATCATAAGAAATGAAGTTATGCCAGAATTCTCACGATTGGACGATAATCGTCAAATTCGTGAAATTCAAGGATTAGAAATCGAATTTTGGTATTAAGCTCGGAAACGTTGGTTATCAATGGGAAAAAGTCTTTTTTGGCATTATAGAGTTGCGAACTCGAAAATGACCGAATTTTGACTTAGAACGAAGAAACGAGCGTTGAACGTTTATCATTTTCATTAAAAATGAACTCATGGGTGAATTTTGAGTTAACGAAGTAAAAAATGTAAAATTCTTGCATGAACGCGTAGAGTATGTGATTTTTGAGCTAACGACTTTTGAACAAGCCAATTCGGAATTAAATGATCAAATTTGGAGTCCGGGAAGTTCACAAAGTTAATAATTTGTCAAATTTTTTCGGTGCATGAGTCAAATGGCGCCAGCATGTGCCGATTGAGAGAACAAGGATAAATAGGTGGCCATGACACCGAGAAAGCCATAACCTACAGGAGTTTGGTGCTGCAGCGCGACCTAATGTATTGAAGTTGGCGCTGCAACACCGGAACCGGGTAAAACCCTCTTGACGAGTTCTTTGCGATGGCATGGGTCAAGGAAGGAAGCTGAATGCAGTGGCCAAACCTTAGGTTTTGCATAGTAAAGAAAGATTACGAAGATAAAAAGAAAGACATATAGTTAGTAGTGAAGTACAACCTTAAGGAACTTGAAGTAACATTCTTAATTAATGTTAAAGTCCTTTAGTATTGAAACTGAAGGTTGACGAAAGATTAATTAAATGTCAGAGCAATGTAATGTGATAAGCCGGAACCAATAATAAACAATCTAAGGCATGATTAGATATAGAAGAAGGGTAAGATTCATTAGGAACCATGTATGTTTATTAATGACCTAATATGTTATGTTATGTGATCATCTACTGTAGAGACCTTAAAGACTTAAAGTGAACGTGTAATAACAGTAGCAGACGCTGAAGGCAAGTGTTCTAACCCTTGTGTCAGTTCAATCTGGACAAGCTTTGTGATTCATGTATTCTTACGCATGAGTTGATGTATGATAAAGTGAAAGCCAATTCTTTCGCCTAGACTTACGATATGTTGGATTTCTTATAATCTATCAAAGTATTGTCAATGTTTTACCAAATTATGTTGGTGTGGTTTTCAATTGAAGACTGAGTATGCTAAAATCTTTTGTCATCAAACGACAGGCACGTGAGGTTGCCACAACTTAAATGTACATACGTTTAAAGAAAGTAGTGTTGATCAACATAGAGTACTATAGACTGATCACCTAGACGTTCTCGTAAGATATGCCGGACTTATAGACTTAGTGTCGGGTTGTTCTTTTCAAAGAAAGTATGAAATGCTCAAGGTCTTGGATCGAGTTCTATGTTTAATGAATGCTATTCATTGTGAAACTTTTTGAAGGAAAAGAAATGCTATTTTGAATTATCGATAGTACTTCGTAACAATTGTTCAGTTATTGAAGATATACGATTCCTATGTTTCAAGCATGCTATTTAATTGGAATTGTTGTACTTGTTGAGCTAGTTATGCTCACTCTTTCTTGAACCATATGAATGAAGCTTAGACCGAACGGATCGAAGGATCCGACAAGGATAAAGGGAAGGCTAAGGCAAACCTGTAGATTAATTATGTAATAGTATAGGTGAATGATATTAATATTTGATATTATGACAAGAACAAATGTAATGGTTATTAAGAACCTGGGGAATGGTAATATTGTTTTGGAATATATATAAGACATATTCTCGTGAATCATGTAAAGTACTGTGTAAAAGACTATATATATGGGTTGGAAGATACCCGGATTTGGGGGCGTCATAGGTTGGTATCAAGGCAGTAGGTTATAAAACTTAAGGGGGGATTAGAACCTTAAGTCATAACCTTAGGAAGAGTTAAAGAAGTAAAAGATGGAAATTAACCCTATAAAAATGCATTATATATGTTATGTGGTTTTATTATTCTACTGACGTGTACTAATCAAACTATTTGTTTTGTTGTAGATGTAAGGAGGAAATGAAATGTATAGGGATATATACATGTAGTCAGTGAAGGGTCGGTGAATCAAGTAGAGATTATACTGAATCCTATAGCAGTAGAGCTTGAAGTTGTGATACTTGAGTCTAGAGACTCTGAAAGCCTAGATCTCATGGCCATGTTAGATGGCATGTCTGAAGAGGATGTGGAGGTGGTGTCTTTTAACCCCATAGCACCTGATGAAAAGATGACTCCGGGGAAGTCAATGGGAGCACTGTTCATGGAAGTATTGGATAGAAACATCTAGTATGGTAAGGAGGTAAAGGAGCTAAAAGAGGAACTTCATGTTGTCTTGGAGGATAAGACAGATGTGGAGTCGATGTGGGAGCAGGAATATGAGGAGAGATTTTTAGCCAAGGACAAGGTCCATGAGCTAAAACAAGAGGTCTTTGAGCTCAGACAGAAGATAAAGACCAAGAAACAAAAGAGAAGGAGGATGTCCTATATTCATAGGAGTTCTCATAAGGATGTTCAGCAGTAGGTAGCTGGGTATCCAATAGAGGTTGGGCAGACTCGGTATACTATCAGCCGAGATGTTATCGTCAGTCTTGCCACCGCGAATTTTAAAAATGCCTTGTGGCAGATGTAATCTAGTAGTGGCTAGAGTAGTTTTAGATATGTAAATATGATGTATCTAGTAGTGACGTAAAATTGTCTTTTGTATATCAAAGGGTAGTCTTTTGTAAATCCCAATTTTTGGAAAGTAATTACGGGATATTAATGTAATCAGCTCAGGCTGTGTAATGTAAACGATGTAGTATTATACTACAAGGAATGAATCAATATAAGCCTTTTTCAGAACATATTGAGTAATGAATGTTGAAGTTATTGTTTAATCTTGAATAATAACTAACTAAAATGGAGCGAATAATAACAAAATCTGTTGTTTATTGTAACTGCAAAATGCCGCCAAGAAGGAGACAACATAATCAAGACGCTAACATAAATCAACCGGAGGGAGGTCCGATAAACCCCATATAGGAATTTGTTAACTTGTTAACAACATCGTTTAATAGAAATGGGGCTAATATCCCCGTAAATCATGGAGTAGTAGGAGCTACTACTTTTAAAGATTTTAAGAGTGTTGGTCCGCCGCAGTTCAAAGGAACTACGGACCCTATAGAAGCCCAGACATGGGTGAAAGAAATTGAGAAGGCATTTGTTATAGAAAATGTCGACGAAAGCCAAAAGGTTGCTTTTGCAACCTACATGATGAAAGGAGAGGCCAACTTTTGGTGGGAGGCCAACCAGGCTAGGGCCGATATCGAGAATCTAACGTGGGTAAGGTTCAGGGAGATTTTCTTCGAGAACTATTTTACCATGAGTATGCAGTGATATCCCTTACGACAATAATGATATCCATTACCACAATAATAATATCCCTTACCACAATAATAATATCCCTTACCACAATAATGATATCCCTTACCTTGGCATGTGACTTGATTCTGCTTTCCGTGAAATTGATCATCTTAAATAATTCTTGCATTTCTTATCTACACTTGGAGTAATATTACACTCAATAGAAATACTCACAATATTGAAGTAAAAGAATTCTATATTTTTAATGTAGTGATGGTGTGTGTTTAGTTGCTCAACCGGGCAACCTATTTATACTGAAAATTGAGGAAACAATTAGCACACACGCTTTGACAAAATAACCAAATCAGTTGTATAATAATGGTAGTGGAAATTATGGTCCCACAGAGAAAATTAAACCAACTTGTACATGTTTTAAAAATAATTGAGTTGTGGTCCAGGCAACTTTAGAAAAAGTAAAGTGTCGACAAGTCCTGCCAAACTTACTTTTGTAAAAAGAAAATAATTGAACAAACATATATATATCATACTTAACTTTAACTAACACCTTTTATTCATCAATTATTTACACATTTTCAATCTTTCAATAATTATTCACAATTATTAACATAGATCCACAATACTTCCAACTGGTATAATTATATCATCTCAAATAATATGAGTTACTGTGTAATAACTACTGTGACAATTATTGAATAAAAGACTGAGTTACTTCTTACGTAATTAAGAATCAATACCTTTAAATTTTAGTAAAAGTAAGGATCAACATCAAATCATATTTATCTCGAATAACCTATAAACCAACTAATAATTCATTATTCATTTAAGTTGTCTTTATTTATCGCATAATATCATTATATTTAATAATGTTCATGTTTTACAACTTAGAACAACATCCTTTATCGTCTAAAACATTACACGTTGCATACGTGCATGCCCGACGTCCTCCGATTTCCTTTGAAAACACACCAGTCCCTAAAATAGCCATTTTAGGCCTTGATATCGATCTCAAATCTCAAAACATAAAGAATAAAAGTTTTAAGTCTACTCGTTATATTTTTGAATCATCCTGAATCACCTCAATCAGAATTTGTATGAAAAAAGTTATTCCCAATGTACTAAAGGACTTCCGAACAGATTTTGGCTTAACACTTGACCAGCGCCTAGGAGCCCAAATTTGGCATTGGGCAAGCGCCTAGGCGGCCAAGAACAGATTCTAAGCGCCGTGCCTAGTGCCTAGGTGCTCGACCTTTGGCACTTAACTCCAATTTTCCAAATTTTGCAACTTTTGACACACATACTTCAAATCTTCATAACTTCTTCATCCGTTGTCGGAATTAGTCCATTTTTGAGGCTATGGAAAGCTTGTAACATGCTCTATAAAACCCCCATGATTTCATAATTTTTTAGATTCATTTATTATTCCAAATTTGGCTCCAAATCCCCCAAGACTAAGTTTTTCATCGCTTAACATATTTTATAAAAACTTTCATCACAACTTCAATTTAAATCATTTTTAGTCTGTTAAAAATTGGAATATTTCCATAACTTCTTAATCTATAGATTGTCCTCCTCGAACATTACACATAAATCAACTATCAACACTTTTAAAAGTTTGATGTAAGTCCTCAAAATAACTTTTGTTCATCCTCAAACATATGCCCAACTTTTTGATCTTAAATTCTATTATGACATGGATTAAACATAAAATCTTTATCATATACTTCTTTATTACTTTGGATCCATCATGATCCCCTATAACCCAACTTTTAACAAATTAAACTCTTAGAAAAATTAAAGAGATGAAATGTTTTGGTTTTACCTTTTGATTTCTTATTCATCCTTCATGCTTCCATAGTTTCATCTTCTTATTTCTTCCTTTCTTTCTCTTTCCTTTCTCTCTTCTCTCTTTCTTCTTCTGAACATGGCTATGGGAGGGAGCATGAGAGAATGAGAAAGTGTGCTAAAACTAAAAATGATGGTGTTTTTGTTTTTCTTCCTTTCTTCTTCTTCTTCTTTCTCCTTTTCTCTCTCTCTATCTTATCAATATTTTGGGCTACATAAGGAAGAGGTTGTGAGAAAAACGAGAAAGACATCTCCTGATTTTTGCCTTATTAGGCTCTATCAATTGCCTAACTCCCTTGTCCCACCAAAATGAAATTCAACAATCAAACAAAAGGTTGGTGATGAATGTGTGGAAAGTTTGAAGTATTAGGAAAATAAGCCTCAAGATTATTCCACCTCTATCAGCATTAACCGCCCCTCTCATAGACCACAATATTTTAGAAGGTTTAATACTCCTCTATTATTAGCTCATTTATCCAATTAATTGTTCATTTGACCATTTATAAATTTAACATTTTACAATTTTAGAATAATAACCATAAATTAATTTAGACTTTTACTTCATAAAATTCGTGGTCTTACAATCACCCCACCTTATGAAATTTTGCCCTCGAAATTTACATACGTACCTGAAATTCCGAAGAAATAAGAATTTCAAATTCTAGCTCCCATGCTACTTCCTTTGTCTCATGGTTCATCCATTGCTCAATTCCTGTATTTCAGATATCATTCAAGAATACAGTTTCAAAACAATGGTTAATTGACATGCCACATATTATCCCTATATTCTGACCAACCTATTAAATAACAATTTAGCTTAGGTAGGTCATACTAGCGAAGGATTTACCCGTGTCTTCCCTCCTAGTTCTAGTCTCACATCTCAGCCAGTGATCATATCCGTAAGCTTTGATACCAACTGTGACACTCTCAAAATAGGTATACATCACCCATCTTGAGTCGCCAGAAAATACACTACTTACAACTCCATTTATGCAACTGTCGTGCAAAATACGACGACTCATATATTGTGAGTTTCAATACAAATATTATTACGTATATAATACAACAATATTCATAATTAAATTATTACAATGCCATATAAAGTACAAAAACAATTATATCAAGTCCCCGAAGGAACACGAGAAGATTTATGTTCTCCTCATTCTAGTGGAGTGCACCTTTGACGCTTCCATATTCTGATTCACCTCACCCTATTATTGTTCACCAAAATTAAATATCAAATGATGTATAAAACACGTCACACACATTTTAAGTTCTCAGTACAATTATTATATCACACCGTTTCATAATTTGATTAGGCTTGTGACTAATTCATGTCACCACTGTGAGACCCCAGATTTTATCAATAAAGATTTAAATTTTGTCGAAATAATTTTTAATATTATAGTGTGAATTTGAGATAATATTATAGTTGTGGGTAGTATTTATAAATTTTGCAAAGTATGCAAGTGGTTATATTATATTCGATTGGTGGGGAATATTCATTTTAGCGGGAATATTCGTGCAACTACTCAATCATTAGTGGACCCCAGTAATGTAATTATTGTCGGATTGAGAAAACGACAAAAATATTTTATTGAAATAACGCATGGAAGTTTTACTGGTTGATCTTGTTGAACTACTCGGTAGTAAAAATAAAGATGTCGTGTGGTTGCATAGTAGCACACGGTATTGATTATTGATGCTTATGTGAGAAGTCACTCGGTTTGATTCCATTATTGTCGATTAATAATATGAATTATTATAGCGATAATGACGTTTTGTTTTATTCATATTATTAACGTAATAAAATGAAACATCTTTTATATAAAAAATGTAATACTTTATTAAAGTTATTCTATAAATAGAATATATTATATTTTATTATGCATAGTGTTGCATAGTAATTTGCATAGTGTTGCATAGTGTTTGCATAGTAAAATGTTTTTATATAAATAGAATATATGATATTTTATTTAAAAGATTTTGCTTTAAATATGGACCGTCAGATTAAAGTAAATCAATCTGGACCGTTCATGAATTAATTACTATGCATTCTATTTTCCTATAAATAGAAGCTCATTCCTTCATTATTTTCTTACGAATTCACTGAAACTCTGGAGAGAGAAATTATAGAGAAAAGCTATAGAGAAAATCTATAGAGAGAAAGAAGAAGAGTATTCGGTACTTCACTACTTTGATATCCAGTGTCTTTTTACTAAGAAGGGATATTATTTGTTGTACTGTAAGGGGTGTTATTCTTTCGTCTTCATGAAGAGAACTTCTGTTATTCCATTCATTATTATTCTATTGGAATAACCTGTAAAAGTGGTATACCCTATACATAACCTGTATATGCGGCATACCCTATACTTGGTGAAATCCTTATGTTATTCCATTCTTATTTATTCATTGGAATAACTTTTATATCGCTTAATCCCCTATTCTTGGTGATCTTCCTCTGTTATTCCATTCTTTATTATTCAGTTGGAATATCCTGTCTGTGTATTTTACACCGGACCTGGTTCCATTGTTTATTATTCCGCATTTATTATTACATTGGAATATCCATGCGTGTGTTTTACAATCAACACAGTTCCATTGTTTATTATTCAAAGATTTATTATTACATTTGGATCATCCATGCGTGTGAATTTCACGACTGGTTCCGTTATTATTATTACGTTGGAATAACTTTGCTCATCGCGAACCGCATGTATGGTGATTTCTTTTGTTATTCCATTCTTTATTATACCCAGTTGGTTAAAACTTTGACTTCTATACTCCATGAAATTAGTAGAATATCCTTGATATTTGCGTTTCATCCAGTATCTTTTCGTGGAAATATTCTTTTGATCATTCTTGAATTTTACTCTACAAAACAGTATCTTGTTGACAATTTGGACGTTACTAATTCCTGGATAAAATAATTCTTGAACTTGTTTTATTGAATTATTATGTCATTGTCATCATCCTCATGATATATTATGTTATCTTTGGCTTACGTGCATAGATAAACTTAGTATGATTATGACCAGGGATCATTCGGTATAATTATGGCTTGTTATAAATGATGTGATAAAAGTCCTCAGTAGCCTGTAATGCAGTGATGGATAGTTTTTGGTATGATTATGACCAGGGGTGATTCGGTATAGTCATGACCATTGATAATTTGATGAAAATCCTTGACCATGGTACAAGGATGATTAGATGTGGTGGTTTATTTATTAAGCTGAGTCTCAGCGATAAAAATTGATGAAAACCTTTTAAAACCTAAAAGATAGTAGATTTTATTATCTACTTGACTCTTTTAATGGATTGCATATTCCGCTACTGATTAAACCGGTTGTCTATTGTATTTTATCGGTTTAACAACATTGTTGAAGGCTAATGATAATTTATTACGCATTATCTTAGTCATAATATTTCTTCTTGGGCTAGTTGAGCTCACCCTTTCTTTCACCGTTTCTCTTGAAAATGAGAACATAGGCGGAGACGAGTCGGGGAGCGGAGTAATGGTCCGGAGGATAACATTAGTAGTCCTCACTATTACGTGAAATAGTGTGATAATAGTTGTAATGAGGACTCCTTTTGAGTTTGTATAATATCTAGTAGACAATATTTGTATTCAAACTCACGCTTTATGTCGTATTGTACTGACGAGTTATATTAGTAAGTTGTATTTGAATTTATGTACCATGTAAGTGGCGACCCAAGATGGGTGACGTATACCTAATTTTGGGGGCGTCACGGTTGGTATCGAGCTTAGGGATATGATCCTCGGCTAAGAGGTGAGAATAGTACTAGGAGGGAGAGCGGGGAATACCTTCGCTAGAATGACCTACCTAAGTTTATGTGCTATTTTATTGGTCGGGTCGTAATATAGGGATAATTTGTTACATGTCAATTAACCCTTGTTTTGTGACGATGTTTTGAGAATGGCATCTGAAAATCTTTGAGATAAGCAATGAAGCACATGAGAGTGTTGATTCAAATCAAACAAAAGGTAACGACCAACAACACGATAATAATCATACTGGTGGCAACGACTATCAGAATAATGATAACCCATCGGGGGGAAATTATCATGCCAAGAATGGTAACCACTTCGGTGGTAATCATGGCAAAGATAATAGAAGTGGAAATTGCAAGAAGAGAAGGTCATTTAGCCCAATTTTGTTGTGCACCAAAGTCAAGTCTAGCTGGGACGGTGGCACCAAAGGTGGATATGGACAAAACAAAGTCGTTGGTTTTAGGAAGTGCATTTTTGTGAATTTTCAAAAAGTGGGGTAACCCGAACGAAGTTAGCACGGGTTAGTTAATTATAAATTCTTGCGAAGTCTATACCTTATTAGATACCGGTTCTACCCATTCTTTTATCTCTCTTGCTTGCGTTCAACGTTTAAATTTGACTCCGGAGAAATTAGACTTTGATTTATCTATTGAAACTTCGTTGGGAGAAACCTTCGTTACCTCCACTGTTTATTAATCTTGTTGTTTCAAATAAACACTTTCACGTTACCTGTCGATCTTATCTCTTTGAAAATACTTGCCTTTGAGGTAATTTTTGAAAACGATTGATTAACTACTCATTATTCTTTTTGTAAGGTTGTTAGCTTTCATATTCTAACCAACTTTGTTATACTGAATTCAAAGTAACCAAATCCTAAAGTTAATCAACGTTATATCAAGCCATAAGTAAAGAGCCCGATCCTTTCGTTGTTGACTTCCTTGTGTGGAATGCACCAAAGCCGACTTTCTACGAGGCGACGTGTGGATGAAGATGGCAAGTTGATAGGTATCATTGTGAGGTCTTATCCGGGTTAAGGGATAGAAGTCACAGTTGGTATTAATGTGACGTACTTATCCAAGTCTTGGACGAGAATAATGATTTTTGAATGATATTTCTATCATTAATAAATTTCTTGGCGTATTCTTGAGGACTTCCTTGCCTACCCTAGAGCGTGAAATCGAATTTTGTATTGACCCCAGTACAAAACCCATTTCTTAAACCCTCAAATATTTCTTCAACTAAAATGAACAGTTTACGTGGTTTATGATGAAAGTCATAATAAAAGCATTGGACTAATGAAAATCATGGGTATTCGTGGTATTAGTAAGTGTTATGATGAGTTATGTTGGTTAGTATGTGAAAACATGAAAGTTTCTTAGAAATCACAAAGAGTTGAAAATCAGATTTTGGTGAAAAAGCGTAACATGAAATTCAATTGACCAAATCTCTTATTATATTTTGAATTTTTGAGTGTGGTCAAGTCCTAGAGTTAGATCTATGAGTTACCTAACTAATCCAAGTGGAATTACTTGAAAAGGTGTTGTAGATTTGTGTGTGGACTGATTTTAGCAAAGGAGTGCAAAGCTGTAAAAACTGAAAAAGCTGCTACCATGATTTTAGAGGGGCTGTTTCGGCCACTTAAATTATGAGAAAAATTCTGGCCTTTTGGGACATGAAGGTATATGGTATAAAGTTACTCCTGCCCAAAAATGAGCTCATTCTGACTTAAAATGAGCAAGTTATGACTATTTCAATATTTAGGTTTTTCCGACAAAAAATGCTATAACCAGAGTTCTATAACTCCGATGACCATGAAATTTAAACTAGAAGCTCAAGTTAACATGTGTAAGGTCCTGCCAAGATATGGGAATTTTTGGAGTTAAACTTGAGGTAGCTAATTTCTTAAGGAATTAATTAGAAATTAATTTTTGAAAAATAGTAATTGAATTTTAAAATTTAGAGAAAATATATTTTCATTATGGGACTATATTATGCTAAATCTCGGAAAAGAAATATTTTTGGGACTAATTTGGTATTTTTGATGAAAATAGTTTAATTCTGAACATATGAGTTAAATATGTTATGTGAAGTAACAAAGTTGAAAATAGGATTTTATGGCTAAAGAATCCTATATAGAGTATATGCATATTTTTTGATGAGGATTTGATAATTGGTGATGATATCTTATGAGTATGGCATTTTTGAATGATTAAATGCATTATATGGTAAAGCGTAAACAATTGAGATAAATTATTTATAAATTTAAGAAGTGATTAAAATATTGTTATAATATTAATGATATTAGATTATGAGATTATTAAGTGATTGATAACATGGGGATATTCTTGAATCCTGGATAAATTATATTATAAATGTTTAATATTTATCCTTTATCTCATTTGATTGGTTCTTTATATCATTATTCTCATGTTTATATTATGTTGAAAGTCATCTGTGGCCTGTAGTGCATAGATGAACTTGGTATGATTATGACCAGGGATTTTTCGGTATAATCATAACCGTAATTGAAAACACGATTATCTTTGGCTGTAGTACATGGATAATTTGTGGTCGTGATACTAATGAATACACGATTATCTTTGGCCGTAGTGCATGGATAATTTGTGGTCGTGATACTAATGAATACACGATTATCTTTGGCCGTAGTGCATGGATAATTTGTGGTCGTGATACTAATGAATACACGATTATCTTTGGTAGTAGTGCATGGATAATTTGTGGTCGTGATACTAATGAATACACGATTATCTTTGGTAGTAGTGCATGGATAATTGTGGTCGTGATACTAATGAATACACGATTATCTTTGGGCGTGAGTGCATGGATAATTTGTGGTCGTGATACTAATGAATACACGATTATCTTTGGTAGTAGTGCATGGATAATTAGTGGTCGTGATACTAATGAATATCCTTGGCACAGAGTGCGGGGATGATTCAATGATATGGATTAATTATTGAAATGAGTCTCAAAGATGAAATATTAATTCATGGATGTGGTAAAAGTCTTCTTTGGTAGTAGTGCATTGATAGACTTGGTATGATTATGACCACGGATTATTGGTATAATCATGGCGTGGTAATTGAAAACACGAATATCCTTAGCCATGAGTGCATGGATAATTCATGGTTGTGATACTATTAAAATTTGAGTCTCGATATTATTGGTTTTACTGATTATATATCTTTGGCTGTAGTGCAAAAGATGAATTGTTAATAAATATCTTTGGCTTTTGTAGTGTAAAGATGAATTTTTAATGAATATCTTTGGTAGGATTGCAAAGATGAACTTAATGTTTTCAACGATAAAGGTATTCAAGGTATCCTCACCTCTTTATCATACCAGGGCAGTACCCTAATTGTGAGACCCCAGATTTTATCAATAAGGATTTAAATTTTGTCGAAATAATTTTTAATATTATAGTGTGAATTTGAGATAATATTATAGTTGTGGGTAGTATTTATAAATTTTGCAAAGTATGCAAGTGGTTATATTATATTCGATTGGTGGGGAATATTAGGTTTACTGGGAATATTCGTACAACTACTCAATCATTGGTGGACCCTACAACGTAATTATTGTCGATTGAAAAACGACAAAAAATATTTTATTGAAATAACGGCGGAAGTTTTACCGTTGATCTTTGTTGAACTACTCGGTAGTAAAAGTACATAAGAATGTCACGTGTGGTTGCATAGTAGCACACTTGCAGTATTGATTATTGATGCTTATATGAGAAGTCACTTCGGTTTGATTCCATTATTGTCGATTAATAATATGAATTATTATAATGATAATGACGTTTTGTTTTATTCGTATTATTAACGTAATAAAAGCGAAACATCTTTTATATAAAATGAATACTTTATTAAAGTTATTCTATAAATAGAATATATTATATTTTATTATGCATAGTGTTGCATAGTGTTTTCGCATAATGTTGCATAGTGTTTGCATAGTAAAATGTTTTTATATAAATAGAATATATTATATTTTATTTAAAAGATTTTGCTTTAAATATGTAATCCGTCAGTTAAAGTAAATCAATCTTGATGGTTTCATGAATTAATTACTATGCATTCTATTTTCCTATAAATAAAGCTCATTCCTTCATTATTTTCTTACGAATTCAATTGAAACTCTAGAGAGAGAAATTATAGAGAGAAGCTATAGAGAGAAAATCTATAGAGAGAAAGAAAAGAGTATTACGGTACTTCACTACTTTGATATCCAAAGTAACTTTTACTGGTAAGGGGATATTATTTGTTGTACCGTAAGTAAGGGGTGTTATTCTTTAAATCTTCATGAAGAGAACTTCATTATTCCATTCATTATTATTACATTGGAATAACTTTGTAAAAGTGGTATACCCTATACATAACTTTGTATATATCGGCATACCCTATACTTGGTGAAATCCTTATTTTATTCCATCCTTATTTATTACATTGGAATAACTTTGTATCTGTGAATCCCTTATACTTGGTGATCTTCTTACATTATTCCATTATTTATTATTACATTGGAATATCACATGCATGTGTGTTTTACACCGGACACAGTTCCATTGTTTATTATTCCGCATTTATTATTACATTTGGAATATCCTCGTCAGGTGTGTTTTACACCTTGACTGGTTCCATTGTTTATTATTCAAAGCATTTATTATTACATTGGATCATCCTGCCGGTGTGAATTTCACGACACGGTTCCGTTATTATTATTCTATTGGAATAACTTTATCCATCTGCAATCTGCATGCATGGTGATTTCTTTTGTTATTCCATTCTTTATTATACCCAGTTGGTTGAAACTTTGACTTCTATACTCCATGAAATTAGTAGAATATCCTTGATATTTGCATTTCATCCAATATCTTTCATGAAAATATTCTTGATCATTCTTGAATTTTACTCTACAAAACAAAGATATCTTGTTGACAATTTGGGCGTTACTAATTCCTAGATAAAATAATTCTTGAACTTGTTTTATTGAATTATTATGTCATTGTCATCATCCTCATGATATATTATGTTATCTTTGGCTTACGTCCATAGATGAACTTAGTATGATTATGACCGAGGATCATTCGGTATAATCATGGCTTGTTATAAATGATGTGATAAAAGTCCTCGGTGGCACATGTAATGCGGTGATGGATAGTTTTGGTATGATTATGACCGGGGGTGATTCGGTATAGTCATGACCATTGATAATTTGATGAAAATCCTTGGCCGTGAGTGCAGCATGATTAGATGTGGTGGTTTATTTATTAAGTCGAGTCTCGGCGATAAAATTGATGAAAACCTTTTAAAACCTAAAAGATAGTAGATTTTATTCTCTACTTGACTCTTTTAATGGATTGCATATTCCGCTTCTGATTAAAATCCGGTTGTCTATTGTATTTTATCGGTTTAACATTTGTTGAAGGCTAATGATAATTTATTCTGCATTATCTTAGTCATAATATTTCTTCTTTGGGCTAGTTGAGCTCACCCTTTCTTTCACTGTTCTCTTCAGGAAATGAGAACATAGCTTGGACGAGTCGGGGAACGGAGTAATGGTCCAGAGGTTAGCATTAGTAGTCCTCACTATTCTGTGAAATAGTGTGATAATAGTTGTAATGAGGACTCCTTTTAAGTTTGTATAATATCTAGTAGACAATATTTGTATTCAAACTCACAGTTTATGTCGTATTGTACACGACAGTTATATTAGTAAGTTGTATTTGAATTTATGTACCATGTAATTGGCGACCCAAGATGGGTGACGTATACCTAATTTTGGGGGCGTCACAACCACTTTATACCATGTTCTCTCTGGTAGTCCCAGCTACACTTTTATATACCTGAAAGGGGTGGTGAAGTAAAAGGGTGAGCACAAATAGCCCAGTATAGAATATCATGACTTAAGATAATTAAATTATGAATAGTCTTCATCAATAATAATTCAGATATTTAGAACATATGGTAGAAGATAAAAGTTTCCAACCATAATAGCAGTGGAATCAACCATCCATTAGAAGAGTCAAGTAGAACATAATGTCTACTATCTCCTCTAGATTAAAAGTCCATCGTTAATATTTTATTCCTGTAATAATCATCAACAGTTGTTGGTTATACCCAAAACAAAGAGAACTCTCATCACCGGTCTTCACCTGAACCACCACAGATTATAATTTAATCACAATTCATATTTATAATCCAGTAAATCAACAGTCCAACTTTGCACTACATGCTGGAGATATACAACTGTAAAACCAATAATCAACAGTCCATCTTTGCACTACATGCTAAAGATATACAACTGTAAAACCAATAATCAATAGTTCATCTTTGGCTTTGCACTACAGGCCAAAGATATACAACTGTAAAACCAATAACGCTGAGACTCAGCTTAATAGTATCACGACCACGAATTATCCATGCACTACGGGCCAAGGATATTCCTGTTTTCAATTACGGTCATGATTATACCGAATAATCCTTGGTCATAATCATACCAAGTCCATCTATGCACTACGGACCAAAGATGACTTTTATCACATCGTTTGTAACATTAAGCTTATGATTATACCGAATAATCCCTGGTCATAATCATACCAAGTCCATCTATGCACTACTGGCCATAGATGACTTTCAACACAATATAAGCATGAGAATGATGACAATGATATATATAATGAATAAACATAAATCGTCATAATAATAAGATAACATATATCTTAATGATTTTCAACTTAATTATCCAAAGTCCAAATTGATAATATAATAATAGATGAAGCACAAACTATTAAGGATATTCTAATCCTTTCAGAACTTTTCACCAAATAATGATAAACTGAATAAACAAATAATAATATCTTACCATAATATGGAGTATGAATGAAAATTATATCACTTTACCATAAAAATGATACCCCTTACCACAATAATGATATCCCTTACCATAATAATGATATCCATTACCACAATAATGATATCCCTTACCACAATAATGATATTCCTTACCACAATAATGATATCCCTTACCTTGGCATGTGACTTGATTCTGCTTTCTATGAAATTGATCATCTTAAACAATGCTTGCATTTCTTATCTACAGTTGGAGTAATATTACACTCAATAAAAATACTCACAATATTGAAGTAAAAGAATTCTATATTTTTAATGTAGTGATGGTGTGTGTTTAGTTGCTCAATCGGGCAACCTATTTATACTGAAAATTGAGGAAATAATTAGCACACACGCTTTGACAAAATACCCAAATGAGGTATATAATAATGGTAGTGGAATTTATGGTCCCATAGAGAAAATTAAACCAACTTGTACACGTTTTAAAAATAATTGAGTTGTGGTCCAGACTACTTTAGAAAAAGTAGAAATGTCGAAATAAGTCCCCGCCAAACTTACTTTTGTAAAAAGAAAATAATTGAACAAACATCTGTATATCATACTTAACTTTAATCAACACCTTTAATTCATCAATTATTTACACATTTTCAATCTTTCAATAATTATTCACAATTATTAACATAGATCCACAATACTTCCAACTGGTATAATTATATCATATTAAATAATATGAGTCACTGTGCAATAACTACTGCGACAATTATTGAATAAAAGATTAAATAATATGAGTTACTTCTTACGTAATTAAGGATCAATACCTTTAAATTTTAGTAAAAGTAAGGATTAAAATCAAATCATATTTATCTCGAAAAACATATAAACCAACTAATAATTCATTATTCATTTAAGTTGTCTTTATTTATCGCATAATATCATTATATTTAATAATGCTCATGTTTTACAACTTAGAACAACGTCCTTTATCGTCGAAAACATTACACGTTGCATACGTGCATGCCCGACGTCATCTGATTGCCTCTAAATGCACATCAGTCTCTAAAGTAGCCATTTTAGGCCTTGATATCGATCTCAAATCTCAAAACATAAAGAATGAATGTTTTAGGCCTACTCGTTATCTTTTCGAATCATCCTAAATCACCTCAATCGGAGTTCGTATGAAACAGTTATGCCCAATTTACTAAAGGACGTCCGGACAGATTTTGGCTTAACACTTGACTAACGCCTAGGCGCCAAAATTTGGCATTGGGCAAGCGCCTAGGCGCCCAAGAACAGATTCTAAGCGCCGTGCCTAGTGCCTAGGCGCTCGACCTTTGGCACTTCACTCAAATTTTCCAGATTTTGCAATTTTTGACACATATACTTCAAATATTCATAACTTCTTCATCTGTTATCGGAATAAGTTCGTGATTTAAAATACAAATCTTCGAGAAGCATCTTGCAGAGCTAACCAGAAGAAGTTTAGTGAAGTTTTGGTTACAAATACAATTTTGTTCATGATTTAAAATAATTTTTTCTTTAGGTCAAGGTTCTACTTGGGTATTGGATACTGACTTTGGTTATAATAAATATAGATTTATAAAGGGACCAAGCAGAAGTAGAAAGCTAAACAAAGATATGTAATCTTATGTGTGGGAAATGAAGCAAATGTTGCTACATTAGCCATAAAAACTTATAGTTTAGCAATGCCTACGGGCAAATCTATTGAGTTAATTAGTTGTTATTGTATTCCAGTACTTGTTAGAAACATTATTTTCATTTTATTGTTGGACAATGAAATCTTTGATATTATATTTAAGAACAAATGTTGTTCTATTTATAATAATAATGTTATGAATAGAACTGAATATTACTTAATTGATTTTGTATACTTGACTTACGTGAAAATAATTTTGCATATTGAACAAATTAGTATAAGAAAAAGAGATGATCATTCAAAGAGTTGAATGTGTGTATTTGCTAAAATACAAGTGTAAATTATTTGAAAGGTTCAAAGAATTCAGAAGTGAAACAAATTGGCATAGTATTAAGATTTTTTGATTAGATCAAGGAATAAATACTGCTGCAATAAGTTTCTAGGTTATCTCAAATGGTTTTTTCACAATGGACGCCTCCTGATATGCAATAATTGATTGATGTATCTAAAAGGAAAAATCGTACCTTGTTGGACATGGTGTGATCCATAATGATTTTACCGACATTCCAGTATCCCTCTGTGGTCATGTCCTATAAATGGCTGCATATATATGAAAAGATTACCTCAAAATCATGCCTCAAGACTCTATAAGAGTTATGGACAGGGAGGATTCATAATCTTAAGTATGTTAAGATAAGGGGTTGTCCAACTTATGTGAAAAAGCTTTCAAAGGATAAGCTTGGGATAAGATTTGACAAGTACAGATTTGTGGAACATCCTAAAATAAGTTTAGGGTATAAGTTTTATAATCCTACTTAGCAAAAGGTGTTTGTTACGAAACATACTACCTTCTAAGATAAAGGTGCTTATCATTAAAGGGGCTAGTGAGAGGATAATATATATTGAAGAGTTCAAGAACCACAAAACATTATAAGTCAAATAAGAGGAACCTTTAGATAGAACTATTGTACCACAACCGCATCGTAAATCTGGAATACTACCAAAGATACCTTGGAGGTATGGATTAATCATGGATGATCATGATGAGGTACATATCATAGAAGATGATGATCCAGTTACATACGACGAGGTAAGAGTTGTAGACACTTAGAGAAATGGATTGAAGCAAGTTTTTCAAAAATGGAACATTCATTTTGATGAAACAAATCAAAAGAGTTTTATTTTATCAAAAATAAGAATGAACCTAGTGTGTACAAAAGGGTCAGTGGGAGCGCCGTGACATTCCTAATATTATATGCTTATATACTATTGATAAGGAATGACATACTAATGGTATAATCAGTAAAGATAAAGTTGTCTAAACATTCCTTCATGAATGATTTGGGAAGAGTATCTTAATTGGGGATACAAATCTATATAGATAGAGTTAAGAGGATGCTCGACTTAACCCAAGAAATGTATATTCATTTGATGCTAAAGTCATTTAGCATGGCAAACTCCATGGGATGTCTCATGTTGATGAGCCCTAAAGTGTATCTCTCTTAATAATCTCCATAGACTCATAAAAGAGAGATCACATGAGTAACTATCATGTATGTAATGAAATGTACGAGACCTGATGTTGATCAGTTATATTCAAGAGAAGATCACTATAAGACAGTGAAAAACATCTTAAAGTGCTTAACCAACACTAAGGATGTGATTAAAATTTATGGTGGGTCTAAATTAAAACTAGAGGGCTTAACAGACTCAAGTTTTTTAGACAGACCAAAACGACAAAAAATCCATTTTAAGGTAAAGCGTTACCTTAAAGAGTGGTGCAGTGAATTGGAATGGTTTTAAACAACATAGAGTTGCTGGTTTAGTGAAAAAGACAATGTATATAGCTATAAATGAAGCTATAAGTTGATTGTTTGGATGAAAAGTTCATTACAGAACTAGGAATAATTCCTAAGCCTCATCTTGGATCTAAATGTGAGACCCCAGATTTTATCAATAAAGATTTAAATTTTGTCGAAATAATTTTTTAATATTATGGTGTGAATTTGAGATAATATTATAGTTGTGGGTAGTATTTATAAATTTTGCAAAGTATGCAAGTGGTTATATTATATTTGATTGGTCTGGGAATATTCGGTTTAGCGGGGAATATTAAATACAACGGCTCAATCATTGGTAGAACCCATGATGTAAATTATTGTCGGATTGAGAAAACGACAAAAATATTTTATTGAAATAACGGCGGAAGTTTTACTGGTTGATCTTGTTGAACTACTTTCAGTAGTAAAAGTACGATGTCGTGTGGTTGCATAGTAGCACACCAGTATTGATTATTGATGCTTATGTGAGAAGTCACTCAGTTTGATTCCATTATTGTCGATTAATAATATGAATTATTATAATGATAATGACGTTTTGTTTTATTACAGTATTATTAACGTAATAAAAGCGAAACATCTTTATATAAAATAGAATACTTTATTAAAGTTATTCTATAAATAGAATATATTATATTTTATTATGCATAGTGTTGCATAGTGTTTTGCATAGTGTTGTATAGTGTTTGCATAGTAAAATGTTTTTATATAAATAGAATATATTATATTTTATTTAAAAGATTTTGCTTTAAATATGGACCGTCCGATTAAAGTAAATCAATCACAGACCGTTCATGGATTAATTACTATGCATTCTATTTTCCTATAAATAGAAGCTCATTCCTTCATTATTTTCTTACGAATTCAATTGAAACTATAGAGAGAAAATTATAGAGAAAGCTATAGAGAAAATCTATAGAGAGAAAGAAGAAGAGTATTACGGTACTTCATTACTTTGATATCCAAAGTGTCTTTTACGGTAAAGGGTATTATTTGTTGTACCCGTAAGGGATATTATTTGTTTGTGTTCATGAAGAGAACTTCCGTTATTCCATTCTTTATTATTCTGTTAGAATAACCTGTATACGCGGCATACCCTATACTTGGTGAAATCCTTTGTTATTCCATTCATTATTATTACATTGGAATAACTTTTAAAAAAGTGGTATACCCTATACATAACTTCAGATATCACGGCATACCCTATACTTAGTGAAATCCTTATGTTATTCCATCCTTATTTATTACATTGGAATAACTCAGTATACGCTGAATCCCTATACTTGGTGATCTTCTTCATTATTCCATTCTTTATTATTACATTGGAATATCCTCATGCGTGTATTTTACAATCGGATCTGTTCCATTGTTTATTATTCCGCATTTATTATTACATTGGAATATCCTTATGCGTGTGTTTTACACCTACTGGTTCCATTGTTTATTATTCAAAGATTTATTATTCATTGGATCATCCTGCTTGGTGTGAATTTCACCCGACTTCGGTTCCGTTATTATTATTACATTGGAATAACTTTGTCTGCGGAATACCGCATGCATGGTGATTTCTTTTGTTATTCCATTCTTTATTATACCCAGTTGGTTAAAACTTTAACTTCTATACTCCATGAAATTAGTAGAATATCCTTGATATTTGCGTTTCATCCAATATCTTTTCATGGAAATATTCTTCTGATCATTCTTGAATTTTACTCTACAAAACAAAGATCTTGTTGACAATTTGGGCGTTACTAATTCTGGATAAAATAATTCTTGAACTTGTTTTATTGAATTATTATGTCATTGTCATCATCCTCATGATATATTATGTTATCTTTGGCTTACGTGCATAGATGAACTTAGTATGATTATGACCAGGGATCATTCGGTATAATCATGGCTTGTTATAAATGATGTGATAAAAGTCCTCAGTGGCCTGTAATTCAGTGATATTTAGTTTTTGGATTGATTATGACCAGGGGTGATTCGGTATAGTCATGACCATTGATAATTTGATTAAAATCCTTGACCGTGGTACAGGGATGATTAGATGTGGTGGTTTATTTATTAAGTCGAGTCTCGATGATAAAATTGATGAAAACCTTTTAAAACCTAAAAGATAGTAGATTTTATTCTCTACTTGACTCTTTTAATGGATTGCATATTCATTGCAGCTTAAACCGGTTGTCTATTGTATTTTATCGGTTTAACATCTTTGTTGAAGGCTAATGATAATTTATTCTGCATTATCTTAGTCATAATATTTCTTACTGGGCTAGTTGAGCTCACCCTTTCTTTCACTGTTTTCTTCAGGAAATGAAAACATAGCTGGGACGAGTCGGGGAACGGAGTAATGGTCTAGAGGATTGCATTAGTAGTCCTCACTATTCTGTGAAATAGTGTGATAATAGTTGTAATGAGGACTCCTTTTGAGTTTGTATAATATCTAGTAGACAATATTTGTATTCAAACTCACAGTTTATGTCGTATTGTACACGACAATTATATTAGTAAGTTGTATTTGAATTTATGTACCATGTAAGTGGCGACCCAAGATGGGTGGCGTATACCTAATTTTGAGGCGTCACAACAGTATCGAGCTTAGGATATGATCCTGGATGAGATGTTAGATACGAACTAGGAGAGGAGAGACGGGGAATTCCTTCGCTAGTATGACCTACCTAAATTTATTTGGTATTTAATTGGTCGGACAGAGTATAGGGATAATATTTGATATATTAATTAACCCTTTTTCTTCACAATTCCTTTCAGGTAATAAGAGTGTAGCTAGGTCGAGCGGGGGGTAACAGTGGAATAGAACGGTGGTCATCATTTAATAGTTATATTTGGTGAATCAACTAGGGTGAGGCGAACCCAACGTTGGAAGAGTGTTTTGCCACTATCATACAAGATGTCTAATGACATACAACCTCGTGTCATCATAAGAGGCGGGTGTGCTCATCCACTTCTTTGAGTATATTTACGAGCACTACCTATATGATCTTGGTGTTTGTTTAAAGTATAATTCTCAATTTGAGACGATGGAGATAATGATAAATCAAGAGAAGACTCACCATTGGGAAGAATATGATAGTAATCTTCTCATTTTCTTTTTGGGGTCTATTGGGTAAACCAGGATAATTACGTGGCCATATGATATCTATCATAACCTAGAAGCATGGCCTCCCATGTACGAAGGTTTCCTTGAGCACTTCCCAAAGATTCTAATTTCTAAAAGCAGCTTTTGACTATACATTTATGTAAAGGTGTCATTGTGACGTCTTATCCAAAGTTGGGATGAAAGTCACAATTGGTATCAATGTAACGTACTATCCAAGTCTTGGATAAGAGTAGTAGTTTTGAATGATATTTCTATCATTAATAAATTTCTTGACGTATTCTTGAAGATTTCCTAGCCTACCCTAGAGCTTGAAATCGAATTTTGTATTGACCCCAATCTGAAACCCATTTCTTAAACCCTCAAATATTTCTTCAACTAAAATGAATAGGTTTACGTGGTTTATGATGAAAGTCATAATAAAAGCATTGGATTAATGAAAATCATGGGTATTACATTGGTATTAGTAAGTGTTATGATGAGTTATGTTGGTTAGTATGTGAAAACATGAAAGTTTCTTAGAAATCACAAAGAGTTGAAAATCGATTTTGGTGAAAAGCGTAACATGAAATTCAATTGACCAAATCTCTTATTATATTTTGAATTTTTGAGTGTGGTCAAGTCCTAGAGTTAGATCTATGAGTTACCTAACTAATCCAAGTGGAATTACTGGAAAAGGTGTTGTATATTTTTGTGTGGACTGATTTTAGCAAAGGAGTGCAAAGTCAAAAAACAAAAAAAGGCTCACGCCTGATTTTAGAGGGGCTGTTTCGGCCACTTAAATTATGAGAAAAATTCTGGCCTTTTGGACATGAAGGTATATGGTATAAAGTATCTCCTGTCCAAAAATGAGCTCATTCTCGACTTAAAATGAGCAAGTTATGACTATTTCAATATTTAGGTTTTTCCGAAATGAAAAACGCTATAACCGGAGTTCTATAACTCATTGACCATGAAATTTAAACTAGAAGCTAATGTTAGCATGTGTAAGGTCGTGCCAAGATTTGGGAATTTTGGAGTTAAACTTGAGGTAGCTAATTTCTTAAGGAATTAATTAGAAATTGATTTTTGAAAAATAGTAAATGAATTTTAAAATTCCGAAAAAATATATTTTCATTATGGGACTATATTATGCTAAATCCCAGAAAAGAAATATTTTTGGGACTGATTTGGTATTTTTCATGAAAATAGTTTAATTACTGAACATATGAGTTAAATATGTTATGTGAAGTAACAAAGTTGAAAATAGGATTTTATGGCTAGAGAATCTTATATAAAGTATATGCATATTTTTTTTGATGAGGATTTGATCATTGGTGATGATATCTTATGAGTATGGCATTTTGAATGATTAAATGCATTATATGGTAAAAGCGTAAACAATTGAAATAAATTGTTTATAAATTTAAGAAGTGACTAAAATATTGTTATAATATTAATGATATTAGATTATGAGATTATTAAGTGATTGATAACATGGGGATATTCTTGAATCCTGGATAAATTATATTATAAATGTTTAATATTTATCCTTTATCTCATTTGATTGATTCTTTATATCATTATCCTCATGCTTATATTATGTTGAAAGTCATCTCATGTGGCACGTAGTGCATAGATGGACTTGGTATGATTATGACCGAGGATTGTTCGGTATAATCATAACCGTAATTGAAAACACGATTATCCTTGCACGTGGTGCATAGATAATTTGTGGTCGTGATACTAATGAATACACGATTATCTTTGTACGTAGTGCATGGATAATTGTGGTCGTGATACTAATGAATACACGATTATCTTTGGCACATAGTGCATGGATAATTTATGGTCGTGATACTAATGAATACACGATTATCTTTGTACGTAGTGCATGGATAATTTGTGGTCGTGATACTAATGAATACACGATTATCTTTGTACGTAGTACATGGATAATTTGTGGTGCGTTGATACTAATGAATACACGATTATCTTTTCTTGCGTAGTGCATGGATAATTTGTGGTCGTGATACTAATGAATACACGATTATCTTTGTACGTAGTGCATGGATAATTTGTGGTCGTGATACTAATGAATACACGATTATCTTTGGTAGTAGTGCATGGATAATTTGTGGTCGCGTGATACTTAATGAATACACGATTATCTTTGTACGTAGTGCATGGATAATTTGTGGTCGGATACTAATGAATACGATTTATCTTTGGTAGTAGTGCATGGATAATTTGTGGTCGTGATACTAATGAATACACGATTATCTTTGGTAGTAGTGCATGGATAATTTGTGGTCGTTGATACTAATGAATACACGATTATCTTTGGTAGTAGTGCATGGATAATTTGTGGTCGTGATACTAATGAATACACGATTATACGTGGTCGTAGTGCATGGATAATTCGTGGTCGTGATACTAATGAATATCTTTGGCACAGTAGTGCGGGGATGATTCGATGATATGGATTAATTATTGAAATTTGAGTCTCGTGAATGAAATATTAATTCATGGATGTGGTAAAAGTCATCTTTGGTCGTAGTGCATTGATAGACTTGGTATGATTATGACCAAGGATTATTCGGTATAATCATTACCGTAATTGAAAACACGAATATCCTTGGCCAGTAGTACATGGATAATTCGTGGTCGTGATACTATTAAGCCGCGTCTCAGCATTATTGGTTTTACAGTTGTATATCTTTATCCTGTAGTACAAAGATGAATTGTTAATGAATATCTTTGGCGAATTGCGAAGTTGAATTTAATATTTTTAACGATAAAGGTATTCAAGGTACCCTCACCTCTTTATCATACCAAGTATATACCCTAATTTCGAGGGCGAAATTCAATAAGGAGGGGAAATTGTGAGACCCCAGATTTTATCAATAAAGATTTATATTTTGTCGAAATAATTTTTTAATATTATGGTGTGAATTTGAGATAATATTATAGTTGTGGGTAGTATTTATAAATTTTGCAAAGTATGCAAGTGGTTATATTATATTCGATTGGTGGGGAATATTAGGTTTAGCGGAATATTCGTATAACTGGCTCAATCATTGGTGGACCCTAATAAATTATTATCGGGATTGAGAAAACGACAAAAATATTTTATTGAAATAACGGCGGAAGTTTTACCGTTGATACTGTTGAACTACTCGGTAGTAAAAGTACAGTAATACGTGTGGTTGCATAGTAGCACACGGTATTGATTATTAATGCTTATGTGAGAAGTCACTCAGTTTGATTCCATTATTGTCGATTAATAATATGAATTATTATAGCGATAATGATGTTTTGTTTTATTCATATTATTAACGTAATAAAAGCGAAACATCTTTTATATATAAAATGAATACTTTATTAAAGTTATTACTATAAATTGAATATATTATATTTTATTATGCATAGTGTTGCATAGTATTTTTGCATAGTGTTTTGCATAGTATTGCATAGTGTTTGCATAGTAAAATGTTTTTATATAAATAGAATATATTATATTTTATTTAAAAGATTTTTCTTTAAATATAGACCGTCAGATTAAAGTAAATCAATCTGGACCGTTCATGGATTAATTACTATGCATTCTATTTTCCTATAAATAGAAGCTCATTCCTTCATTATTTTCTTACGAATTCACTGAAACTCTAGAGAGAGAAATTATAGAGAGAAGCTATAAAGAGAAAATCTATAGAGAGAAAGAAGAAAAGTATTCTGGTACTTCACTACTTTGATATCCAGTGTCTTTTACGGTAAGGGGTATTATTTGTTGTACCCGTAAGGGATATTATTCGTTTGTATTCATGAAGAGAACTTCAGTTATTCTATTCTTTATTATTCTATTGGAATAACCTGTATACGTGGCATACCCTATACTTGGTGAAATCCCTCTGTTATTCCATTCATTATTATTCTGTTGGAATAACCTGTAAAAGTGGTATATCCTATACATAACCTGTATATGCGGCATACCCTATACTTGGTGAAATCCTTATGTTATTTCATCCTTATTTATTACATTGGAATAACTTTTGTATACGTGGAATCCCCTATACTTGGTGATCTTCTTCTTCATTATTCCATTCTTTATTATTCTATTGGAATATCCTCATGCGTGTGTTTTACAGGACACAGTTCCATTGTTTATTATTCTCGCATTTATTATTACATTGGAATATCCATCATGTGTTTTACACCTTGACTGGTTCCATTGTTTATTATTCAAATTTATTATTCATTTGGATCATCCCGTCGGTTGTGAATTTCACCCGACACAGTTCCGTTATTATTATTACATTGGAATAACCTATCTATCACAATCTGCGCATGCATGGTGATTTCTTTTGTTATTCCATTCTTTATTATACCCAGTTGGTTAAAACTTTGACTTCTATACTCCATGAAATTAGTAGAATATCCTTGATATTTGCGTTTCATTTAGAATCTTTTCATGGAAATATTCTTCTGATCATTCTTGAATTTTACTCTACAAAACAGTATCTTGTTGACAATTTGGACGTTACTAATTCCTGGATAAAATAATTCTTGAACTTGTTTTATTGAATTATTATGTCATTGTCATCATCCTCATGATATATTATGTTATCTTTGGCTTACGTGCATAGATGAACTTAGTATGATTATGACCAGGGATCATTCGGTATAATCATGGCTTGTTATAAATGATGTGATAAAAGTCCTCGGTGGCCTATAATGCAGTGATGGATAGTTTTTGGTATGATTATGACCAGGGGTGATTCGGTATAGTCATGACCATTGATAATTTGATGAAAATCCTTGACCGTGGTACAAGGATGATTAGATGTGATGGTTTATTTATTAAGCTGACTCTCAGTGATAAAAATTGATGAAAACCTTTTAAATCCTAAAAGATAGTAGATTTTATTCTCTACTTGACTCTTTTAATGGATTGCATATTCATTATGATTAAACCGTTGTCTATTGTATTTTATCGGTTTAACATCTTTGTTGAAGGCTAATGATAATTTATTCTCGCATTATCTTAGTCATAATATTTCTTCTTTGGGCTAGTTGAGCTCACCCTTTCTTTCACTTTTCTCTCTTGAAAAATGAGAACATAGGCTGGGACGAGTCGGGGAATGGAGTAATGGTCCAGAGGATAGCATTAGTAGTCCTCACTATTCTATGAAATAGTGTGATAATAGTTGTAATGATTACTCCTTTTGAGTTTGTATAATATCTAGTAGACAATATTTGTATTCAAACTCACAGTTTATGTCGTATTGTACACGACAGTTATATTAGTAAGTTGTATTTGAATTTATGTACCATGTAAGTGGCGACCCAAGATGGGTGACGTATACCTAATTTTGGGGGCGTCACACTAAACATGTGTTGTGGCACTTTCATTTGATTATAGGAATCATTGAAAGATGGGAAATCACTATAGAGATAGTGAACTCTCAAGAACAACATTACATATCCATTAACTAAAGCTTATCCAACAGCAGGATAATCGTCACTTAGAGAAGAAGGGGATGAGATACCATGACAATTGGCATTAGTGCAAGTGGGAGATTGAAAGTAGTATGCTCACAAGCCAATCATGTTTGATGATAAAACATATACTTTGTAACAATCTTATTCAATTATTAATAAAAAGTATTAATTCATTAAAGGCTTTTAATTATCTACATAATCCTGCTTTATAATATGTGATAAACCCATAGTTTTAAGCAATGATTTTAGAATAATGATGATGATTATTCTAATGAGATCTAAATTCTTAGAAAGCTTAAAACTAAAATAGTTCCCAATCGTTGGATTACTAAATTGGGGATTAGTGAATTCGGATATATTTGTACATACGTTGCTTGCTCATTGGATGAGGATGATTGATCTCATGATCATTTGTGCGGAGACACTAAAGCTTGTATATAGGTGCTTATTAGAGAATAAGTTCACTGAACGTGGCTCGCTAGGGAATACCTAATTGAGTTTTACTTGCTTGTCAATAGGAACTCTTGTAGTGAAAGTATTACAAGTGATCATTGGACTTGAAATCATCATAGTATCTTCTGTATGATGAGATATAATTTGACTTATTCCTTAAGAACCTTAGGGTATACCAAAGGGTATACTTGGGTAAAATAAGTTGTACATGGAGATAATGTATGATCAATAAAGAATCTACCCCTTGTAGTAAAAGAAGAGAAATGTCCTATGTGATTCGATAAATGACAAATCAGTAGTCCTTGGCCAAGGCAGAATGAAATTAGAAAGGAGTTTCTAATTTGCATTATTTGGAGTTGTGCATTAAAGGATCAAAATACATATAATTAAATAAAATAAGACTTGACATTAATTCCATGTCTTATATTTAATTGAGACATTGTATGGTGAAAGGATTGAATTGAACAGTAACTATTTACTCAAAGGTTCTTTTATCATTAATGTTGAAATCTATATTATCTGAAAAGTCGTTGATCGTTAGGGAGGCTTATCCCTAGTGTAAGATAAATATTATTTATTTAAATAAATTAATAGTTTATTTTATTTATTTAAATAAGATTAGAATTGTTCTAATTGATTTATTGACAACCTGTTTAATATGGAGAACCTAAATGGTCACACCATAAAAGAAAGAATAATTATTTAAGAAGTTAATGGCATAATCGTAATAATATATTAAGTGTATTTAATTTAATCTATGGTAATAGAATAAATTAAATAGCTTAATATTTATTATATAATATTTTGAAAATATTAAATATAAATTAATAAGAGGAGTCTTATTATTTTTATTACTATTATTATTATTTAATTCCTAAAGGAGTTTGGAAATTAATTAATAAAAGTACTCTCATAAATTCCTAATAAGATTAGGAGGTCAAATTAATTAAAGAAGTTTAATTAATTAAAATAAAACACAATTCCTTAATTGTCAAGGAGGGTTGGCTACGTCCATAAATAAGAGGATTCTTACTATGGGTGAGGGTGGTTGTTAACTTTTTCACAACAGACGTAATTCTAATAGTTGGGAGATCAGTACACTAGGGTTTTCCCAAATATCCATCTTCTTGAATCTTTCTTCTTCCTTGGTGGATCACCTCTAGAGGCCAAACTCTTGGGTGGCAAACATTGATCAAAGGAAGGAACCAAATTCGTTGGATTCAAGTTGAACGCGAAAGGATTTGGGGGTGAACTTGTACTTGAGAAAGCTCGAATCTTCAAGGGTATAATTCTTATTCTTTATCTTACGTTTAATTAATAATTGTGCATAAAGGATGGTCCGGGTATATGGTTTGTAAAATTTTATAACTCTCTTTTTCCATGCTTCCGCTTATTTTGTGCAATTTGATTGCATTCATGAATCTTACAAACCTAACAAATATGAATTAACTTCCATATCGGTGATATTACTAGTTTAAGAGGTTATTCATTCCTTATGTGAAATCATATAGGCACTCATAATTAATCTTCGTCTTAATGAACTATTTCTCTTTTAATTCACTAAGTGAATTCCCTCATTCCCCATTATGCCACACAAGGCATTTCATAATTTTCAACACAATTCCACACTTCTCGATTCGTATAAATTCAATTTGAATTAATTGAATTACTCATCTCACAACACAACAATATTTATATTCAAATAAATATTCATTCTCTTATTATATTAAAATAATTATTTATTCATTAAATTCTTGGTTCTTACATCCTCCCCCCTTATAAAAATTCTGTCTCTGGAATTGGGACAAGGTTACACAAATAACTGGGGATAATCCCTTCACATCTTATCTTCTAACTCCCACGTGGCCTCCTCAGCATCGTGGTTTTGCTAAAGTACTTTTTCAGAAGATATACTCTAATTCTTTAATGTATGTTCTTTCCTATTTAATATATGGAAAAGAATTTCTTCATATGTCAGATTCTTCTGTACCTGGATGGGATCGTAAGAAATCACGTGTTTGTAATCAGGATTGTACAGACGCAACACAGATATGTGGAACACGTTATGGATATGCTCCAATTCGGGTGGTAATCCAATTTTATATGCCACTTCGCCCACTCGCTTTAGTATCTCGAATGGTCCTATGAACCTCGGACTCAATTTTCCTTTCTTGCCAAATTGTATTTTTCCCTTCAAGGGAGATACTTTTAAGAAAACGTGACTTCCAACTTCAAACTCGCGGTCCTGTCGATGCAAGTTTGCATATTTCTTCTGGCGATCTTGTGCAGCTACTAGTCTAGCTCTTATCAATGTCACCACATCTGCGGTTTGTTGAACTAATTCTGGCCCTAGCTTATTTCGTTCTCCGACTTCATCCCAACATAACAGTGTTCTACACTTTCTCCCGTAAAGAGCTTGGTACGGTGGCATGCCTATACTTGCATGATAACTATTACTGTATGCAAATTCCACTAAGGGTAGGTGATCGTCCCAACTTCCCTTGAAGTCCATCACACAAGTTCTAAGCATGTCTTCTAACGTTTATATCGTTCACTCACTTTGTCCATCCATCTGCGGATGATTAGCAGTACTCAACCTCAGTTGTGTTCCCATCCTCTCTTGCAAGCTCTTCCAGAATTTTAATGTGAAGCGCGGATCTTAGTCAGAGACAATCGATACTGGCACTCTATATCACGAAGTAATTTCTTTTACGTACAAATTCACTAATTAATTTAAACTATATCAGATTTTGATTAGTAGAAAATGAGCCATCTTCGTTAGTCGATCTACGATAACCCAAATGGCGTCAAAACCCTTCTACGTGACTGGACGTCCCACCACGAAGTTCATCGTAATGTGCTTCCATTTCCACTCTGGTATTTCCAACGGTTGCGATAGACCACTCAGCCTCTGGTGCTCTGCTTTGACCCGTTGACATGTAAGACATCTGCTAACATACTCTATAATTTTTTGTTTCAGATTGGGCCACGAAAAATGTTGCCTCAAATCCCGGTACATCTTCGTGCCTCTTGGATGAACAGAATACGTCGCATTGTTTGCCTCTTGCAAAATTTCTTCCCTCAACTCGGTAACCGCTGGTACCCAAACTCTTCCTTCAAATCTCAAAATACCGTCTTTATCTATCTTGAACTTTTCTTCCTCACTTTCTATGATCCCGTTCTTGACTCTCTTGCACTCTTCATCCTCTTCTTGTGAGTCCTTTATTTTATCCAACAAGGTCGGACGAGATTCGACTATAAATAATTTTTCTTCAGACCTCTCCAGTCCCTTCACTTCTATCTCCAATTGCTCCATATCCCTTATTAACTACTCATGAGTTGTCAATTGAAATTACTTCTCCCTTCCTTTCCTACTTAGCACGTCGGCAACTACATTTGCCTTTCCCGGGTGATAAAGAATGTCGCAGTCATAATCATTGATTAATTCCAACCACCTTCTTTGACGCATGTTCTACTCCTTCTGTGTGAAGATATATTTCAGACTCTTGTGGTCCGTGTATATCTCACATTTTTCTCTGTACAAATAGTGTCTCCAAATTTTCAACGCAAAAATTTCTGTCGCTAACTCTAAGTCATGACACACAGGCAATGACTTTGCCATCTTGCATTAGCACACAACCCAGTCCTCTATGCGACGCATCACTATGCACCACAAATCCTTTCGTATCATCTGGTAATGATAATACAGGTGCCTCGCTTAATCTCTTCTTCAACTCTTGAAAACTCTCCTCACACTTGTCCGTCCACACAAACTTCACCGTCTTCCTTGTTCAATTGGTCAATGGGGTTGCTATCTTAGAAAAATCCTTGATAAATACTCGATAGTACCTAGTTAACCCTAAGAAACTTTTTACCTCAGGTTGCGTCTTCGGTTTCTCCTAATTACTCACTACTTCTACTTTCGCAAGGTCTACTGAAATTCCATCCTTATCAACCACGTGTCCTAAGAATTGAACTTTCTCCATCCAAAATTCACAGATAGAAAATTTCTCATACATCTTCTCTTTTCTTAGTGCCTCCAAAACCATCTATAGATGTTCGGGTGTTCTTCTTCCGTCTTTGAGTTGATCAAGATATTGTCGATGAGAACTACTAAAAATTTATCTAAGAAGGACTTGAAGACTCAGTTCATCAAGTCCATAAACGCTGCCGGAGCATTCATTAACCCGATTAACATCACTAAAAATTCAAAATGTCTGTAACGAGTTCGAAACGCCGTCTTTGATATGTCATCCTCCCGTTCCTTCAACTGGTGATAACCCGTTCGCAAATTTATCTTCGAGAAACACTTGGCTCCCTTCAGTTGGTCAAAAAGGTCATTTATCCTTGGTAATGGATATCTATTCTTAATCGTTACTCTGTTCAATTCTCAATAATCGATACAGATCCTCATCGATCCATCCTTCTTCTTTACAAACAACACTGGTGCTCCCCAAGGAGACACACTTGGTCGTATATAACCCTTATCCAGCAACTCTTGCAATTGTATCATCAATTCCTTCATTTCTACTGGCGTCATACGATATGGAGCTTTCAAAATCGGTGCCATTTCCGGTGCTAAGTCTATTACGAATTCAATTTCTCTATCTGGGGGAAGACCAGACAGATCGTTCAGAAATAAATCTTGAAATTCCTTTACTACGAATATATCTTGAATTTCTACTCCCTTCTTCTGAGTATTAACAATGTATGCTAAGTAACCCACGCATCCTTTCCTTAACAGTTTCTTGGCCTGCATCATCGTAAGGAAACACGATTGCTT
>CM035167.1:78269423-78510829 GCA_020205615.1 Panax quinquefolius | reverse complement strand
AATAACTCAAACCTAGTTGCAAGGATGACCTGCTCGACTACTTGCAAGGAGCACAATTCTTTTCAAAGATCGATCTTCGCTCGATATCATCACCAAGATTAAAATCGAGGATATTCCAAAGATCGCCTTTCGTAACTCTTGGCAGACGGCATTATGAATTCTTAGTCATGTCTCGTTGATCGACTAATGCTCCCCGCCGCTTTCATGGATATGATGAACCGTATTCAAGGAATATTTGATCGCTTTGTTGTTGTTTTTATTGATGACATCCTCATCTATTTCAAAAGCCAGAAGATCATGAGCACCATTTGAAGTCGACACTTGAAAGGCTTCGTGAAACAAGCTTTATGCCAAGTCAAGAAATGCGAAGTTCGCCGAGGAAGTAGCATTCTCTTGGGCACGTGGTGTCAAAACATGGAGTATCTATTGACCCTTGCCAAGATCAAGCAAGACAAAGTTGGGAGCAACCAAAGTTTCCATGATCAAGGCATGTAGCTTTCGGGCTTAATGATTATTATCGGAGATCCGTGGAAAGGATTTTTTTCGATCGCTATTCCGCTAACTCCGCTTAACTCGTAAAGATACAAAATTTGTATGGAGCGAGGAATGCGAGAAGAGTTTTCAAGAGCTCAAGAGAGACTCATTTCTAAGACTGCTCGCAATACCATCCGGGTTCTCGATGGATTTGTTATATATGTTGATGCTTCGTGCAAAGGGTTAGGATGTGTTCTCATGGAACATGGGAAAGTCATAGCCTATGCCTCACAACAACTCAAAGAATATGAGAGGAATTATCCTACTTTGGCGATATAGAGTCATGGCAAGAATGCGTTTTCAAGCGCTGAAAATTTGGAGACACCACCAGATGGGGAGAAAGTGGAGATCTATACGGATCATAAAAGCCTCAAATATTTCTTCACCCAATAGAACTCAACATGCAAAGAACGACGCTGGCTCGAGTCAGCCGAAGATTACGATCATACCATCCAATATCATCCTCGAAAAGTTTAACGAAGAGTCGACGCGATCGAAAGTAAGATCATATGCGGTACGAAAAGCAATGTTGTTAACATAAAAGTCCATTTTGTATGACTTGCAAAGGATGGAGATAGAGATGAAGGCTCCAAGTACCCACGCGATGATATCAAACATACGAGTAGAACCAACTTTAAACAATAAAGTTAAAACTGCTCAAGCTACGGACCTAGAGCTGATACGTATGAAGAAGAAAGTGCAAGAAGGAGCTATTCCGCAAGTTTAGAATCGATGAAGAAGGAATACTTAGATTCAACTCCGCACTTTTGTGTTCCTAACGACTTTGATTTGAAGCATAGAATCATGATGGAGGCACACAACACAATCGCTTGGTAATCCATCTCTAGAGTACCAAACGTATCATGATATTCGGCATACATTTTGGTGGAACAATGAAGAGAGAGATCATGAGTTTATCTCATATGTTTAACTTGTCAACGCAGTATAAAGTGAGCATCATGTGCCAAAGGGTCCATTACAACCACTGAGATTCTCAAATGGAAGTGGAACACATTACTATGGATTTCGTTATAGGTCTTCCCAAAGTTTCTCTGGCATATGATGCTATTTGGGTTATTGTTGATAGATTAACCAAGTCTGCCATTTCTTGCCGATACGTGAGACTTATTCCCTTGAACGTCTTGCTCGCATGTATGTGAATGAGATTGTGAGATTGCATGGCATGCCAGTATCCATAGTTTCAGATCGTGACCCAAGATTCACTTCACAATTTTGGGTTAGCTTGCAGAAAGCTATGGGCACGAATTTATGATTCAGTTTGGCATACCATCCTCAAAACGGACGGACAATTAGAGAGGACTATTCAAACTCTTCAAGATCTATTAAGACTCGTGGTCCTAGATCTCAAAGGGAGTTGGGATAAGTACCTACCATTGGTGGAATTCTCCTACAACAACAGTTATCAGGCGAGCATAGGTGTGGCTCCATTTGAGGCGTTGTATGGACGAAAGTGTCGTTCTCTAATATGCTGGGACGAGGTGGGAGAAGTAATGTTGTTGGGACCAGAATTAGTACGCATAACTACAGAAAAGATCCAAATGATTCGACAACGTATTCAAACCTCACAAGATCGACAAAAGAGTTATGCTGATCTTCATAGAAAAGACGTGGTGTTTAATATCGGAGATCATGTACTATTACGTATTACTCTATGGAAGGGAGTTACAAGATTTGGGAAGAGAGGAAAGCTCAATCCAAGATTTGTTGCTCCATTTGAGACTCTTGACCGAATAGGAAATGTGGCCTATAGACTCGCATTACCTCCAAGTATGTCTCGTGTTCATAATGTTTTTCACATATCTATGCTTCATAAAAATGTGAAAGACCCGAACCATATTATTACTTTAGAACCAGACGAGATAGCCGAAGATTTAACGTACGAAGAAGTACCTATTAAGATTTTGGATAGAAAAGATCATGTCCTACGCACGAAGGTTATACCACAAGTTAAGGTTTTGTGGAGAAACCATGCTATTGAAGAAATGACCTGGGAGTTGGAATCAGAAATGAAAGCGAGCTATCCTCACCTTTTCGAAACACCAGGTACGTACGTCAATTTCGAGGATGAAATTTCATAAGGAGGGGAGGTTATAAGACCCCAACTTTTTAACGAATAAAATCAAATTTCCTTTATTTATTATTGTGAATAATAAGGTATTAATTTGATATAATACTTTGGTTATGGGTGAAATGTGCAAATTTTCAAAATAAGCAAGTGGTTATATAATATTCATTGTTGTCGGGGAATATTCGTTTGGTCATGGAATTTTCTTATTGTCAGGGAATATTCGTACGACGGCGTAGTCATTTGTGGGCCCCATAACAGAATAACTGTTAGATGAAGAAAACGACAAGTTTGAGTTTTTATAAATAACGTAGTTGTTATTCTGATTAACATCATTGGAATACCCGGTGGTTAAAATACAGTAATACGCGTGGATGCACAGTATTGATGAATTATTGATCCTTACGTAAGAAGGCACTACTTAATAATTGTTACATTAGTTACTATTCAATATTTTATTTTATTGATTCAATAATTGCTGCGTTGATATTTTATATTATTGTTGTTTCAATAATTGTCATCGCATGATTATTTCCCATTATCGGATCAATAATTCATATTATTTGAATAATATTATTAGATAACATTATTGGCAATGTCTAGAAAGTTACATCAAGGAGAGGTTTGGTCACCTAATTGCACGCTGCCAAGTGAGGAGAAATTCTTATTGAAAAGCCCCCTTTTCTAGTGGAACTTTGGTTGTCATAAATGTGATTCAGTAATATTATTTGTGAATAATTAGTTATTGATTCATATGATAAGGAAATATTTATTTTATGTGGATATAAATGTTGGATATATTTATTGTGGTTAAAATGAAGGAGTTAATGTTGAAATTTGTTTTATGTGTATTTTTTGCTTCGAATGGAGGTATTAAAAATTAAACCAAGACATTTTTGAGATATATATTACGTGAGTTATAATCCCACCGTTGGATCGTTATGATTTTTGGATATGTTATACATATATAAGTTGAGTATATGTCCACAAATTTTGAACCGTTAAAAATGAACGTATGATTTGTTATGAATTTTAAGAGGTGAATGATTTGGAAATTAGGTTTATAAACGATTTTGGTGGAAAATTCTAGAATTTAGTGGGCCCCACTTATGGTTGGTGAAGAAATGTGCTGAATTTTATTTCAAATGTTGTGGGTGGCAATAGTAGCAGGTAAAGCCATCAGGTTGCAGGTCAAGTCTGCTTCGGCGTGCTAACACTTTCCTATAAATAGAGGGCTACGTTAAAATTGAAAATCACACCAGAAACATAAGCTTCCTCTCTTTTTCTCTCTATATTATCGAGCGTATTTTGTGAGTATTTAGATACTTTGTGAGTTTATATTTTTCCGAAATTCAGTCAGAAGTTCGGTTATTTTGAGGTAAGGGATGTTATTTTCTTCATAGATGATATTACTTCTTCAATATCATTATGCCGAAGTATTGATCTGAACTTTTTATCAAATTTGGAACTTTTTGTGTCGGGGTTACTATTCACGTATACGACATTATTCACGAATACGACACTATTCACCGAAAAATGAAATTTTCTTCTTTTTGTCCAAGATGTCTATTATGGTTACTATCTTTGATTGTATCCATGTTTTGATCTTTATTCTTGAATTTTGCTTCAAAATTGGTTATTATGGAGTATTATTGATCTTGGATAAACTGTTATATGAATCCCTACTATTTGTCCTTTTGTCTCACTGGATTCATTTTCTTTAAAATATTTTTCATCATCCTCAGTCCTAAATGATGATATTACTAAATATCTTTGGCCTGTAGTGCAAAGATAAATGATTAACTGATGAATATCTTTGGCCGTAGTGTAAAATATGTAATACGTGTTGAGATGAACATGACCAACTGGTGATACAAATGAATATCTTTGGCATGTAGTACAAAGTTGAATATTTGATTCAAGATGTATATTTATTGATGTTACAGGGATAAAATATTGATGATGGACTTTTAAATCTTAGAAGATAGTGGAATTCCTTCTCTACTTGACTCTTTCTAATAGATTGTTGTTTCCGCTGCAGTTGTTGATCTAAAACTTGTTGTCTATTATATTTTATCAGATTTTTCCCTGTTGAAGACTAATGATAATTTGTTGTATATTATCTTAGTCATAATATTCTTTACTGGGCTAGTTGAGCTCACCCTTTTCAATTTTTTTCCATTTTTCTTCTCAGGAGGTGAGAACATAGCAGGATCTAGTCGGGGTATGGAGTGATGGTTCTAGAAAGATGTTTTAGCAGTCCTCACTATTTCTGTAAAATAGTGTTTGAATAATTGTAATGAGGACTTATTTGAGTGTGGTTATTGTCTAGAAGACAATATTTGTATTTAAACTCACAGTATGTGTTGTCGTATTTTGCACGACAATTGTATTATTGAAGTTGTAGTTTGCTTTCTGTACCATGTATTTGGCGACTCAGAATGGGTGTTGTATACCTATTTTGGGGGCGTCACATGATACTTATAACATTACTTATACCCATAATTTCATAGTCAACTAGTAAAGCATGGTTTACAGATAATTTGTGTAAAGAACTTTATACTATAGTGAAACTTAAGATCACAGAAACTTTAGAAATTACGCCGTATAAACATATATACGTACATATATATGGTATAAAGGTTTTGAATAATACCTTCTTTTTTCTTGGTTAACCCTTTCTAGTCACAGACAACCTTGCAACTTCAGTGACCTTTTCCTGTCAATTTACTCTATTCTCTCTCAATTTCTGCAATCTTCCTTTTCTCTTCTCTTGAGCCAAAATCCAAATACTCTTTTTGTAAAAACAAAATAAAACCAACGCACGCCCGTTTAAAACAAAATTGACGCCTACTCAATACCCATATTCAATTTATCAGTTACCAAATTAATATATATATTTTATTTATTAAAATTCAAAATTTAGAAAAACCAAAAGCCATAGGGCTTTGTTTGGCAAAATAATTTAAAACTTAGAGACTTAATATATTTAAGCCTTGTTCGGCAAAATAAATTAAAACTACTTTAATTTATTTTAATAACCATTTATAATATAGTTATTTGTCACACTTTTATTTAATTAAGTTTTCATTCTCTATTAATTAATTCTAATAACAATTCATTGCATAATATAATAATTTATTGAATCATTATAACCTCTCTAACTTAATTATTAAATTAAATTAGATTACTATTTCAAAATAATTATTTTCCTTAACTCATTAATTATTTATTAAACAAATAATTAACCAAATCAAATCGAATCAATTAAACAAATATTTATTCAACGATAAACACGTCCATTAAATATTTATATAATTCAATAAATATTTAAATATTTAATTAAAAATCTGAATTGTTACATCATTCCCTCCTTACAAGGATTATGTCCTCAGAATCATAACTCAAACCACTCATTCGTTACAATCTTCCCTACTTACAAAGATTCTGTCCCCAGAATTGAAGACACAAATTAAACAAATAACTCAGAGTAATCTTTCATCATTTTATCTAAATATAGGTTTTATATTTCCTACTACATTCATTACTTCAACAAATTCTAGGTTTCCTTTCATAACTTCCACTTGAACTCAATTATATTTTGAGTATTATAAATCTTTTAATCCATTCATTTCCTTCTAAGGATCGTTATCATAACACTCGGGATATTACATTCACCCTTTCTTCTAAGAATTTCGTCCTCAAAATTTTTTATTCATTAATCTTTATTCATTCAATCTATCAAAGTAGATTTTACACTAATACTTTTTATTCATTCCTTGGGTTTTATAACCACTTCTTTCCACAAATATCTTTCTATAATTATTAGCTTTTCTATTAAAAGTTTTATATTATTCTTTGATAACTCATATCCTTATCGCTTCAAAATCTCTTTTCTCACTTATTCAACATACTCATCATTCAGTGTCGTATTCTACGACTCACTTCTTTCTAAGGAATACTTTCCTTTTTCACTTCCATCTTGCAGAATAACAAGAATCTTGCACAATTGTTTAATAACTGGGAAGTAGTATGAATAACTCAGGAGTTTAAAAGATTCCAAATCATGCTGAGGGTCATAAGACTTTGAACTACGTCCACGGTTATAAGTACTATTTCAACTTAAACCTTAATAGTCATTAGACTATAGGGACTCCCGTACTTAAGGTGTTAAGCCCTTCCTACGATGTATTGTGCATAAATATTTAAATGCTATGCGTATGTCCATAGTTATAAGTAATCTTTCAACTTAAAATTTAACAATCATAAGACTATAGGGACTCCTCATACTTAGGGGGATCAGCCCTTCGTACAATGTATTGTGCACAAACATCTAAACGCCTTCGCGTAATCCTTTATAAAAGGGTTGTTCATCTCAGCTTTTCAACATCTGAATCCGCACCAAAACAATTTGGTTTGGCATAACTTATCAAGAAACTCTTGAATTTCATGAACATCTTTTAATATTTGTCTAGCTGAATCAAATAGCATAGACCTCTACAACAATTCGGACATCAACTGAAATATACATATATATGCATACATATGTATTCTCATATCTTAAAGAAATCTCAAAAATCTTTTTATGACGTCAAGATACCGCACTATATTTACAGTCCATTGAGGATTCCGTCATTTGGTGATTTTATTATACTACATCATACCATAGTGGGCTGACGATCCTTAGATCACATCCAACACTAGGTAATACTGCATTGATGATTCCATCGTTTTTATCATCTTTGCACCAGGTTATATGATGCATTAATGATATAAAATACATTTTGATATATTGCAAATCATTTTTGTCTAGCCGAAGCAATTAGCATAGACATACGAATAACATTATTGTTGTTAAAACTCATTGGTTCCATCAGTTGATCCAATGTTTTTCAAGAAAATAGAAGTGTAAACATTAGCACGAAGTCAATAAATTTCGAAAGTCTAGCATAGCTAGTAGATTTAGAATACCTATGCTTCCACCATCAACTCCACTTTTTATAATGATCCATTACTTAATAGGTCTATCTATTCCTATCATCCTCAATACTCCATTTACATTTATCTATACCCAGTTCGTCAAACTTACCACACGTTTTGAGTTCAGGAACTTGCCACAATCATATGAGTTTAAGAACTTATCCTAGTCAGACCATAGGCATCCATTCGCTGAGGGGTTCAAAAACATACCATATAATTATGAGTCACGAACCTACCATAAGTATGAGTTTTAAGAACTCGAACTTAACCTTATAATATTCTCTAACTATACTCTACTTATCTGTTATACACATGAGAAAAGAATCACCTTCTCAACAGGCATATATCAAATAGCACGACACAAACATTCCAATGATTATCAATGTGATAAACTGAGTGCAAGCACAAAGCCCTCGCCCATACAAAGATTTGTACAACTCAGCCATCACAAGAGTCCTCAATTGAAATCCCACCTAACTCTATCTTGCTCATAACTTGCTCTTTGCTCGATACGAATTCCTCATATCACATCATCTATAACTCCTCATAAGTTTATCTCGTACTATCATAGTACATTATCTTCATAACATCAAGCTATAATCATTCAAACATTACAAACCATCTTTCATTTATAACTTAAACAGATCACGTCGTGATCTTATTCTATAATCATCTTTCTTAAAATTATTTTGTTAACTCGTGATCGTTTTGTTTTACGATCCTCATTCTTTCATCATTTATGACATTATTCGTTATCTTGGCTTTTGGGAGTTAGGAAACTCCCATTTCTCATCTTCATATCTCTTTGATTCTTCTTTGAATCTTCTTGTTTATATAAAAAAATTATTCCTTTAAGAATTTCTAACTTCAGTTACATTGCTCAAAATTTCATTCGAGTTCTACATTTTCATCATACGTATCCATTTCTATACTTGGTACACATCGAGTCTATAATAGTTTCATTATGGTACGCTGAGTAGTTTCCCACAAATAACCAACAAACTAGGTTTCGAGTTACTAGTTTATATATACCTCCGCTCTATAAAGGAATCGTTTAGCCCAAATACCATACATCAACTACTAAAGAGTAAAATTGCACCATACTCTCTATTCTTAACTTCTTTATCATTCTCTTCTTATAGACACTGTCTATTTATTATCACCTTGCATCCTTATTGTTAGTTCTCAGAGGGCACAATAGATCTAGAAGGGGGGTTGAATAGATCCTTTTTCTTTCAAAGACTTTTTTCGGTTTATATTATTTTGTTCATAATTGATATATGACAAATATAAGAATCTTTTCAAAGCACAAGGAATAAGTAAAAGACCCCTTCATTGATATATCCATAATCATACATACATATATTAAGTAGAGTAAGTTTAGTTATAAGCAGTTAAAACATACATAGCAGATTATAGCGGTTATAGTACATAATGTAAATTACATAAATGTAAAAGACACAAGGGTTTTAAGTGGTTCGAGGAGACTCAAACTCTAATCCACTCTTCTACTTTCAACTAGCGAGATTTCCAATAAGGAAGGCGCACCCTTAATCACTAAGATTCCTTGAGGCCCGTGACCTTGGGACTTGATTCACTAAGAACTCTTGAGGGCCATGAGCCTTGGAACTCCACTAGTTCCTTAGGAACTCTTCATGCCCAGCAGGCTTGGAACTTCATTTAGTCCCTCCAAACAAGGACCCTTTGGCCCTACTTTGTTTAGTCCCTCTGGACAAGGACCCTTTGGCCCTGCTTTATTTAGTCCCTCTGGACAAGGACCCCTTAGGCCCTGGCTTTGTTGAGTTATTTTTTTGTTGTTGTTGGAGTCGGTGCTGAGCTGCTAAGATGTCTTCATGCTCTGAACATTTTTTATCCTTAGCAGCTTTGCTTGATCATCCTTGAAGAGCAGTTGAGTGTTGAATGATTCTCCGCTTCTTAGGTTGCTCAACTACTCTGGATGACCCCTTGTTGAACTGCCTTGAAGATCATTCTCCTTGGTACTTGATGTCTACACATGAGAGGCTTCCAAGCTGACAGTATGCTCTTCTTTTAGGTACTTGGAAGCTTTTTCATGCTTGACACCAAGATGGCTTTTGTGATCTCCCTTTTGCTACTAGATGCCTTCTCATGATGGACTTGCTAAGATGACTGTAGGCTCTACTCTATTGTACTTAGAGTCTTCCCATGATGGACATCAAGATGTCATGATGCTCTTCTTTCTCTCGGCAGTTCTGAACACTCTTCATGTAGTAGAACTCTCACTTCTACATAGTAGAACTCACACTTCTACTTCTTTCTTTATCTGACTTCTGAGTGTTTTTGGTGGATCGTAGAGTGAGCCTTCGGACTCACTGTTTCACATGGTTTAGATCAGTCCACCTTCTCTCCAAACTGCGCAACTCCAGCTGCCTTTGATCTTTGAAGCTCTTTCTCATTTATACTCCTTCCCAATCCTTCCGTTAGGAAGTAACCGTTGAAGGCTATTCAAATATCTTCACAGATCTCGAGTTGCTTGAGGTAGACTACTTGATGTGACTTGTCATACTTTTTCTGACGCTGCAGTCTACTGTTTCACCTACCCTGTCAGATGTATCACTTTACTGTCTTGGGTAGGTTGATGACTTTATTTCTTCTAATTTTTTGATTAGAGGTTGTCCTTTGGCATCGATGCTCTCAATAAGTACTTCTCCGAATATTACCCTTGAGATTGAACCTTTGCCAATGCTTCAGTCTTCAGCTATTCGAACTCTACGATTCTGATGCACGTCTTCAAGGACCTGATCGTAGTGTCTTGTTGAGTGTTGCTCATTGACTGGTAGAGTTAACACTACGATCTTGAAGAGTATTGCTTGGATCTTCAATATAGAACACCTCTTCCTTGTATTGTGTAGTGTTTCAATACTTCTGTTTGCTTTGACTGTTCTCAGATACTGATGGCCTAATTCCTTACTCTGGTTCCCTTCTGAATATCAAGACACTTTAGATTTGTGGCGCGTCCAACATGCTTTCTCCTTGTGATCTCCCGTTCACTTATCATCAATGAACTGACCCTACACTTAATCACTTTAGCCTTGCTCTTTAAAAGGTCGACCAAGTATCTCGGTTCACCTTCCATCGATTTACTTCTTTGTTTAAGAACACTACGATCTTGGTTGTCTCCAAGATCGTTGTCTTCTGTTCACTTGATAGCTACTGCATTAGCTGACTTTCCTTAGTCAGTTTTTGAAGTCTTCTTTGGATCTCCTTGTGGAAGACTTCATCATAAATGGCCTTACAACTCAATCTTGATGCTGATTTTATTGGTGCTTAGATCTTCTGTTAGCCTACATGCCATTCGTTGAGTGCTCTCTAGTTTCCTTGGATGTAGCTTGCAGCTTGAACCAGAGGCTTCGTTCTTTTGGATATTCTGGGAGTGCTCATTTGTTGAGAACCGTATATGCTCTATGATTCATCCTTGGCATTGTGAGCACTACTTCTTAGATCGTAGTTCGCACTCTACAATTTGATTTTTGACTTGTGCGGACACTACGATCCGAGATCAGATCTTGACACTACGATTTCTGCCTTGTGCTTGTTGTCTTCATCTGATCTTGCTTGACTATGATCTCTGCATGTAGTCAATAGACTCTATGAACTTAGAGTGTGATCTATGATCCTTGACTTGGCTTTGGCATTAGTAAACTCTACGACTCTGAGTGTAGTCTACGTTTCTGTCTTGGCTTCGGCAGATGACCGGTTGGCTCGTGAAGAGGTGTGTCTCACGATTACGAACATGACTTCTCAAAGACACTATGATCCCGAGGAAGCTCTACTCAATACACTACGATCCTTCTTCGTTTCCCCTGGCATTCTCGAGTTAACCTTAACTCACCCGATAGACAACGACTTCTGGTGCAGTGCTCGACGATCAGACTAGCCTATCTATTACATCATAAGATCAACCTAACAAGCTTGATCTCTCTATATTTATAGTCCTTGTACATCATTTCTTTTTAAGGACTTTACAAAGCTGTTTTGCTTATGTAGGATCAACCTAACGTGTTTGATCAATTCATTCTAAGTCCTTGTACATATATTTCTATTATCTAACAAAGGACTTTACAACTTTTCTTAATGCAAGCATACTTGCATATTCATTCATATATATTATAATCAAAACATATATTAAATAGGAATATCATTCACATGTTTATTCCTGACAATCTCCCCCTATTTGATTATGACAAAAATAATAAGTGCATATTCATGTTATGAATGAATCTTATATACAGTAAGCAGCTGTATTTCTAAAGCAGTTAATAATTAATGTCATTTATTTTGATATGGTATTTTATACTCAGACATTCTACATCCTGGATCCAGAACATACCTAACAGTTTTAAAGATGTACCTTCTTGGCTTCATGTATGTTTCCAGGGTGCTTGTTGATCAGCTACTCATCTGATTGTTCTTCTTTTTCTTGCTCCCCCTCAGATGATGACCTTTTGTCTCTGCTTGGCTCCCCTTCATCTTCTTAATGATCTGGCTCCCCCTCAGATGATGATACTCTTTCAGGAGCTACTGTCTTCTTCTTTGACTTCTTCTCTCTTGTCCCTCTACTTTTCTTCGAGTGCCTCTTGCTCCTCTTCTTTCTATGTCTCTTTTTCTCCCCCTTTTTGTCATTAATCATTTGAGAGAGCTGCTCCATGTTGGAATTAAGCTGCTCCATCAGGTAGGAGGAGTTGGCAACTTCAAAATTTAGTTCTTGCTGACCTAGTTCAAGTTGCACTAAGAAGGTCTGCCTCATATCATCAATCTTGTCAGAGAGGGCTTCGATCTTCTCTGCATTTGCCTTCTGAATTTGTAGAGCTTCTGCCTTCTGATCTTGTATGGCCTTCTGATAGATGTTATTTCTCTCTTGGAGTTTAAGAGATATATCAGCCAAGATAGCTTGAAGCTTGTGCTGGAAAGAATCATCTCCTGCTGCTGTCTGCTTCTGTGATTCTTCAGTGAGCATAGATATCTTCTTGCTTAGATCATCAGAGCTGTTCAGTAGTTCCTGCTCCAAAGTAGTTTGATTCTTTTGGTTGGCAGCTTCAAGTTGAACAATAGATTGGACTCTATAATTGTCATCTTTGGACAGATTTTCAAATGTTTGGATAATTTGAACAATCGTGGAATACGAATTGCTTGTAGAGGATGATGGAGTGTCTGATATTAGTGCTTGATCATAAGGAGGCTTCTGGTTTTGGACTTGAACATCATCAGTAGTAGAGTGAATAGACTCTAGGATCAGCTCCTTGGTCATGACTCTTCTTCCTTCAGAATCCACTCTACGATCGTAGGGGATATTGAGATTTCCAGCTTATTGATAGACCTTGAAGTGAGGCTGGTTTGTTATCATCTTTGTGGCATAACTTTTCACCCTTGGGAAGTTTTGGGCTACCAGTTCCATGCTTGGAAATGTCTTGTAACACCAGCTGAGGTAGCTTTCATCTCCTTCAGTAAAGGCCTTTATCCATGACATCCACTAGAAGAACCATCTCTCTGGTGAAGCGTCTGTTAGATCATTTGACACTTCCTCTACGATACTTCTGCTAAATCTTGCAGGAGAGGGAACTGGATAATCTTCTTGTTCATCTGCTTCCTGAGGTGCAGAACAAGAATCTTCTTCAATCTCTTCTCTCTCGGAGCCTGAACTTTCTTGATTATTTTCAGCAGGGAATTCCTCTAGCTGCATTTCATGTCCAGAGCCTTCTTGATCATCTTCAATAGAGAATTCTTCTTGTTGTATTTCATTATCAGAACCTTCTTCAGCAATTATTTCCTCAGATCCTTCTTTTTCACTGCTGGCTTCATCTTCAGTACTTTCTATTGGGATACAGACTCATCATCACTTAATTCAATGATGGCATTTGATTGGCCACTGCTTCCTTTGAAGGCAAACTTGGCTTGCAACCTGTAGCTTTTCCTTCTTTGTGGAGGTTCAACTATTTGAGACACGGATTCTTCTTCTTCTTCAGGCTCTGACTCTTCTTACTCAATAGACATACTTCTTTGGAGTTCAGCACTTGTAGGGGCAGATTCTTCTTCCTTGGACTCATCACTTTCTGAGCCATAATGAGGGCTTTCTGAATATGAGGGGGAATTCTCTTCTTCTTCTTGAATAGCATTGTCAGACCCATTCTCTGGGCTTATTGGAGCAATTACATTTGGGGATGCTTTTTGGTTATCTTGATTTTCCTCTTTATCGCCAGATTAGGCTGCTTTCGAGGATTGGCCGTGGAGCTTGAGCATTTTCTTTGTCGTGATTCTTTATAATCTTTTCCATTGCATTAGCTTCATTTTCATTGCTGGATGTTGTTTGTGGAGACTGAGCCTTGACATCTGTTTTCTTTCCTTCTGTTGACTCTAAGTCCCTTTCTTCAGCAGATGTACTGTTCTGGGAAGCTGAGGATGGTTTGTCTTCCATCTTAGCTTTCTTAATAACTGGCCCATGAAGCAACCTGCTGCTCCTTCTCTTTGTAGTTTCAGCAGTTAGGACTTTTTCTTCTTTGTCTTTGTTCAGGGAGGAGATTCTCCTTGGTGGGGCCTGGGATTTCTTCACCTCACCAGCTTTCTTCACAACTTTTGATTTCTTCCTGCCTGGTGTGAATTCTGCTACTACATAGTCATTAGACTCAGAGCTCTCTGCCTCTACTATCTTACTCTTCTTTGCAGAGGTTCTACTGTTGTTCCCACCTATCAGCCTTTTGTTCTCCTTAGGGTTCTTCTTCCAGTTCTCAAATAACTGTGGAGACATCACTTTGTGCACATTCAAGGCTTATCCCTCTTCATCTTTGATTTTCCCTCCTTGCTTCTTCTTCAGTATGATACTCAGTAGCCTTCCATAAAACACCTTGGTCAGGGGCTTTTCAGTGAATTTCTTCTTCTCAGCCTTCTCTACCCACTTGGAGATTTGATCGAACAAGATAGCTCCAAAGTTAATTTATTTCTTTAGAACTATAGCTGACATTATCTTCAGTTGTTGGTCAATCACTGTATCATGTGCAGTGTTTTTGCACAGTATGCACTTTCCAACAATTTCAGCTAGGAACTCATATTCTTCAGGAAACTCCTTCTTCTTCATGTCCTTGAAACTAGGGTTTCTTTGGTACCCCATCAACTTCTTTGCTTGTTCAGTGTTGACATCTTCGAGGTTCTTTAGCCCTTGGTTAGGAAAACCTAGGCATTGATTTAGGTCGGAGGATTTTGACAGAGTCGACCTTTAACCTTCAGTGATGATTTCCGAATTTATGGAGACGTTTGAGTAGAATTCTTTAACTAGGTCAATGTACACACGGGTACTTGCCTCAAGACATTCTGAAAACCCAGCTTTCTTTACAAGTTCAAGTATGTCCCTGAACTTCTTCTCAGATTTCTCAAACGATTTGGTTCCGAGCTGAATGCCGGTGATAACTTGCCAGTTCTCCATTTGAGTAGTTTGAAGACTGTGGGTGTTTGATTATGAGGGATTGATGTCTGTGATTTGGCAAGGCTCTGGAGGGTTAACTGATTTTTCTCTTGAAAAGCTTTCTAGGGTTTTGAAAATGGGAGGGAGAAAGGTTCAATATTTTTTGGTAACTGTCTGCAGATTTGAAATTATCTTTATAGCAGTTCCTTCTAACTCTGCACACCCAGTGATTTGTCAACTGTCCATTGGTTGCACGTCGCCCAGTAATAAACTGTAACTCCTCACAACTTTTCAGTTATCATAAGAGTGGACGTTTAATTGACGTGGCTTTGACCGTTGACCTTTTGATTCGTAGAGTAGCATGATAAGTTAGCTGTGGACTCTACGATTCCCTTTGTTGACTCAACGATCAACTTTTAAGAGATGCTACAGTGGATGGCTTTGCCTTTTCTCCTTTCTTTGATGCAGCAAAGCTCAATCACTGATGTATTCGAACTTATCTCCTTAACTTGAATAGTTTAGCAAATATCTCATTTTCTAAGCTCCATGTAAACTGGAGTACCCTTTGGTAGGACTACGATCGTCGAGTTATATTCTACGATAGCTGAGGTTTTGCTATGATCGTTGAGGTAGCACTACGATCGTTGAGGTTGCACTACGGTCATTTAGTTATCTTCAAACTCAACTCTACGATCGTTGACTGACTTAGTTCTTTTGAGATGAACTAGATCAAGCATTCCTTATGGGATAAGGTAGCTCAGGAAGGGCCAACCTCTTAGAGTGAGCTAAGGGTCAGGTTTGTTCCTGAGGCGCTTTCCAGATGAAGTGCTATGGAAATGATTTGCAATAACATCTTATTAAACCTTTTCTGGTAGGGAGGTCTTCTACCAGCTCTTGATATCTGCATTGCTGAAATCGTGGTGTCCTCCTGCTCTTAAGAACGATCATATGTTTGATCGTAGACACTTCACGATTATGGATTGGATGGATGAAGGGTTATCAGTAATACATTTTGAGACGTTCCTACTGACTATGGATCTTCATTTGGTTCATCAGCCACAAAGTTTTGGGACTCTATAGCTGGTACATCTTTTCAGGTTTATTAGTGTTGTTATTCCTTAACAGATCACTGCTCCCCCATTGTTGATGTTGTCTTCCCAGTAAGATGTGATTCCCTCATCTTCATGTTCATTTGAAGGCTGCCCAGCATTTCTCCTTCTGACTGGGATCATCATCATTGCTTAGTTTTCCTTGTATCGTAGAGATGAGTATTTTCAGGATTGATCACTCTACGATCATTTGACAGCACTACGAACGTAGTTTCCTTTGACAGTCCTGTATTTGAGAAGTTCTGCTTTTTGATGAACTCCTTTTGTCTTAAGCTCAATGATATTCTGTTGTGAGCTTCCCTTGAGGATCCTTTTCGTAAAGCATGTCTTTCTTGATATGAGCATATAGAATCCTCTTTTATCTTCTTTTGCATGGCATACTGTCATATACAGATTTGCAGCCATGTGAGCTCCATTCTGGTTAGGTCAGAGGCTCTTCAAGGACAGGCTTGGACATATAGGAGCTTTATCAGACTTAACTCTGAACAGTCCTTAGCCTTCAGCTGGTTGAGTCTTCTTGATTGAAGTCTTCTGCTTCATCATTCCTTAGTGTGGTCAGACTGACCAAGTACCTGCAGGTTTAAATATGTTTCTCTTTTTGGTACCCATAGTTAAATGGGTCCTGCTAGGTTAATTTTCTAAAACCCCTGTTCCTCTTATATGGATAATCATCATATTTATCAGCAACAGACATATTCATGCATGCAACTATCTTATCATAATACATTTTGAGATGCATGAGGGTGAGTGTGTGTAGGATATGACATTCAATAACACATTCTTTATTAATGATGGCTTCATCATTTACTGGATTATGTTCACAGTGTTTAAGTGTTCATAGAGTGGGAATCAACTCTACGATTTATGAGTGTCTAGTTGATTTATTGAGGTGATCAGTTTCTACAAATCAACAAGATCCTCTTGTAGAGCTGATCATACTCTGTGTGTTGTTAAACACTAAGAACATAGTCTTGTACATACATACTAACCCACCAGCAATGATTACTTCTCATAAAGTTCATTTGGTCTGTGATACTCTTATGACCTATTTCAGATTTTCTTCAAGATATCATCTTCAGCCTAAAACTTGGTTGGAGAGAAAGTTTGTAGTCATTTGAATTTTCCATCTTCAGGCTACTTTCTCTCTTCACCTTTTTAGGTAGATTATGACTTCTTGACAAAATACTGTTTATAGTTCATAAGATGGTGTAAATGATGTATACAATTATAATGGTGATGAACCGTACCTTTTTACTGTCAGTTACTTAACAGTCATTTACCTTAGATATACTGAGTTCAGGTATTGATGTGCATAGCTTTTACTTTTGCTCCTTTCAGCTGTTGCTCTTGTTGGCCTTTTAATCAATCAGTCGTGGCCTTGAAGATGTAGATCAAGAGAATCTCAGCATTAAGGTCTTTGACATCTTTGAGCTTACAAATATATCACCTAGTTGCTGGTTGGTCACTTATAAGTTTGAGAAGATCTTCTTTTCTCCTCTTGATCAACATTTCTTAGCATGTATGACCTCTTCATCTTTTAAACTGGTGGATGCTTTATTCTTTGTCATTGATGTCTCTTGAGCTCTCACTCTCCCGTCTGATCTTCAGACTACAAGATTGACTGCATGCTAGGATTGGTCTTGTTGTTATAGCAATCGAGGATATGGACCAATCTGAGCAGCTCCAGGTGTATACACATTTTTACCTACACACAATATTTCCAATATGTGAGCTCTTCGGCATATAACAAGTTACTTACTACAAAAATAAGTTTAGAACAATGTTAGTGCCTGGGATCAGACTAAAAGCGATTAGCTTTTGAATATAGCATGAAAACCTGCTCTGATACCAATTGTTAGTTCCCAGAGGGCACAATAGATCTAGAAGAGGGGGGTTGAATAGATCCTTTTTCTTTCAAAGACTTACTTGTTTATATTATTTTGCTCATAATTGACATATGACAAACATAAGAATCTTTTCAAGCACAACAGAATAAGTAAAAGATCCCCTTCATTGATATATCCATAATCATACAAACATTGTTCGTAGAGTAAGTTTAGTTGTAAGCAGTTAAAACATACATAGTAGTTATAGCAGTTATAGTACATAATGTAAATGACATAATGTAAAAGACACAAGGGGTTTTAAGTGGTTCAGAGACTCAAGCTCCTAATCCACTCTTCTACTTTCAACTAGTAGGATTTCCACTAAGGAAGGGCAACACCACAGAATCACTAAGATTCCTTCAAGGCCGGTGACCTTGGGACTTGATTCACTAAGAACTCTTGAGCCGTGACCTTGGAACTCCACTAGTTCCCTAGGAACTATTCAAGCCTAATGAGGCTTGGAACTTCCATTTAGTCCCTCAGGATGAGGACCCTTTAGCACTTTGCTTTTTTAGTCCCTCCCGGGACAAGGACCCTTTGGCCTCGCTTTATTTAGTCCTCAGACAAGGACCCTCAGCCCTACGGCTTTGTTGAGTTGTTTGTTTGTTGTTGTTGGAGTCGGTCTTTGAAGTTTGCTAAGATGTCTTCATGCTCTGAACATCTTATATCCTTAGCAGATTTGCTTGATCATCCTTGAAGAGAAGTTGAGTGTTGCATGATGCTCAGCTTCTTAGGTTGTTCAACTACTCTGGATGACCCCTTGTTGAACTGCCTTGAAAATCATTCTCCTTAGTACTTGATGTCTGCCCATGAGAGGCTTCCAAGCTGACAGTAGGCTCTTCTTTTAGGTACTTGGAAGATTTTTCATGCTTGACACCAAGATGGCTTTTGTGATCTCCTTTTTACTACTTGATGCCTTTTCATGATGGACTTGCTAAGATGACTGTAGGCTCTTCTCTATTGTACTTAGAGTCTTCCCATGATGGACATAAAGATGTCATGATGCTCTTCTTTCTCTCGGCAGTTCTGAACACTCTTCATGTAGTAGAACTCTCACTTCTACATTTTAGAACTCACACTTCTACTTCTTTCTTTATCTGACTTCTGAGTGTTCTTGGTTAATCGTAGAGTGAGCCTTCAGACTCACTATTTCACATGGTTTAGATCAGTCCACCTTCTCTCCAAACTCGGTAACTCCAGCAGCCTTTGATCTTTGAAGCTCTTTCTCATTTATACTCCTTCCCAATCCTTCCGTTGGAAAGTAACCGTTGAAGGCTATTCAAATATCTTCATAGATCTCGAGTTGCTTGAGGTAGACTGCTTGATGTGACTTGTCATACTTTTTCTGACGCTGCAGTCTATTGTTTCACCTACCTTGTCAGATGTATCACTTTACTGTCTTAGGTAGGTTGAAGACTTTATTTCTTCTGATTTCTTGATCAAAGATTGTCCTTTTGCATCGATGCTCTCAATAAGTACTTGTCCGAATATTACCCTTCAGATTGAACCTTTGTCAATGCTTCAGTCTTCAGCTATTCGAACTCTACGATTCTGATGCACGTCTTCTATGACCTAATCATAGTGTTTTGTTGAGTGTTGCTCATTGACTGGTAGAGTTAACACTACGATCTTGAAGAGTGTTTCTTGGATCTTCAATGTAGAACACCTCTTCATTGTATTGTGCAGTGCTTCAATACTTCTGTTTGCTTCGACTATTCTCAGATACTGATGGCCTAATTCCTTGCTATGGTTACCTTCTGAATATCAAGACACTTCAGATTTGTGGTGCGTCCAGCTTGCTTTCTCCTTGTGATCTCTCGTTCACTTATCATCAATGAACTGACCCTGCACTTAATCACTTTAGCCTTGCTCTTCAGAGGCTAACCAGTATCTCGGTTCGCCTTCCATCAGTTCATTCTTTGTTTAGCAAACACTACGATCTTAGTTGTCTCCAAGATCGTTGTCTTCTGTTCACTTGATAGCTACTGCATCAGCTGACTTTCCTTAGTCAGTTTTTGAAGTCTTCTTTGGATCTCCTTGTGGAAGACTTCATCATAAATGGCCTTACAACTCAATCTTGATGCTGATTTTATTGGTGCTTAGATCTTCTGTTAGCCTACATGCCATTCGTTGAGTGCTCTCTAGTTTCCTTGGATGTAGCTTGCAGCTTGAACCAGAGGCTTCGTTCTTTTGGATATTCTGGGAGTGCTCATTTGTTGAGAACCGTATATGCTCTACGATTCATCCTTGGCATTGTGAGCACTACTTCTTAGATCGTAGTTCCGCACTCTACGATTGACCCGACATGCGACACTCACGATCCCGAGATCCGATCTTGACACTATGATTTCTCGCCTTGTGCTTGTTGTCTTCATCCGATCATGCTTGACTCACGATCTCGCATGTAGTCGATAGACTCTCTGAACTCGAGTGTAATCTACGATCCTTGACTTGGCTTTGGCATCGATAGACTCTCGACGACTGAGTGTAGTCTACGTTCGTCTTGGCTTTGGCGATATGGTCGGCTGGCTCGTGGCGTGTTGTCTCTACGATTATGAACATGACTTCCTCAGCACACTACGATCCTGAGGAAGCTCTACTCGATTCACTACGATCCTTCTTCGTTTCCCCTGGCAGTCTATGAACTTCGAGATCTACTATCTTGCATACTCCTATTCTACCTCGATAGCTCTCGAGTTAACCTTGACTCACCCGGCAGACTACGACTTCTGGTGCAGTGCTCGACGATCAGACTAGCCTGTCTATTACATCATAAGATCAACCTAACAAGCTTGATCTTTCTATATTTATAGTCCTTGTACATCATTTCTTTTTAAGGACTTTACAATGCTGTTTTGCTTATGTAGGATCAACCTAACATGTTTGATCAATTCATTCTAAGTCCTTGTACATATATTTCTATTATCTAACAAAGGACTTTATAGCTTTTCTTAATGCAAGCATACTTGCATATTCATTCATATAAATCATAATCAAATCATATATTAAATAGGAATATCATTCACATGTTTATTCCTGACACTTATTATTGGAGTTGGGTAACCCCACATTCATATTCCTTATAACTCTTGCGAGATTCTTCTTTGAATCATTTCACGCAAGTTTTAATCCCTTCTTTACAAACTTTTTTAAATTTCTTCTAATTGTTCAAACTCTATTTGACCTTATTCTTTCATTAACTTCATCTTCCTTCTCTAAGGTTATAGCCTATGGTACTCCTACCTAAGGTTTATAACCTACAGCTTTGATACCAACTGTAACAACTCCAAAATTCATACCATTTAAATCTCGACTTCGGTCGTTAACCATACCTTCAACCTCTAATTTTTACATCATTATTCGATATTAAAATCACTAAAATTGCGGAATATTTAAAACTTTTGTACATTTCCTTTTGTATTGCCCTAAATCGCAACCTTTACATTACATCTCTTCGATTCAAATTTATATCATGAATTGTTATAACAAAATGACTATACAAAGTCTTACATCATAAATAGATATCCATATACACCAAATAACTCAATTTACAATTTAACAACATGTTACATTCAAAATCTTACACACATTTCTCATAAAACATAAGTAATCTTCGTGAATATAGATCTTTATAACTCACTTAGCACATATCATTACCTTAATTTCCTGACCTGCAAAAGTGGTTATTTGCAAGAGTGAGCTCGACAGCCCAGCAAAATCTAACAGTTTTCATGCATCACATAACACGTAATAATATGCTAAACATACATATCATAATAACTAAAACAACATGGCATACATGCTTTTAGTTCACATAACAAATATAAAGATTGAGTTCCTTACTCAATTCTCCTTATTTAACCAAAACAATGCAGTCATAAATTGACTTTAACATTTCATGATTTAAACATGTATAATATATCATGCAATTTAAAACAGTTCATCAAGTCCACGTAACAAATAGGAACCGAAAGACTTGCCTTGATCGTTGTTTACCAATAACAGATTAACAACTTACAGTTATCTGCACTTCACGTGCCCTACACAATTATATAATCATACACATCAACTATTAGTTACATAACAACACATAGTAATTGTAATGTAAACTCTACTCCACATCTCATAATCTTTCCTATTAATTAGCACACAATGTTCAATTAGATTGTGTTAACTTTCAACTTATATCTCACTATATTTCATATTCGAAGTTCATTCAAGTGCTTAAGTCTTGTTAGGACTACTTATTGGTTTTATATTAAACCCGTTTCAGATCCTATAATATTCATTTCAATTTTAATTGAAACACTTTTTAAGTTCATTAATACTTGGCACGACGTTTCGACGTTCATTCATCACACGCTCGATTTGCCTCTCTTGTGTATGCTTACTATGCTTCTATAACTTATCTAATACATCATTTATTAATGTTAAGCATCATTATATTTACTAATATTCAAGTATTATAACTTAAAATAGCATCTTTTATCGTCAGGAGCACTACACATGCTTATGTGCATGCCCAACGCCCTCCGATTTCCCCCGAAAACAAAACAGTCCTAAAGATGATCATTTTGACTACTGTTACAGACATCAAATTGAAACACGTAAAGAATGAAAGTTGTAGGTCTACTCGTCCTCATTCCAGCTCATCTTGAATCACCTCAATCGGAGTTCGTATGAGAAAGTTATGACCATTTTACTACAGGAGGTCAAAACTGTCAGACTTCTGTTCGGGCGCCGTGGCGCGAGAACTAGGTTAACCAGTCGCGTCGGGGTGCGAACTTTGGCGCTAGGGCACAAATTTCAGCGCTAGAGCGCGAAATTCTGGCGCTGGGGCACGATTTTCGGCGCTGGGGTGCCGAAACTTGTAGAACCCAACCATCGGAGAACAAAACAACTAATTTCTGTCTATTTAACACTGCTAACATCTAAATTAACATGCTAACTTATATAAATTACACATATACACACTGCCCAACATGCATATACTAGTTTAAACCACTAAACAATAATTTTAGAAAACTTAAATCATTGTACGCACTGTTTTAAAAACCAAAACTCCATTATCTATATATAAAATACAGTAAACTATAATTCCAAGGTTATAACCAATTTGATTCCTTTAAACTATGATTTTTCAGAAACTCATACCCAATTAACATAGATGACTTTCAATTTCATAACTAGCATAAAATCTTCTATAGAACCTTTGATATTCCACAACTCACGTTCACAAGTATATGTTTACTGTAAAAACTATTTCTTTCTTGAAAACGTAAATTTAGCTTACAACATATACATATGATACTTATAACATTACTTATACCCATAATTTCATAGTCAACTAGTAAAGCATGGTTTACAGACAATTTGTGTAAAGAACTTTATACTATAGTGAAACTTAAGATCACAAAAACTTTAGAAATTACGCCATATAAACATATATACGTACATATATATGGTATAAAGGTTTTGAATAATACCTTCTTTTTTCTTGGTTAACCCTTGCTAGTCACAGACAACCTTATAACTTCAGAGACCTTTTCCTCTCAATTTACTATATTCTCTCTCAATTTCTGCAATCTTCCTTTTCTTTTCTCTTGAGCCAAAACCCAAATACTCTTTTCGTAAAAACAAAATAAAACCAACGCATGCCCGTTTAAAACAAAATTGACGCCTACTCAATACCCATATTCAATTTATCAGTTACCAAATTAATATATATATTTTATTTATTAAAATTCAAAATTTAATAAATAGGGCTTTGTTTGACAAAATAATTTAAAACTTAGAGACTTAATATATTTAAGCCTTGTTTGGCAATATAAATTAAAACTACTTTAATTTATTTTAATAACCACTTATAATATAGTAATTTGTCACACTTTTATTTAATTAAGTTTTCATACTTAATTAATTAATTCTAATAACAATTCATTGCATAATATAATAATTTATTTAATCATTATAACCTCTCTAACTTAATTATTAAATTAAATTAGATTACTATTTCAAAATAAGTATATTCCTTAACTCGTTAATTATTTATTAAACAAATAATTAATCAAATCAAATCGAATCAATTAAACAAATATTTATTCAACGATAAACACATCCATTAAATATTTATATAATTCAATAAATATTTAAATATTTAATTAAAAATCTGAATTGTTACATCATTCCTTCCTTACAAGAATTCTGTCATCAGAATAACAACTCAAACCACTCATTCGTTACAGTCTCAATTATTTATTTAGTAATATAAAATATTATGCAGATGATACTGTGACAATAATTGAATCAAAAATATGAGAGATATTATGCAGTAATTACTATAGCAATAATTGAGTATAACTGAGTGACTTCTCATGTAAGCATCAATAATCAATACCGTGAGCTACTATGCAACCACGCGTATTACTTTACTTTTACCACTGGGTAGTTCAACAGTTAACGGTAAAACTTTCGCCATTATTTTTATAAAAAGATATTTCTATCGTTTTCTAACTCCGATAATAATTTCGTTGTGGGGTCCACCAATGATTGTGCCGTCGTACGAATATTTACTATTTAAAATTAATATTCCTTGATCAATCGAATATTTTATAACAACTTGCATACTTTGCAAAATTTATAAATATTACCCACAACTATAACATTATATCAAAACCACACCATAATATTCAAAAATATATTTCGAGAAAAATTAATCTTTATTTATGAAAGTTGGGGTCTTACACATTATATATAAGATACTATGATGATCTCAAGTCTAAGGATCATTTGTACTACTATCACTACAGGAATTCCTACTGACAGGCAAGTAAAACTTTATTAGGAATTCCTTAGTGAGTCACGTTCAGTGAACTTATTCTCTAATAAGCACCTACATACTTGATTTAGTGTCTCAACACAAATGACCATGAGATCAATCATCCGCATCCAATAAGCAAGCAATGTACGTACCAATCTATCCGGATTCACTAATCCCCTTTTTAGTAATCCATTGATTGGGAACATTTTAGTTTTAAGCTATCTAAGAATTTAGATCTCATTAGCATCATTTTATCATGATTCTAAAAGCATTGCTTAAAACTATGGGTTTATCACATATTATTAAAATAACACCATGTAGATAATTAAATGCCTTTAATAAATAATTCTTTTTTTTAATAAAAAAATAAGATTGATTACAAAGTATATACATTATCATCATATATGATTGGCTTGTATGCATACTACTTTCAGATACAAGGAATTTTGTGGTATATAGTGATGCATCGCATAAAGGACTAGGTTGTGTGCTTATGCAGAACGGCAGGGTCATTGTGTATGTATCGTGTCAATTGAAGGATTACGAGAAAGGATATAGGACTCATGATTTGGAGTTGGCTGTGGTGGTGTTTGCTCTTAAGATCTGGAGGCATTATCTTTACGGAGAGAGGTGTGAGATATATACAGACCATAAAAGTCTGAAGTATATCTTTACACAAAAGGATTTGAATATGTGACAAAGAAGATGGTTGGAGTTGATAAAAGACTACGACTGTGAGATTCTTTATCATCCCAGAAAGGCGAATGTTGTTGCCGATGCCATAAGTAGAAAGGATTAGAAGAGATTACTAATGTTAACTGCCCAGGAAAACTATAAGACCCAAACTTTTTATAAATAAAATCAAATTTCCTCTAAATATTAATGTGAATAATAAAGTGTTAATTTGATATAATGCTTTGGTTATGGGTGAAATGTGAAAATTTTTTAAATTAAGCAAGTGGTTATAAAATATTCATTGTTGTCGGGGAATATTCGTACGATGGCGCAACCATTTGTTGGCCCCATAACGGAAAACGGTCAGATGAAGATAACGACAAGTTTGAGTTTTTATAAATAACGGCGTAGTTGTTACCGTTAACACTGTTGTAATACCCGGTGGTTAAAATACAGTGATACGCGTGGTTGCACAGTAGCACACGATATTACACAGATTTTAGAATTATTGATTCTTATGTAAGAAGGCACTACTCAATAATTGTTACAGTAATTCATGTTCAAAATTTTATTTTATTGATTCAATAATTACTACATTGATATTTTATATTATTGTTATTTCAATAATTGTCACTGCATAGTATCTCCATTATCAGATCAATAATTCATATTATTTGAATAATATTATTAGATAACATTATTGGCAATGTCTAAGGAAGTTCTGTCTAGGAAAGGGGTTTGGTCACGTAATTGCGCGCCAATAAGGAGAAATCCTTATCAGAAAGCTCCCTATTTCTTGGGAACGACCTGGTTGTCATAATTTTGATTCTGTAATATTATTTATGAATAATTAATTATTGATTTATATAATAAGGAAATATTTATTTTATGTGGATATAAATGATGGATATATTTATTTTATGTGGATATAAATGTAGGAATAAATGCTGAGGTGTTTTATCAGTGTTTTGTCAGAATAGAGGTGCTGAAAATCGTCCTTATGTGGATTTCGGTCATTTTTCGTTCGGAATTTGGAAAAACTTAAACTTACAAAGTTGTAGAGAATTTAATTTCTTATAGAGTAGACATGAGATTCAAATTTTTCTGATAAAAGAGCTATTTATTATGAATTATTGATGTTTCGGAAATTAAATGTTTTTATTAAAATTATGGGTGGGACCCACTTTAGTTTCTTCGTAAATGATGTTATTCTTTCAATATCATTCTACATAAATATTGGTATAAATTTTATTATGAAAATTTTACTTTTTGCATGTTGAGGTTACTATTCACGTATATGACACTATTCACGTATACGACACTATTCACGAGTACTATCCACGAAGTATGAGTTTTCTTGCCGAATTTCTACCTTTTTGTGTCGAGTTTACTATTCACGTATACGGAACTATTCACGTATACGACATTATTCACAAATACGGCACTATTCACAGAAAAAATGAAATTTTCTTTTCTTTATCCAAGTTGTCTATTATGGTTAGTATCTTTGATTGTATCCATGTTTTGATCTTCATTCTTGAATTTTGCTCCACAATTGATTATTAAAAGGTATTTTTGAACTTGGATAATGTGACAACCCGAGAATTTAAAATATTTTTAAAATTTTAAATTATTGATTTAAGGTTCAATATTAAAACCTAGACAAAAAATTAGTGTATGCGTTTGATATTTTTAAGATAGAATTTTGAGGATTTCAAAATTCTATGAAGGATTTGGGTGAATTATTCAAGATTAAGAGTATACGTGTTTATGTTATGTGTATATGGTCATTTATGTATTCAGAATGTGGTTAAGGGTCAAGGGTTGACTAGATAAACGATATCTGTAACAAACCCTAAGTATATATTAAGAACGTCAACGTTCGGTTAGAAACCCTAACGTCTGATAGAAAACCTTAGAAACCGGTTCTGAAAGCCTAAAGTCAGTTCCGGGAATCTGAAACCCTAATTCGGAAATTTAAAAACCCTAATATGGGAACTTAACAGAGAATTATATTGCCCAAGTGCTATTAATTATTATATTAATTAGGGTAAAGCTTAATTATTTAGCAAACCCTATTTTTTAATTTTTAAACCCTAATTTCTAGATTTGAAACCCTAATTTATAAATATGGAAAACTTAAGTGTTAATTTAATACTTTTAATGTTAATTAGGAAATATTAATCCTAATTTTCAAGTTATAAGTATTTAGAAAACCGTAATCTAATTACGAAATTTAATTTCTAAATTAGAAAATTATTTTTTCTATTAGAAACCCTAATTTTGGGTTGCAAACCCTAATGACTAATTTTGGCCCTAATTGCTAGATTAGCAATTTTAATTAGGAATTACTAATCCTAATTAACAAGATTTAAATTATGATTAGTAAATTTTAATATAATTAGAAAATTCTAATTCTAATTTAGAAATATTAATTTTCTATTTTGAAAACCGAAATTCAGAAATGTTAGAAATTAATTGCAAACCCTAAAGGGTTTAAACCCTAAAAGGTTCAAACCCTAAATCCTAACCTAAACCTTAAACCCCAAGGGTTTGGTTAATTGATAAAAATGCCATTAAAATAAAAATCAAAATATCCATAATACCCTTATTGAATAATTGAGGGTAACTTGTAATCTTGCCAATATATGGAGTGGTTGAGCGACCTAGATCAGCCATGTGACTTATATCAAACACATCAGCCATCTAGAATTGCTAGATACATTACATACAATAATTATATAGATTAAAAGTAAGAGAAAAGCCACTTTTATTTTTCATTCTCTCCAACCCTTTCTCTCTCTAAAAATTCGGGAATAGGGAATGTGAGAGAGTGTTAAGATAAGCCAAGAACACTTCATTGCTAGCCTAGAACAGATCACAATGGTCAGATTCCAAGATCCAAGCTAGAAAGGTATAAACCTTCAAAATTCGAAATCTTTAGATTTTATGTTAGATGATATGTTTTGTTGTTTAGATATGTGTTAGAAGGTGTCTATAAGTGATCTGGGTTGTTGGATCATGAATCCAGAACATCTAGAAGCACGAAAATCAAGTTTCCAAAACTGACCAAGAACCCTAATTTTAAGGCCTGACAGTCAAATGTTAGGGCCTCTAGATCCGTGTGTGTTAGTCGTTTTCTGTGTTTTATGTTTTGGATCTATTCTATGCCATGTGGACTACCATCTGGAACTGGAATCATGGACATATCATTTATAGATCGCTGGATATAGGCAGTCAAACTACGTTGACCGGTCACGAAAACTGGGTTCTAGGCAGCCCAGAAACCTAGAACCGGTCTGACACGCTTTTGCAAGCCTATGATCTTGCTGTATATTAGTGTTTTAGCTATGTTGTTGTTTGACCATGGTAGCCTGACATGAGGAGTACATACTCTAACCTTTAGATAGCCCAGATCAGTAACATAATCATAGAAATTCCTGGTCAAACAAGCGTTGACCATCACACCGGATGAAGATTCTGGGCAACCCAGAAATCTTCAAAGGCAGTTCTTGCCATGCACTTTGACCAGCCTTGATCCGACATTTGTGTTGTTTTTATGATGATTGTTAGGTAAAATCAATACGCGCAAAACACGCAAGTGTACGTGGTCAACAAGTAATAAAGTGATGAGTAGAGTATCGTTCCCACAGAGAATTATTTAACAAAAATCACCAAGTACTAACCCGTAACCAACTCAATCTTATTTAAACGAATGAATTTCAAATTATATAAATTAAACTACTATTAAATTCCACTAGTTAAATTAAGATAACGAAGATTTAAGATCACAACTTCACTTATTGCTTCATTTAAGTTAACACACTTCTCATCAATTATTCTCTATCCTGAATTGTTAATCAAGAACACTAAAGCAAATAAAACCACCTCTCGATGCATAATACCCATATTAACGTCAATCCACAATTAAGATAGAAATCTGTTAAACACCTTAATCAACTAACCCACTATATCTCTGTGTGAATTACAATTGAAGAAGGTTTAAGAATAAGTTCTCTATCAGATTACATGCGATGTCAAGCATATCTCTACCTTAACAATAATAAAAAATCAGCTATTGACAAAATTCATGACACATGCTATAATGATAAGATCTAAATCAATACTTCATCTCTCGAGTTCATATAGATTATCACGGTAATTGATGGCCAATCAATTAAACAATTAAGTCCAAATCAAAATAGACAATTCTCACGATAGAACATAATAATTAATAGCGATGCATATTAAAATAAACTACACAATAAGATCCATTGTAATCTCAAACAAAGAATTAGTTCATTATTATTGAATTAAAACTAAGAATCCACAATTGAATAATCATTAAAAGATAAAAATAAGAGTAGAGTAAAGAATAAATCTGTTATCAGCAAATCTCCATCTTCCTCAAGCTCCTGCTCTTGATCTTCAATGGTCTCCAAGTTGCTTCAATCTCCTAATCTCATATGAACTAGGATTTTGATCTAATTTACTCTAATATAATCTAATAGAAATCCTCTAAAACTAATCTAGATCTCCATCTTTTATGTCTCTCATCATGTATTTATAGTTCTAATGGATATCCTAGCAAGTTAGGCAACTAAGAATCATATTCTAGCTCAAATTGGACACCAAATAACCCAATTCAGCTGTCTACCCACCGCCTAGCGTGCCCAGTGCTGTCTCCAAGCCATTTCGGGCGCTGCCCGCGCTACTGTAGCAGAGGAACTGATGGACTAGCGCGGTCCGCGCTACCCTGTTTCCTGCTGCGACGTCCTTTGTTAAAACAGACATAAGTTTTGATCCGCTTGGAGTTACGAGGCCTGCCACCTATCAAATCGAAGATATCGACGAGATCTACAACTTTTATTCTTTAACAACTGAAAGTTTCGGGCTGGAACAAGGTGGAAATCAAGCTTGAAGTAGATGCTGTGTAAATGGCAAGCATGACAACTCTTAGCTTTGATCTTCGTTGATAAAAAGGCCATAACTTTCGTATCCGAACTCCGATTGAGACGATTCAAAATGTTCCGAAAAGCTAAGAAGTAGATCTACAATAAATTTTAAATTCCAAGCCAAGAACATGCATCCAACTTGGTGTTAAAAGTCCTTCAATATTCCCTTCGTACATTTGTTTGCGTATTTTAGTCCAAAAAAATGATTGAATTGTTTTTTCCTTGCTTCTTCATGCCAATGCCATGTCATCTCCTACAAAATAACATAAAATGTATGAAAAGTAACTTAGAAACATGAGATTAAGCAAATAATTCAAGTAATAGATATCAGATAAGTAGGTATAAAACCTACTTATCAAATTCCCCCAAACTTAAACATTTGCTTGTCCTCAAGCAAAAACACTAAACAACAATGTTATGCAATGCAACTAATCTACATGCCTACGAATCCAGCAATAATGACAGAAATAAGTTTATTCAATCAGCCTTAGAGAAATCAAGTAAACATGATAATACATCATATCAAAACAAATCATTAACTTCTCAATCAATCATTAAATCTTAGACTGTTATCATTGATATAGTGCATGTGTGCTCCACAACAATGTTAACTGATATAAAATCAAATTTAACACATAACAAGTCTCTTCGAAGGCATCATATAGTGTAAACTCAAGAAATCCAAAAATAAGCCAGATCCAACTAAAATTAAACAATTACCAATATCGAGGGTCAACATGGGAAACTTATGCTTCGTTTTTCATCTACGGGGGCTTTTTGCTCTTATTTCCCGTTTTATTCATATTTTTTTTGGGTTGATGGATAGTGAGTGCGTTTTACGCTCCATCTCACGCCTGTGTTTATGGGGAGTGCATTTCACGCTTCTTCTCGACCCACCACAGGACTCAGTTTATTCAACTCAATATTTTTTTTTTCTTTTTTTTTAGCTTATATACCCCAAATATTCCCCCAAACTTAGGTTCTTGTGTAACTTTAGCCATCATTACTTATTCTTGTCATTCTTTCATTCAAACTAGCATTATCCTTTAGAGCCCCATTATGTATCAATTTAAACTCAATCAATCAACAATTTGTTTTTACTGTGCTATCCTTATTATACCAGTTTCAAATAGAAAAGGACTCAATTCATAACAAGAAATCACATCAAAGCTCTAATAGTCAGTACTATACTTGTCTACCCAATTCCAATCTCATCATTGACCAAAATAAACTTAAACTATCAAACAGCTGGACTCATGCAAGATGAACATAGTAACAAACTATTATTTTTGATTTTTTTTTCCATTTTTTTTTTAGAAAGTAATGCAAAAACTAAATGTAACTATATGAACTACAATGTAAATAACTAACTATATGCAATACGACACTAAAATGCCCCCCAAACTTAAACTAGACATTGTCCTCGATGGCTAAGATAGGAAAAATAAAAAGAGAGGACTTCCCTGAAAATACAGCATTTTCCTCCTTGTCTGCTAAGTCTGGAGAATAGGTCAGACACATTGGAATAAATCGGGAACCACACTTGAGTTGGACTTGACTAACATTGCAATTAATCCGCTTTTAACGCCTGGGATTTTCGAGTGGCGCTACACGTGGATGGAGATATATCATGAGATGAGGTCGAGATGGCAGTGGGCCGCTTCGCCATGCCTATGTATTTCGAGTCGAGTCCGCCGTTGGAGTTTGGCGTAGCATGGCTCGCATGCCATTATATTCATTTATTTGGTAGCGTGGTCCGCGGTCGCTCAAGAAGTGGGTCAAGGTGCTGATGCCATCCGCTTTATGATGACTTTGCTCTTTTCTTGCCTTACCATGAAAGCATACCATTATGGAGTCATTATTCATTGAAAACTAAATATTTGAGCTAGACTATAAACTAAAATATAAAGAATAAATAAGGAAGAAAAGGTTTAGAGCTTGGGTTGCCTCCCAAGTAGCGCTTGATTTATAGTTTTTCAGCTAGACTTTGTCTGGTCAACGTTATCCAATTCCTCTTCGAAAGTTGAGGAATCCTCCATCCATTAGTATCAAATAATCCTTTGGGAGGTTCCCACAAGCGATGGCCATAGCATCAAAGTCACCTAGCATGCTCTGACTCGGTATAATCTCCATGAAGAAGGGAAAATAACTAGGTGCTATCTCCATTATGTTTGTGATCATATTTGGGCATGGAAGTGTGTCACACACAATGGGCTCTTCGTCTATCTTCTCTATCTTTTCCCACCACGGCTTCATTGTTGCACTAGCTCTCATGTCATAAAGAGCATTGCTGACGACATGGCTACCAAGTGGGCATGAATTTGCAAATCTAACCGGATTCTTGAACTTTGGTGGAGAAGGAAATTGGGGCACTAATAACATCGGCTCATCCTTGTTAGTACTTATAGTTAGTTCTTCACCGACATTGTTGTCATTATCCCCATTTGTCTCTTTTCCAACATCTTGTGGCTCATCTAGTTGTAGATTTGGCTTGGCACTTCATCAATCTCAGAATTCACATCGTAACACCAATTGTTTCGAGGAAGGTTGCTTACGGCTTTGAGCATTTGATCTATCTGGTTCTGCAAATTGTGACGTGATCGCTCTTGATTTATCCTCCTCTCCTCATTTGATGCTATAAACTTGGACAACAATTCCTCCAACTTTGACTTTTCTTCTTTTAATGGAGGTTGATATGAGAAATCTGGCGTGTATGAAGAATCCGGGTGATACCCCCATACTTGATCATAATTATCATATGCATACTAATTGAGGTAGTTACCACCATACTGTACCGGCCCAAGATTGATGGTGCATTGATTACTCGGGTGATTGCCAGCACAATAGTCACAAATAACTGCAATCCTTCAACTCATTTGGGCTGCAAAAACGTCTAACTTCCTCGAAAGTTCTTCAATCTATGCTGACATTGCGGAAAGTGTCGCGAGTCTGTCAATCTCCGCTCCCCTTGGTCGAAATATTCTTGCCATCCTTCGACTCATTGGCTCACGATAACCTCCAACGTCTTCGAAGTTGCCTCAATTTGTATTAAATCTATAGAAGATGTATTAAGTCCATCAATCACTGTTTCCCTTGGTTGAGTCAAGTTCGTGTATGGCCATTGATACGCAAAGTCATCCATGGTACCAGAAAAGAGAGAAATATAGGAAGAAAATTAAAATTAAAAATAAAATTTTTTAAATTAAGACTAATTTGATTGAAATTAATATTGGCAAAGAGATATTAAACTAATTCCCCGGCAACGGCGCCAAAAACTTGTTGGGTAAAATCAATACGCGCAAAACACGCAAGTGTACGTGTCAACAAGTAATAAAGTGATGAGTAGACTATCGTTCCCACAGAGAATTATTTAACAAAAATCACCAAATACTAACCCGTAACCAACTCAATCTTATTAAACGAATGAATTTCAAATTATATAAATTAAACTACTATTAAATTCCACTAGTTAAATTAAGATAACGTAGATTTAAGATCACAACTTCACTTATTGCTTCATTTAAGGTAGCACACTTCTCATCAATTATTCTCTATCCTGAATTGTTAATCAAGAACACTAAAGCAGATAATACCACGTCTCGATGCATAATACCCATATTAACGTCAATCCACAATTAAGATAGAAATCCGTTAAACACCTTAATCAACTAACCCACTATATCTCTATGTGAATTACAATTGAAGAAGGTTTAAGAATAAGTTCTCTATCAAATTACATGCGATGTCAAGCATGTCTCTACCTTAACAATAATAAAAAATCTGCTATTGACAAAATTCATGACACATGCTATAATGATAAGATCTAAATCAATACTTCATCTCTTGAGTTCATATAGATTATCACGGTAATTGATGGCCAATCAATTAAACAATTAAGTCCAAATCAAAATAGCCAATCCTCACGATAGAACATAATAATTAATAGCGATACATATTAAAATAAACTACACAGTAAGATCCATTGTAATCTCAAACAAAGAATTAGTTCATTATTATTGAATTAAAACTAAGAATCCACAATTAAATAATCTTTACAAGGTAAAAATAAGAGTAGAATAAAGAATAAATCTGTTGTCAGGAAATCTCCATCTTCCTCAAGCTCCTGCTCTTGATCTTCAATGGTCTCCAAGTTGCTTCAATCTCCCAATCCCATAAGAACTAGGGTTTTGATCTAATTTACTCTAATATAATCTAATAGAAATCCTCTAAAACTAATCTAGATCTCAATCTTTTATGTATCTCATCATGTGTTTATAGTTCTAATGGATATCCTAGCAAGTTAGGCAACTAAGAATCATATTCTAGCTCAAATTGGACACCAAATAACCCAATTCAAATTGTCTCACCGCCGCGCTTTAGCAGCGCTTAGCGCATGTCCCCAAGCCATTTGGGCGCGCCGCTTGCCATCAGAGAGAGAGGAACTAATGGACTAGCGCGCCCCTAGCGCGGTCCGCGCTACCCTATTTCCTGCTGCGATATCCTTTGGTAAAACAGTCATAACATTTGATCCGCTTGGAGTTACGAGGCCTGCCACCTATCAAATCGAAGATATCGACGAGATCTACAACTTTCGTTCTTTAAGAATTGAATGTTTCGGGCTGGAACAAGGCGGAAATCAAGCTTGAAGTAGATGCTGTGTAAATGGCAAGCATGACAACTCTTAGCTTTGATCTTCGTTGATAAAAAGGCCATAACTTTCGCATCCGAACTCCGATTGAGACGATTCAAGATGTTCCGAAAAGCTAAGAAGTAGATCTACAAAAAATTCTAAATTTCAAGCCAAGAACATACATCCAACTTGGTGTTAAAAGTCCTTCAATATTCCCTTCTTACATTTGTTTGCGTATTTTAGTCCAAAAAAATGATTGAATTGTTTTTCCCTTGCTTCTTCATGCCAATGCCATGTCATCGCCTACAAAATAACATAAAATGTATGAAAAGTAACTTAGAAACATGAGATTAAGCAAATAATTCAAGTAATAGATATCGGATAAGTAGGTATAAAACCTACTTATCAATGATCTGTTGTTATATAAATGAAGCCTGACATCTCCACTACAGGATGCATCCATTACTTTACACAAACAAAATCCAGAACTCAAGTTATAAGGATCGAGATATAGTACCATCGTCTATTCTTCATTTTCTAGAAAACCCAGAAATGAAGAACAGCGTTGTCAGACATTTTGGTTGCTTAGATATCTCTGTGATTATGTGTTTTGGTCATGATCTTTGCTTATATTTGTAGTTTTACATTTGGTCTACAACATCAAAGTAATTACCTGCCCAGAAACCATATAACTTTGAATCAAATGTTGGTCAAACCTACCTAGTTGTCTACTGACATGCATTTCTAGGCAGGCTCAAGAACAAGCCAAGAACACCTATAGCGACGGGTCTGTCGCTATAGGGCCCTTTAGTGACAATTATTTTCGGAAAATAGATTAATTGATTAAATAAATGGAATTAAATAGTTTTTAATTATTAGAAATATATAATAAATTATGTAAAATTATTTTAAAGCCTGAAAAATAGTTTTTAATTATTTTGAGTATATTTCATAAATATTTAATATTTTTGGAAAATAAATGGTATTTAATTTATTTAATTATAATATTAAATAAATTATTTAAAAATAATTTTAATACATGAAAAATCATGAAAAATAATATTATGGTATAAGAAAATATTTAAAGTGACTTTAAATATTTTGTGATGAATTTCATTAATTAATCAATATTAATGATAATTAGTTTATTTAATAACTATATTAAATAAATTATGGAAAAATAGAATTAATGATTTATAAATCATATAAAAATGATTTAAGTGTTATAAAAATATTTTAAGTTATAAAATAGAACTTTTGATATTTTTTCATGAAAATATTAATATTTTAATATTAATAGCAATTATTGGATAAAGAATTTAATCTTGTTTAAAATCATATAAATATGATTTTAAAGTATTAAAATACTTTGATATATTATAAATATATTCTAATATTATGACATGTATTTCATTAATATTTGATAATAATTAGATATTAATGATAATAGAATTATGAGGTATTTAATTCATTTAAATACGATATTAATGATTGAAAATTTATGATAAATAGTAATAATTATTTAAAAATTATTCAAGCCTTTGAAAAATAATTTGACTAATAATAATTTATCTTAGATAATGGTTAAGTGTTTAGGCATAGTTTAATTGAACTTAAACTCCGGTTTTGTCCGACTAGACCGTCGTAATGTCAGATTTGTGTCGGTTTCAAGTCAGACTGAAATAGTTTGACCTGATACTAAGTTTTATGTGTTTAATAGACTGATAGGGTTATGTGTTATGTGTTTAGGTTATTCTATGCAGATATATATAATGGTATTATATTGTGATGATATTATTCTAATATTGGAGATCTATATTACTCATATTAGGTATTCGGATAAAGCATTATAAATTGTGTAGCGGTAATCAACGGTACATGCAAGTTATTTTTACTTAACTCTAGTAAGAGTTGTTTCATTCAGATATGCTTATGGTTAATCATTCCTGATTGCCATGTAGAATTATACTGTGTACATATTGCATATATAAGTCAGGTATGAAAGGCTGACCACCTTCATTACTATTTTGTTTAGATATATTTGTTAATGTTCGATACTTGTTAAGTCAAAAGTTTGTTTCTGCTAGTTCACAAGTATATTGTTGAATTATACACAGCTTGTGACACCCCCAAAATAGGTATACATCACCCATTCTGAGTTGCCAAATACATGGTACAAAAACAAATACAACTTCAGTAATATAATTGTCGTGCAGAATACGACAATGCCTATACTGTAAGTTTGAATACAAATATTGTATACTAGAGAGTATACAAACTCAAAAGGAGTCCTCATTACAATTATTCAAACACTATTTTACAGAAATAATGAGGACTGTTGAAACATCTTTCTAGAACCATCACTCCGTACCCCGACTAGTTCCTGCTATGTTCTCACCTCCTGAGAAAAATGGAACAAAAAGGAAAAGGGTGAGCTCAACTAGCTCAGTAAAGAATATTATGACTAAGATAATATACAAAAAATTATCGTTAGTCTTCAACAGGAAAAAATCTGATAAAATATAATAGACAACAAGTTTTAGATCAACAACTGCAGTGGAAACAACAATCCATTAGAAGAGTCAAGTAGAGAATGAGTTCTACTATCTTCTAAGATTTAAAAGTTCATCATCAATATTTTATCCCTGTAATAACAATCAATATACATCTTTAATCAATATTCATCTTTGCACTATAGGCCAAAGATATTCATTTGTATCACCAGTTGGTCATGTTCATCTCAACACCTGTTCATCTTTGCACTACGGGCCAAAGATATTCATCAGTTAATCATTTATCTTTGCACTACAGGCCAAAGATATTTAGTAATATCATTATTTAGGACTGAGGATGATGAAAAATATTTTAAAGAAAACGAATCCAGTGAAACAAAATAACAAATATTAGAGATTCGTATTACATTTTATCCAAGATCAATAATACTCCATAATAACCAATTTCAAAGCAAAATTCAAGAATAAAGATCAAAACATGGATACAATCAAAGATAGTAACCATAATAGACATCTTGTACAGAAAGAAGAAAATATCATTTTTCAGTGAATAATGCCGTATTCGTGAATAGTGCCGTATACGTGAATAGTAACTCCGACACAAAAAGTTTTAAATTTGATAAAAAGTTCATACCAACATTTCGGTATAATGATATTGAAGAAAATATCATTTTAAGAAGAATATAACACCCCTTACCTCAAAATATCGATTAGATTTCGATCGGAAATCGGTATATAAAATTTGAAGCAAAACTTGCAAGCGATGAATAGAAACTCACAAAGTATCTAAATACTCACAAAATACACTTAATATTCTAGAGAGAGAAAGAGAGAACTTGTTTATGGTGTGATTTCAATTCTAACATTGCCCTCTATTTTTAGGAAAATGTTAGCACGCCGAAGCAGACTTAACCTGCAACTTGATGGCTTTACCTGCTATTATTCCCACCCACCACATTTGAAATAAAATTCAGCACATTTCTTCACCAACCAAAAGTTGGGCCCACCAATTCTAGAATTTTCCACCAAAATGATAAATTTCAAAAATTCAACAATTTCTGAACTAGTCACCTCTTAAAATTCATAACAAATCATACATCATTTTTAACGGTTCAAAATTTGTGGACATATACTTAACTTATATATGTATAACATATCCAAAAATCACAACGATCTAACGGTCGGATTAAAAATTATAACTCACGTAATATTTCTCAAAAACACTGGTTTAATTTTTAATACCTCAATTCCAACAAAATATTGATAAAACACCTCAACATTAACTCCTTCATTTTTAACCACAATAAATATATCCAACATTTATATCCATATAAAATAAATATTTCCTTATCATATGAATCAATAATTAATTATTCACAAATAATATTACAGAATCACATTTATGATAAACGGTAGTTCTCCAGTGAAAGAGGGGGGCTTTCAATAAGAATTTCTCTCCTTCTTTGCGCGCACAATTAGGTGACCAAGCCTCTCATTGATGAGAACTTTCTAGACATTGTCAATAATGCTATCTAATAATATTATTCAAATAATATGTATTATTGATCTGATAATGGGAAATACTGTGAAGTGACAATTATTGAAACAACAATAATATAAAATATCAATGCAGCAATTATTGAGTCAATAAAATAAAATATTTTACAGTAACTACTGTAACAATTATTGAGTAGTGCCTTCTTACGTAAGGATCAATAATTCATCAATATCTGTACATCCACGCCGTACATCGTATTTTAACCAATAAGGTATTCCAACAATTGTTAACTCAGAATAACCACGCTGTGAGTTATTTATAAAAACTCAAACTTGTCATTTTCTTTATCCGACAATTATTCTGTTATGGGGCCCACAAATGAGTGCGTCGTCGTACGAATATTCTCCGACAACAAGAATATTCCACGACCAAACGAATATTCCCCGACAACAATGATTATTTTATAACCACTTGCATATTTTGCAAAATTTGCACATTTCACCCATAACCAGATAATTATATCAAATTAATACCTTATTATTCACAATAATAATTAGAGGAAATTCGATTTTATTTATAATAAGTTGGGGTCTTACAACCTCCTCTCCTTATGAAATTTCGTCCTCGAAATTGACATACACGCACTGGTGTTTTGAAAAGGTGAGGATACCTCGCTTTCATTTTTGATTCCAACTCCCAGGTCATTTCTTCAATAGCATGGTTTCTCCACAAAACCTTAACTTGTGGTATAACCTTGGTGCTTAGGACATGCTCTTTCCTATCCAAGATCTTAACAGGTACTTCTTCGTACGTTAAATCTTCGGCTATCTCATCTGGGTCTAACGCAATAATATGGTTCGAATCTTTCACATATTTACGAAGCATGGATATGTGAAAAACATTATGAACACGAGACATACTTGGAGGTAATGCGAGTCTATAGGCCACATTTCTTATTCGGTTAAGAATCTCAAATGGACCAACAAATCGTGGATTGAGCTTTCCTCTCTTTCCAAATCTTGTAACTCCCTTCCATGGACCAACACGTAACAATACATGATCTCCAATATTAAACTCCACGTCCTTTCTATGAAGATCATCATAACTCTTTTGTCGATCTTGTGAGGTTTGAATACGTTGTCGAATCATTTGGATATTTTCTATAGTCATGCGTACTAATTCTGGTCCCAACAACGTTGCTTCTCCCACCTCATCCCAGCATACTGGAGAACGACACTTTCGTCCATACAATGCCTCAAATAGAGCCATGCCTATACTTGCTTGATAACTGTTGTTGTAGGAGAATTCCACCAGTGGCAAATACTTATCCCAACTTCCTTTAAAATCTAGGACACAAAGTCTTAATAGATCTTCAAAGGTTTGAATAGTCTTCTCTGATTGTCAGTCCATTTGAGGATGGTATGCCGAACTGAATTGTAAATCCGTGCCCATAGCTTTCTGCAAGCTAACCCAAAATCGTGAAGTGAATCTTAGGTCACGATCCAAAACTATGGATACTGGCATGCCATGCAATCTCACAATCTCATTCATGTACATACGAGCAAGACGTTCAAGGGAATAAGTCTCACGTATCGGTAAGAAATTGGCAGACTTGGTTAATCTATCAACAATAACCCAAATCGCATCTATGCCTTGAGAAACTTTGGGAAGACCTGTAACGAAATCCATAGTAATGTGTTCCCACTTCCATTTCGGAATCTCAAGTGGTTGTAATGGACCCTTTGGCACTTGATGCTCTGCCTTTACACGTTGACAAGTTAAACACCTCGAGATAAACTCCGCGATCTCTCTCTTCATATTGTTCCACCAAATGTATATGTCGAATATCATGATACATTTTGGTACTCCCGAGATGGATTGCAAGCGGGGTGTTGTGTGCCTCCATCATGATTCTACATTCAAGTCGAGAATCGTTAGGAACACAAAGTCCGGAGTTGAATCTAAGTATTCCTTCTTCATCGATTCTTGCTTCTGGAATAGCTCCTTCTTGCACTTTCTTCTTCATATGTATTAGCTCCAGGTCCGTAGCTTAAGCAGCTTTAACTTTATCGATTAAAGTCAGTTCTACTCGTATATTTTCCATCATCATATGGGGTCCCTGGAGTCTTTAATTCTACCTCCATCCTTTGCAAGTCATACAGAATGGGCCTTTGCATTGACAATATCGCACTTTTCGACTCGCGATATGATCTTACTCAATACGTCGACTACTACGTTCACTTTTCCAGGATGATATTGAATAGTGTGATCGTAATCTTTCAATAGTTCAAGCCAACGTCATTGCCGCATGTTGAGTTCTTTTTGGGTGAAGAAATATTTGAGGCTTTTTTGGTCCGTATAAATCTCCACTTTCTCCCCATACAAGTAGTGTCTCCAAATTTTCAACGCGAATACGACTGCTGCAAACTCTAGATCATGAGTAGGATAATTCCTCTCATATTCTTTAGAGTTGTTGTGAGGTATTGGCTATGACTTTCCCATGTTGCATGAGAACGAATCCTAACCCTCTGCCTGAAGCATCGCTGTATATAACAAATCCATCCGTACCAGATGGTATTGCCAGAATAGGTGCCGAAATGAGTCTCCTCTTGAGCTCTTGGAAACTCTTCTCGTATTCCTCGCTCCATACGAATTTTGTATCTTTCCGAGTCAGTTGAGTTAACGGAGTAACGATTTGAGAAAATCCTTCCACGAATCTCTGATAATAACTAGCTAAGCCCAGAAAGCTACGCACTTCGGTCACCGACTTTGGTTGCTCCCAACTTTGTACTGCTTCAATCTTCGCCGGGTCAACAGATTCTCCATGTTTTGACACCACGTGCCCAAGGAATGCTACTTCCTCAAGCCAGGAATCACATTTCTTCAGCTTGGCATAAAGCTTGTTTTCACGAAGCCTTTCAAGTATCAGCTTCAAATGGTGCTCATGATCTTCACGGCTTTTGGAATAGATTAGGATGTCATCAATAAAGATAACAACAAACTGATCCAAATATTCCTTGAATACACGGTTCATCATATCCATGAAAGCAGCAGGAGCATTAGTCAATCCAAAAGACATGACTAAGAATTCATAATGCCTGCATCGAGTTCGAAGGCGGTCTTTGGAATATCCTCGATTTTAATCTTGATTGATGATATCCGAAGCTAAGATTGATCGTTGAAAAGAATTGTGCTCCTTGCAACTGGTAAAATTGGTCATCAATGCGAGGTAGCAGATACCTATTCTTGATGGTGACATGGTTTAATTCTCGGTAGTCAATACAAAGTCGCATACTCCCGTCTTTCTTCTTTACGAATAAAACAGGAGCACCCCAATGAGATGTACTAGGACGAATGAAACCGATGTCTAATAACTCCTATAGTTGGACTTTTAACTTCTGAAGTTCAATATGAGCCATTCAATATGGGGTTTTAGAAATGGGTTTTGTACCCGGTTCAAGGTCAATAAAGAATTCAACATCACATTCTGGGGGTAGACCGGGAAGTTCTTCAGGAAATACATCATGAAATTCTCTAACAACAGAAATATTATTCAAATCTGACTTATCTTTGTTCAAATCCATAACATGGGCTAAGAAAGCTTGACATCCATTTTTCAATAAACGAATAGCTTTATGGCTTGATATGATAGTGACTGATTTTAGTGGTTTAGTTGTTTGAATTCGTATGACAGGTTGGTTAGGAATATGAAAACTAACAACCTTACGAAAACAATCAATTTTGGCATGATGAGTGGTTAGCCAATCGATTCCTAAAATCACATAAAAAATAAGTGTCTTTAAAGAGATAAGATCAACAGGTAATGTGATAGTGCCAACTTGGATTAAGCAAGATTTATAAACAGTGAATGTAACGAAAGTTTCACCCAACGGAGTCTCCACTGATAAATCAAAGTCTAATTTCTCCGGAGTCAAGTTTAAACGTTGAGCACAAGCAGGAGAGATAAAAGAATGGGTAGAACCGGTATCTAGTAAGGTATAAACTTCGCAAGAGTTCAAGATTAGCTTACCCGTAATCACCTCATTCGGGTTCCTCGCGTTTTGGCCAATCACGACAAACGCTCTTCCAGGAACCGCTGATTTTGACTTATCCGGGATAGCCCTTGGAGTCACCATCCCCGTTGAACTTGGTTTTGCTACAGAACAATCCCGAGCTATGTGGCCTTCCTTTCCACAGTTGTAACATACCTTGGATTGTTGTGGACAGTTTGGGCTGATATGTCCCTCTTTCCCGTATTTGTAACATCTAACTAGCGGTCGTTCTCCTCCCCTAGAATTTGTTGTTGGTGCTGCTGTTGATGTCTTCCCGTCATTGTTGAATCTCCTCTTTCTGAAATTTCCACTTGTCTCACCTCTCCTATTATCATGGCCATGATGACCACCTGAGTGGTTACCTCCTTTGTTTGTATTTTTCCCTCCTCGTTGGTTATCATCGCTTTGATGAATTCTGTCACCGGTATGACCCTGGTTGTGGTCCCTCGGTTGCACATACTCATTATCTCACTCTAATAATTGAGCCCTGTTTACAACATTTGAATATAAAGAAAATTTATGAGATATAAGATATTGCCGAATCTCGGGCTTTAGACCTCTCAGAAACATCCTCGTCATTCGTTCCTCTTTTTCGACCAAATGAGGTGCAAACACGGATAACTCGCAAACTTCGCCTCGTCTTTGGGACACCGTCATGTTATTTTGTTCGGTCGATAAACTCTACCTCCTTCATACGATGACGAATACTTTCGAGGAAAGTACTTATCATTGAATAGTTTTCAAACGTTTCCCCAAGACATGTTGAGTGCAAAGCGGTGGTGAGTGCGCTTCATGAGACTCTCACCGAAGAGTCGCCTCACCGTGGAATATAAAGGTGGCGAATGGAACCTTCTATTACTCCGTGTATCCCAAGACATCGAATATCTTGGTAATTTGCTTAACCCACGTTTCCGCCTTGATCGGATCCGGCTTTCCAATAAATTCTGGTGGTCCCAACTCCTTGAACTACTTCAATTTGTGATAGATCGCACGCGTTGGTATCACTTCCACCCGTATTTTGTACACGAGTCTCCTAAATACGATTTTGCATGAAGCGCAAAAAGCTCCTAAACATTCCATCATTCATCGTTTGCTCGGTAGTGTTGTTTACAGAAGGATTATTGCCTTCCTGTTGCACGTTCTCCTGGTTTGTAACTAAAGGTTGTTCCACAGTCTCATACACTCCATTGTTAACGTTCTCAAAGAACCATTCTTAAAACATCGCCATAAAACAAGGGTTAATTAAACAAATTAACATATCACATAATATCCCTATATTACTATATTCGACCAACAAATAAGCTTAGATAGGACACACTAGCGAAGGATTTACTCATCTCTCCCCTCCTAGTTCTATTCCCCGATCTCCGCCAGAGACCATATCCCTAAACTTTGATACCAACTGTGACGCCCCCAAAATAGGTATACATCACCCATTCTGAGTCACCAAATACATGGTACAAAAACAAATACAACTTCAGTAATATAATTGTCTTGTAGAATACGACAACGCCTATACTACAAGTTTTAATACAAATATTGTATACTAGAGAGTATACAAACTCAAAAGGAGTCCTCATTATAATTATTCAAACACTATTTTACAGAAATAGTGAGGACTGCTAAAACATCTTTCTAGAACCATCACTCCGTACCCCGACTAGTTCCTTCTATGTTCTCACCTCCTGAGAAAAATGGAACAAAAAAGAAAAGGGTGAGCTCAACTAGCCCAGTAAAGAATATTATGACTAAGATAATATACAAGAAATTATCATTAGTCTTCAATAGGAAAAAATCTGATAAAATATAATAGACAACAAGTTTTAGATCAACAACTGCAGCGGAAACAGCAATCCATTAGAAGAGTCAAGTAGAGAATGAGTTCTACTATCTTCTAAGATTTAAAAGTCCATCATCAATATTTTATCCCTGTAACAACTATCAATATACATCTTTAATCAATATTTATCTTTGCACTACAAGCCAAAGATATTCATTTGTATCACCAGTTGGTCATGTTCATCTCAACACCTGTTCATCTTTGCACTACGGGCCAAAGATATTCATCAGTTAATCATTTATCTTTGCACTACAGGCCAAAGATATTTAGTAATATCATCATTTAGTACTGAGGATGATGAAAAATATTTTAAAGAAAACGAATCCAGTGAAACAAAATAACAAATATTAGAGATTCGTATTACAGTTTATCCAACATCAATAATACTCCATAATAACCAATTTCGAAGCAAAATTAAAGAATAAAGATCAAAACATGGATACAATCAAAGATAGTAACCATAATAGACATCTTGGACAAAAAGAAGAAAATTTCATTTTTTGATGAATAGTGCCGTATTCGTGAATAGTTCCGTATACGTGAATAATGCCGTATATGTGAATAGTAACCCCAACACAAAAAGTTTCAAATTTGATAAAAAGTTCATACCAACATTTCGGTATAATGATATTGAAGAAAATATCATTTTTAGAAGAATATAACACCCCTTACCTCAAAATATCAGTACTTCTGATCGGAATATCGGTATAAGGCTGAAGGAAACTTGTACTGATGAATAGAAATTCACAAAGTATCTAACTACTCACAAAATACACTCAATAATCTAGAGAGAGAAAGAGAGAAAACTTATTTCTGGTGTGATTTTCAATTCTAACTTAGCCCTCTATTTATAGGAAAATGTTAAGCACAAGCAAGGACTTAACTCCGCAACTCGATGGCTTTACCTGCTACTATTCCCACCCACCACATTTGAAATAAAATTCAGCACATTTCTTCACCAACCAAAAGTGGGGCCCACCAATTCTAGAATTTTCCACCAAAATGATAAATTCCAAAAATTCAACAATTTCTTAACCAGTCACCTCTTAAAATTCATTACAAATCATACGTTCATTTTTAACGGTTCAAAATTTGTGGATATATACTCAACTTATATATGTATAACATATCCAAAAATCACAACGATCCAACGGTCGGATTAAAAATTATAACTCACACAATATATCTCTAAAACACTGGTTTAATTTTTAATACCTCCATTCAAACAAAAAATATCGATAAAACACCTCAACATTAACTCCTTCATTTTTAACCACAATAAATATATCCAATATTTATATCCACATAAAATAAATATTTCCTTATCATATGAATCAATAATTAATTATTCACAAAAATATTACGTAATCATATTTATGACAACCAAGCCGTTCTAGGGAAAGAGGGGACTTTCAATAAGAATTTCTCCTTCATTGGCGCACAATTAGGTGACCAAACCTCTCCTCGATGAGAACTTTCTAGACATTGCCAATAATGCTATCTAATAATATTATTCAAATAATATGAATTAATGATCCGATAATGGGAAATATCGCATGCGGTGACAATTATTGAAACAATAATAATATAAAATATCAACGCAAAGCAATTATTGAATCAATAAAATAAAATATTGAACAGTAACTACTGTAACAATTATTGAGTAGTGCATTCTTACGTAAGGATCAATAATTCATTAATACTGTGCATCCACGTGTATTACAGTATTTTAACCACCAGGTATTCCAACAATGTTAACGGTAACAACTACGCCATTATTTATAAAAACTCAAACTTGTCATTTTCTTCATCCGATAATTATTACATTATGGGCCCCTAAATGATCGCTGGCTGTCGTAAGAATATTTCCCGACAACAAGAATATTTCACGACCAAACGAATATTCCCCGACAACAATGATTATTTTATAACCACTTGCATATTTTGCAAAATTTGTACATTTCACCCATAACCAGAGAATTATATCAAATTAATACCTTATTATTCACAATACTAATTAGAGGAAATTCGATTTTATTTATAATAAGTTGGGGTCTTACACAACTTATTATTCAGACTCTTTCAATCATGATATATCGTTATATTATTGAACTTAAACTTGCTGGGCAATTCTTATGCTCACCCTTGTTATATAATGATAAAATATTACAGATTAAGGCGAATGCTTCGGATACAAGGAAATGTTAAAGACAGTTCCAGCTTAAAGTTAATTTGTGCGATTAGATTTGTAATAGTGGTGTATGATAATAATGTTATATGTTAGATAGTTTATGAATTGTGTATAAGTTAAGGTTACTCGACCTTGGGGAAAAGTGTGAATATTTAATGTATAAAAAATTTATGTTTATATCTTCCACAAATATAGTAATAGTGTTAGAATGATCGAACTGGATCCGCGATGATTCAGGACCTCGGATTCAGGGCCCTCACAGATAAACTAAAGTATGAATCCCTAATCTTTGATCTTTTATCTCACTGGATTCATTTTCTTTAAGATATTTTTCATCATCCTCAGTCCTAAATGATGATATTACTGAATATCTTTCGCCTGTAGTGCAAAGATCAATGATTAACTGATGAATATCTTTGGCCCGTAGTGCAAAGATGAAAAGGTGTTGAGATGAACATTACCAACTGGTGATACAAATGAATATCTTTGGCCTGTAGTGCAAAGATGAATATTTGATTCAAGATGTTTATTGATTAATGTTACAGGGATGAAATATTGATGATGAACTTTTAAATCTTAGAAGATAATAGAATTCAATATCTACTTGACTCTTCTAATGGATTACTGTTTCCGCTGCAGTTGTTGATCTAAAACTTGTTGTCTATTATATTCTATCAGATTTTTCCCTATTAAAGACTAATGATAAATTGTTGTTTATTATCTTAGTCATAATATTCTGTACTGGGCTAGTTGAGCTCACCCTTTTCCTTTTTGTTCCATTTTTCTTCTCAGGAGGTGAGAATTTAGCAGGAACTAGCCGGGGTATGGAGTGATGATTCTAGAAAGTTGCTTTAATGAGGACTCCTTTTGAGTTTGAATACTTTCTATTAGACAATATTTTTATTTAAACTCACAGTATATGTGTTGTCGTATTTTGCACGACAATTTTATTAATGAAGTTGTGTTTATTTCTGTACTATGTATTTGGCGACTAAGAATGGGTGATGTATATCTATTTTGGGGGCATCAAAAAAACCTTATAGAAGAAATGGCCAAGATGGAGTTGGAAGTTAAATATCCGACATAATTAGATGGAAAATTATTCCAGGTGAAGACCAGTTCAATTTTGTTGAATAAGGTGAAGAACGTACAACTTCAAGATAAGAATTATGAAAAGATAAAAAGAAAAGTGTTTAAAGGTGAAGAAGGAAAATTTAAAATTGATACGGAAGGATTACTTAGATTTGAGGGGAGAATTTGGGTTCCGCTAATACCAGAAGTTAAAGAGAAATTTACAGTGAGGCTCATAACTCACGATATTTGATTCACCCCAGAAGTATGAAAATGTACCAGGACCGCAGACATAATTTTTGGTGGTCAAATATGAAAAACGATGTTGTTGAATGTGTGGTTAAGTGTTTAAGGTGTCAAAACATTAAAGCTGAATATCAAAAGCTAAGCGGATTGTTGCAACCGTTAGAGATACCGGAATGGAAATGGAAGCATATCATAATGGATTTTGTGGTGGGTCTTCTAATGACTTAACAAGGTTATGATGCGATTTGGGTGATTGTCGATCGATTGATAAAGTCAGCACACTTTTTGCCAATCAAAATTAGATTTAACCTAGAACAATTAGCAAAACTGTTTGTGAAGGAGATTGTATCAAGACACGGTGTCCCGAAGTCCATTGTATCAGATAGAGATCCACGTTTCACATCAAAATTATGGAAACAACTACAAGAATGCTTAGGAACGTAGTTGAGAGTGATCACGTTGTATCATCCTCAAACCGATAACAAAGTGAGAGGACAATCCAGACATTAGAGGATAAGCTCAGAGCTTATATTATGGATTTCAAAGGAAATTGGGATGACCATCTACCGTTGGTTTAATTTGCCTATAATAATAGTTATCACGCAAGTATTGGCATGCCGCCTTACGAAGCGTTGTACGGCAGGAAGTGCAGAACCCCGTTGTGTTGGGATGAGATTGGTGAACGTCGTCCAGAATTGGTGCAGCAGACTGTCAAATTCGTCAAGGTTATTCGGGCAATATTGATAGCTACACAGGATAGACAGAAGAAATATGCTAATCAACACCGACAAAAACGAGAATTCAGAGTTTTTTTTCTTGAAAGTGTCTCCCTAGAAAGGGAAAATTCGGTTTGGTAAAAAGGGAAAATTAAGCCCTAGGTTTATAGGGCCTTTTGAATTGCTACGACGAGTTGGTGAAGTAAATATGAGTTAGCTCTACCTCCGAAACTAGAACATATACATAACATTTTCCATGTTTTGGTATTACGAGCATACAAGTCCGATTATAAACATGTTATAGAATATGAACCATTATAGTTTTAAAAAGATTTGTCTGACGAGGAAATTTTAGTTCAAATAGTTGATAGGAAAGAACAGTGTAAAACCCCAACTTTTTGAATAAAGATGAATTTTCTATAAATATTATTTTTGAATATTATGGAGTGAAATTGATATAATGTTATAGTTGTGGGTAATATTTATAAATTTTGCAAAGTACGCAAGTTGTTATATAATATTCGATTGGTGGGGAATATTCATTTTAACAGTGGAATATTCAGATAATAAGAGCACAATCATTGGTGGACCCCCTACAATGTAATTATCATTTGATTGAGAAAACGATAAAAATACTTTATGAAAATAATAAATGGAAGTTTTATCGTTAATTCTTGAAACACCGGTGTTAAAAGTACAAGAATGTCGCGTGGTTGCATAAGTAGCACACAAGATTAATTATTGATACTTACGTGATAAGTCACTCGCTTTTGTTGGTATTATTAATGTAATAATACGTAAAATCTTTTATATAAAAATGTAATACTTTTATAAAGTTATTCTATAAATAGAATATATTATATTCTATTATGCATAGTGTTACATAGTGTTTTGCATAGTAAAATCTTTTTATATAAAATGTAATACTTTTATAAAGTTATCTGCTTTATTAGATAATAATTAGAATATATTATATTTTATTATGCATAGTATTTGCATAGTGCATGCATAGTTTTTGCATAGTAAAATCTTTTATAAAGTTATTCGTTTTATTAGATTATAAATATAATATATTATATTTTATTTAAAAGATTTTTCTTTAAATATGGACCGTCAGATTATAGTAATTCAATCTGGACCGTTCATGAGTTAGTTACTATGTAGTCCATTTTTCTTTAAATAGAAACTCATTCCTTCATTATTTTCTTACGAATTCACTGAAACTCTTGAGAGATAAACTATAGAGAGAAAGAAGAAAGTATTCTGCTACTTCACTACTTATATATCCAGTACTCTTCTTCATAAGGTAGGGAATATTATTTGTTATACTTGTAAGGGGTTTTATTCTTTTGCATTCATGAAGAGAACTTATGTTATTCCATTCTTTATTATTCTATCGAATAACTCAGATGTATCGCTGCCAGCTTTATACTTGGTGACATTCTTCTATTATTCCGTCTTTATTATTCTCATTGGAATATCCTGCATCATGCGTTTTACGCCGGACCTTATTCCGCCTTTATTATTCATTGGAATATCCTATTCTGTATGCTTTTACGCCGGACACAGTTAAAATCTTTATTATTATTACATTGAATATATCGCTCATGCATGCGTTTTACGCCGGACCGATTACGCATCTTATTAGTATTCTCGTTGGAATAACCTGCCTCATGCAAAGTACCGCATGCATGGTGATTTCATTGTTATTCCATTCTTTATTATTTTGTTGGAACATCCGTCGGTGAGAATTTCTTTGACGACCGCCCGTTATTTAGTATTCTGTTGAATAACTCGCCTATGCGCGGCAACCGCATGCATGGTGATTTATTTTGTTATTCCATTCTTTATTATACTCAAATTGGTTAAAGTTTTGACTTCTATACTCCATGAAATTAGTAGAATATCCTTGATATTTGCGCTTTCATCCACTATCTTTTCATGGAAATATTCTTCTGATCATTCTTGAATTTTACTCTACAAAGCAGTATCATGTTGACAATTTGGACATTAGTAGTTCTTGGACAAATTAATTCTTGAACTTGTTTTATTGAATTCTTTTATCATTATCATCATCCTCATGTTTATATTATGTTGAAAGTCATCCGTGGCACGTAGTGTATAGATGGACTTGGTATGATTATGACCAGGATTATTCGATTGTAATCATGGACCGTAATGTTACAAATGATGTGGTAAAAGTCCTCATTGGCCCGTATTGCATTGATGGACGGTTGTTGGCATGATCATGACCATTAATGAATACACAAATATTCTTGGTCCGTAGAATGGTATGGATAATTGTGGTCGTGATACTAAAGAATATCCTCGATCAGTAGTGCAGGGGTGATTCGATGATGTGGATTATTTATTGTCGAGTCTCAAATGATAAAAGTCATGAAAACCTTTTAAATCATAAAAGATAGTAGATTTTATTCTCTACTTGACTCTTCTAATAGATTGCTTGTTCCGTTGCAGTTAAACTTTATGTTTGTTATATTTTATCAGTTAACACTGTTGAAGGCTAATGATAATTTATTTTGCATTATCTTAGTCATAATATTTCATACTGGGCTAGTTTAGCTCACCCTTTCTTTCACTGTTCTCTTCAGGAAATGAGAATATAGCTGGGACGAGTCGGGGAATGGAGTGATGGACCAGATGATAGTATTAGTAGTCCTCACTATTCTGTTAAATAGTGTGATAATAAATGTAATGAGGAATTATTCTAAGAGTGGATATTGTCTAGAAGACAGTATTTATATTAAAACTCACAGCTCTCTTATTGTATATTAAAGATTGTATTTGTATTCTGTACCATGTATTTGGCGACTTAGAATAGGTGATGTATACCTATTTTGTGGGCATCACAGTTGGTATCAAAGCTAAAGGATATGATCCCTGGCTAAGATGTGAGACTAAAACTAGGAGGGAAGAGATGGGGAATTCCTTCGCTAGTATGACATACCTAAGTTTATTGGTATTTAATTGGTCGGTCAAAGTATAGGGATAATATGTTATGTAAAACCCCAAACTTTTTGAATAAAGATGAATTTTCTATAAATATTATTTTTGAATATTATGGAGTGAAATTGATATAATAGTTGTGGGTAATATTTATAAATTTAGCAAAGTACGCATGTTGTTATATAATATTCGATTGGTCGGGGAATATTGGTTTTAACAGGGAATATTAGTACAATGGCACAATCATTGGTGGACCCCACAACAAAATTATTGTCGGATTGAGAAAACGACAAAAATACTTTATGAAAATAACAGCGGAAGTTTTACCGTTAACTGTTGAAACACCCGATGTTAAAAGTAAAGTAATACGCTGTGGTCGCATAAGTAGTAATACTGCAGATTGATTATTGATGGTTACGTGAGAAGTCACTCAATTTTGCTTATTTTATGGACCCCCATTTACCCATTTTCCAAAATAATCGGTAGAAAGTTATTCAGTATATTTATAATGGGACCACTTGTGAATAAGATATGTGGGGGGGAATCTTGAAAATTTTTCTACGGGTGGGAGTTTTTTTCAAAGAAGCATGTGTTATATATATATATTTATATTATATTTTTTTTTGTTTTGTTTGACTAAATTGTGCTAGTATTTGACAAGTAGACGTCTGATGAATCAACCAAAGGTTTAGTCTGATGCCCGTGAATTATTGCGTCCGTGATAAATCCTTACACAGTGTCTTTCCATTCTCCTATAAATAGAAGTTCATTCCTTCATTATTTTCTTACGAATTCACTGAAACTTTAGAGAGATAAACTGTAGAGAGAAAGAAGAAAGTATTCTGCTACTTCACTACTTATATATCCAAAGATTTTCTTCTTAAGGTAGGGAATATTATTTGTTGTATTCGTAAGGGGTGTTATTCTTTCTTATTCATGAAGAGAACTGTTGTTATTCCATTGCTTATTATTCTGTTGGAATAACCTGTATACGCGGTCTACCCTATACTTGGTGACATTCTTCTATTATTCTATCTTTACTATTCTCGTTGGAATATCCTCGTTCATGCGTTTTTACGGATTCGATTCCGCCTTTTTTATTATTCTCGCTGAATATCCTCGTCTGCATGCATTTTACTTTTGGGACCGGTTAAAATCCTTATTATTATTATTCATTTGTTGAATATCCTACTTGTGCGTTTTTTACGCCGGACCGGATTCGTCATCCTTATTAGTATTCATTGGAATAACCTCGTCTATGTTAAGTACCGCATGCATGGTGATTTCGTTGTTATTCCATTCTTTATTATTCTCGTTGGAACATCCCGCTTGTGCAATTTAATTTCACCGACCGGTTCCATTATTTAGTATTCATTGAATAACTCGCTCATGCGAAGCACCGCATGCATGGTGATTTCTTTTGTTATTCCATTCTTTATTATACTCAGTTGGTTAAAGTTTTGACTTCTATACTCCATGAAATTAGTAGAATATCCTTGATATTTGCGCTTCATCCACTATCTTTTCATGGAAATATTCTTCTGATCATTCTTGAATTTTACTCTACAAAGCAGTATCATGTTGACAATTTGGACATTAGTAGTTCTTGGACAAATTAATTCTTGAACTTGTTTTATTGAATTCTTATATCATTGTCATCATCCTCATGTTTATATTATGTTGAAAGTCATCTCGTATTCAGAGTGCATAGATGGACTTGGTATGATTATGACTGTGGATTATTCGGTGTAATCTTGACCGTAATGTTACAAATGATGTGGTAAAAGTCCTCATTGGCCCGTAGTGCATTGATGGACAATTGTTGGCATGATCATGACCATTAATGAATACACAAATATTCTTGGCCCGTAGTGCGTGGATAATTGTGGTCGTGATACTAAAGAATATCCTCGCCGTAGTGTAGGGGTGATTCGATGATATGGAATATTTATTGTCGAGTCTTGGAAATAACAAAGTTGATGAAAAACCTTTAAATCATAAAAGATAGTAGATTTTATTTTCTACTTGACTCTTTTAATGGATTGCTTGTTCACTGCAGATTAAACTTGATGTTTATTATATTTTATCGTTTAACATTATTGGAGACTAATGATAATTTATTTTGCATTATCTTAGTCATAATATTTCTTCGGGCTAGTTGAGCTCACCCTTTCTTTCATTCTTTTCAAGAAATGAGAATATAGCCGGGACTTAGTCGGGAAACGGATTGATGGTCCCGTGAGGATAAGATTAGTAGTCCTCACTATTCTCGTGAAATAGTGTGATAATAATTGTAATGAGGACTCCTTTTGAGTTTGTATAATCTCTAGTAGATAATATTTGTATTGAAACTCACGCTTTATGTTTTGTCAGATTGTACACTTAGCATGGTTGTATTAGTAAGTTGTATTTGAATTTGTACCATGATCTGGCGCACCCAAGATGGGTGATGTATACCTAATTTTGGGGCGTCACAGTTGGTATCAAAGCTTAGGGATATGATCCTTGGCTAAGATGTGAGACTAGAACTAGGAGGGGAGAGACGGGGAATTCTTTCGCTAGTATGACCTACTTAAATTTATTTTGTATTTAAATTGGTTGGTCAGAGTTTAGAGATATTATGTTACATGTCAATTAACCTTTGTTTTGTGGCAGTATTTGAAAATGACATCCGAAAATGTTGAGAATAGCAATGGAACACAAGAGACCGTTGAGAGTCCACATATCAATAATCAGGAGAATGTGCATCAGGAAGGCGACAATCCTCATGCAAACAACAACACTGACCAAATGTTGAATAATGGATTGTTCAGTGGCTTTATGCAATTTATGCAACAGCGGGCAAGAGCGGCTCCTGTCCAAAATATAGGTGGAAACACTGGAAACTCTCGGGCGGTCACCGCTAAACAGTTCAAGGAGCTGGGACCACCGAAGTTTAAGGGAGAGACAAAACCACTTATGGCAGAAGCATGGATAAAGCAGATCACCAAGATATTTGATGTCTTGGGATGCTTCGATGAGCAAAAGGTTCCTTTCACGCCTTTATGTTCATGTGAGAGGCGACATTGGTGGGAATCAGAAACATACTCAACCGCCGTGTTAAAGATGTCTTTGGAGAAATTCCAAGAGTTGTTTCAACGACAAATACTTTCCCAAAAGTATTCATCACATGAAGGAGGTGGAGTTTATCAAATTGGAGCAAAACAATATGACCGTGTCGCAATACGAGGCAAAATTTATGAGTTATCCCGGCCATATCCCACTTGGTGGATAATGAAGAGAGAATGGCGCGAATATTTTTAAGAGGTTTGAAGTCGAGATACGCCAACATCTTATTTCTCATAAACCGTGGTTTGTATTCGGATGTTATAAATAGGGCTCAATTGGTGGAGCGATAACGAGTCAACGCAACCAAAAGATAGCAAACCAAAGATAATGATAATACCAAATGAGAGAGCAACATCGAAGCGGTGACAACAAGCGTGGAGGGAATCAACAAGCCAGAAATGGTAACCACTTCGGTGGTAATCAGGGCAAAAAATATAATAAGAATGGACATTTCAAGAAGAGGAGATTCAACAATGATGGAAAGACGCCAAGACCAAAGACCGTTGTTAAGGAAGGAGAAAGACCACCTATCATATGCTTCAAATGCGGAGGGGAGGGACCCATCAGTACAAATTGCACGATGCCATCCAAAGCATGTTATAATTGTGGAAGAGAAGGTCACTTAGCCCGATTTTGTCGTTCACCGAAGAAAAATTCAGCTAGGATGGAGGCACCAAAGGATGTCCCCGAAAAAGTCAAAGCCCAGAAGTGCAAGGAGAGCGCTTTGTTGTGACCTCCGTAGAAAGTAAGGAACCCGAATGAGGTCATCACGGGTAAGCTTATCATAAACTCTAGCGAAGTCTACACTTTATTTGATACCGATTCTACCCATTCTTTTATTTCTCCTACTTGCGCTCAATGATTAAATTTGACTCCGGAGAAATTAGACTTTGACTTATCTATGGAAACTCCGTTGGGAGAAACCTTCATTACATACACGGTTTATAAGTCTTATTTGGTTCAAGTTGGTACCCACACATTACCTGTCAATCTTATTGCATTAAAAATACTTGCATTTGATGTAATTCTAGGGATTGATTGGTTAACTACTCATCATGCAAAATTTGATTGTTTTCGTAAGGTTGTTAGCTTTCATATTGCAAATTGACCTATTATGCGAATTCAAGCAACCAAACCATTAAAATCAATCACTGTCATCTCAAGCCATAAAGCTATTCGTTTATTGGAAAACGGATGTCAAGCTTTCTTAGCTCATGTCACAGATCTAAACAAAAATATGTCAGTTTTGAATAATATTTCTATTGTTAATGAATTTCCTGACGTATTCCCTGAAGAACTTCCTGGCCTACCCCCAGAGTGTGAAATTGAATTTTGTATCGACCTTGAACCTGGTACAAAACCCATTTCTAAATCCCCATATCGAATGGTTCCTATTGAACTTCATGAGTTAAAAACTCAACTGTAGGAATTGTTAGACATTGGCTTTATTCATCCTAGTACTTCTCCTTGGGGTGCTCCTGTTCTATTCGTGAAGAAGAAAGATGGGAGTATGCGACTTTGTATTGATTATCTGGAGTCAATCATGTCACCATCAAAAATAGGTACCCATTGCCACGTATTGATGACCAGTACACGGGTTGTAAGGAGCCAAATTCTTTTCAAAGATTGATCTTCATTCCGGATATCACCAATTGAAGATTAGAACTGATGACATTCCAAAGACGACTTTCAGAACTCGGTACGGGCATTATGAATTCCTGGTCATGTCCTTTAGATTGACTAATGCTCCTGCTGCCTTCATGGATATGATAAACCGAGTATTCAAGGAATATTTGGATCACTTTGTGGTCGTCTTTATTGATGACATCCTCATATATTCCAAAACACGTGAAGATCATGAGCAACACTTGAGGCTGATACTCCAAAAGCTTCGTGAATATAAGCTTTATGCCAAGTTGAAGAAATGCGAGTTCTGGCTTGAGGAAGTAGCATTCTTTGGGCACGTAGTATCAAGTCATGGAATATCTGTTGACCCAGCAAAGATTGAAGCTATTCAAAGCTGGGAGCAACCAAAATCAGTGACCGAAGTACGTAGCTTTTTCGGCTTAGCTGGTTATTATCGGAGATTCGTAGAAGGGTTTTCTTGAATCGCTACTCCACTAACTCAGCTGACTCGGAAAGATACAAAGTTCGATTGGAGCGAGGAATGTGAGAAGAGTTTTCAAGAACTCAAGAGGAGACTCATTTCAGCACCTGTTCTGACAATACCATCTGGTTCGGAGGGATTTGTCATCTACAGTGATGCTTCGGGAAAAGGGTTAGGATGTGTTCTCATGCAACATGGGAAAGTTATAGCCTATGCCTCACGACAACTCAAAGAATATGAGAGGAGTTATCCTACTCATGATCTAGAGTTAGCAGCTGTTGTCTTCGCACTAAAGATTTAGAGGCATTACTTGTATGGGGAGAAAGTGGAGATCCTTACGGATCATAAAAGCCTCAAGTATTTCTTCACTCAAAAGGAACTCAACATGCGACAATGACGTTGGCTTAAAATATTGAAAGATTATGATCATACTATCCAATACCATCCTGGAAAAGCAAACGTGGTGGCTGACGCATTGAGTAGAAGATCATATGCGGGTACAAGTGCAATATTGTCCACGCAAAGGCCCATTTTGTATGACTTGCAAAGGATGGAGATAGAGATAAAGACTCCAGGGACCCACGTGATGATGGAAAATATACGAAAGAACCGACTTTTAATTGATAAAATTAAAGTCGCCAAGTTACTGATCCGGAATCGATGCGTATGAGGAAGAAAGTGTAAGAAGGTGCGACGCTGGGAAGCAAAAATCGATGAAGAAGGAATACTTGAGTCAACTCCGTAAATTGTGTTCCTAACTAATTACGATTTAAAGTATAAAATCATGATGGAGGCGCACAACACACCATTTGCAATCCATCCTGGGAGTACGAAAATGTATCATGATCTTCGATATAGATTTTAGTGGGGCAATATGAAGAGAGAGATAACGTTGTTTATCTCAAGGTGTCTAACGTGTCAACGAGTCAAGGCGGAGCATCAAGTACCAAAAGGTCCATTGCAACCACTTGAAATTCTAGAATGGAAGTGGGAGCACATTTCCATGGATTTTGTTACTGGTCTTCCCAAAGTTTCTCAAGGCATATATGCGATTTGGGTCATTGTTGATAGATTGACCAAGTTTGCTCATTTCTTATCGATACGAGAAACTTATACACTTGAACGTCTTACTCGTATGTACATAAACGAGGTTGTAAGATTGCATGGTATTCCAGTATCCATAGTTTCTGATCGAGACCCAAGATTCACTTCGCGATTTACGATTTACAAAAAGCTATGGGCACAAATTTACGATTTAGCTCGGCATATCATCCTCAAACGGACGGACAGTCGGAGAGGACTATTCAAACTCTTGAAGATCTATTAAGACTCTATGTCCTTGATTTCAAGGAAGTTGGGACAAGTTCTTACCATTGGTGGAGTTTTCCACAACAACAAGCTTATCAAGCAAGTATTGGCATGGCTCCATTCAAGCGTTGTATGGAAGAAAGTGTCGTTCTCTCCAAGATCTTTGGGATGAGGTGGGTGAAGCAACGTTATTGGGACAGAGTTGGTACGTATGATGACTACGGAAAAGATTCAAACGATCCGACAATGTATAAAAACCTCACAAGATCGATAAAAGAGTTATGCCGATCTTCATCAAAAGGACGTGGAATTCGATATAGGAGATCATGTGTTGTTACGTGTTGCTCCATGGAAAGGAGTTACTTAGATTTGGAAAGAGAGGAAAGCTCAATCCTCGATTCATCGATCCATTTTAATCCTTTATCGAGTAGGAACTCGTGGCCTATAGACTCGCTTTTACCGCCAAGTATGTCTCGTGTTCATAACGCTTTTCACATATCCATGTTACGTAAATATGTGGAAGACCAACCACATTATTGAGTTGAACCGGACGAAATAAATAAAGATTTGACGTATGAAGAGGTTCCTGTTCAAATCTTGGATAAGAAGGAACATATTCTACGCACCAAGGTTATACCTCAAGTCAAAGTTTTGTGGAGAAACCACGATGTTGAGGAAATGACTTGGGAGTTAGAATCTGAAATGAAATCAAGGTATCCTTACCTCTTCGACATACCAGGTACGTACCCTAATTTCGAGGGCAAAATTTTATAAGAATGGGAGATTGTAAAACCCCAAACTTTTTGAATAAAGATGAATTTTCTATAAATATTATTTTTGAATATTATGGAGTGAAATTGATATAATAGTTGTGGGTAATATTTATAAATTTTGCAAAGTACGCAAGTTGTTATATAATATTCGATTGGTCGGGGAATATTCATTTTAACACAATCATTGGTGGACCCCACAACGGAATTATTATCGAATTTAGAAAACGACAAAAATACTTTATGAAAATAACGGCAGAAGTTTTACCGTTAACTGTTGAAACACCCGGTGTTAAAAGTATAGTAATACGCGTGGTTGCATAGTAGCACACGGTATTGATTATTGATGCTTACGTGAGAAGTCACTCAATTTTGCTTATTTTATGGACCCCCATTTACCCATTTTCCAAAATAATCGGAAGAAAGTTATTCAGTATATTTATAATGCGACCACTTGTGATTAAGAGATGTGGGGGGGAATCTTGAAAATTTTTCTACGGGTGGGAGCTTTTTTCAAAGAAGCATGTGTTATATATATTTATATTATATTTTTTTTGTTTTGTTTGACTAAATTGTGCTAGTATTTGAAAAGTAGACGTCTGATGAATCAACCAAATGTTTAGTCTGATGCCCGTGAATTATTGCGTCCGTGATAAATCCTTACACAATGTCTTTCCATTCTCTTATAAATAGAAGTTCATTCCTTCATTATTTTCTTACGAATTCACTGAAACTCTACAGAGATAAACTATAGAGAGAAAGAAGAAAGTATTCTGCTACTTCACTACTTATATATCCAGTACTCTTCTTCTTAAGGTTGGGAAAATTATTTGTTGTATTCGTAAGGGGTGTTATTCTTTCTTATTCATGAAGAGAACTGTTGTTATTCCATTGCTTATTATTCTGTTGGAATAACCTGTATACGCGGTTTACCCTATATACTTGGTGATATTCTTCTATTATTCCGTCTTTACTATTCTGTTGGAATATCCTGTCTCAAGCGCGTTTTCTGTGGGATTCGATTCCGCCTTTTTATTATTACATTGGAATATCCTATTCATGCATTTTACACCGGACTGGTTCCGTCTTTATTATTATTTTGTTGGTATATCCCGTCTGTTTCGCTTTTTACGCGGGACCGATTCCGCTCCTTATTAGTATTCTCGTTGAATAACCTGCCTATCATCACAAGCACCGCATGCATGGTGATTTCTCGTTATTATTCCATTCTTTATTATTCTCGTTGGAACATCTCAGCATGCGTAATTTCACCGATTCGGTTCCGTTATTTAGTATTCTCGTTGTAATAACTCGCCTATGCGAAGTACCGCATACATGGTGATTTCTTTTGTTATTCCATTTTTTATTATACTCAGTTGGTTAAAGTTTTGACTTCTATACTCCATGAAATTAGTAGAATATCCTTGATATTTGTGCTTCATCAAGTATCTTTTCATGGAAATATTCTTCTGATCATTCTTGAATTTTACTCTACAAAGCAGTATCATGTTGACAATTTGGACATTAGTAGTTCTTGGACAAATTAATTCTTGAACTTGTTTTATTGAATTCTTATATCATTGTCATCATCCTTATGTTTATATTATGTTGAAAGTCATCTGTGGCCTGTAGTGCATAGATGGACTTGGTATGATTATGACTGAGGATTATCTTGAGTAATCATGACCGTAATGTTACAAATGATGTGGTAAAAGTCCTCATGGGCCCGTAAGCGCATTGATGGACAAAGTTGTTGGCATGATCATGACCATTAATGAATACACAAATATTCTTGGCCCGTAGTGCATGGATAATTATGGTCATGATACTAAAGAATATCCTCGTCAGAAAAGTGTAAGGGGTGATTCGATGATGTGGAATATTTATTGTCGAGTCTCAACGATAATAAGTTGATGAAAAACCTTTAAATCATAAAAGATAGTAGATTTTATTTTCTACTTGACTCTTTTAATGGATTGCTTGTTCAAAGCAGCTTAAACTTGATGTCTATTATATTTTATCGGTTTAACATTGTTGGAGACTAATGATAATTTATTCGCATTATCTTAGTCATAATATTTCATCGGGCTAGTTGAGCTCACCCTTTATTTCACCGTTCTCTTGTGAAATGAGAATATATTTGGGACTTAGTCTGGGAAGCGGAGTGATGGTCTAGAGGATAGCATTTGTAGTCCTCACTATTCTGTGAAATAGTGTGATAATAATTGTAACGAGGACTCCTTTTGAGTTTGTATAATCTCTAGTAGATAATATTTGTATTCAAACTCACAGTTTATGTTTTGTCGTATTGTACACGACAGTTGTATTAGTAAGTTGTATTTGAATTTTGTACCATGTATCTGGCGACCCAAGATGGGTGATGTATACCTAATTTTGGGGGTGTCACATGTTATATGTTAATTAACCTTTGTTTTGTGGCAGTATCTGAAAATGACATCCGAGAATGTTGAAAATAGCAATGGAGCACAAGAGACCGTTGAGCCTCCACATATAAATAATCAAGAGAATGTGCATCAGGAAGGCGACAATCCTCATGCAAACAACAACACTGGCCAAATGATGAATGATGGATTGTTCAGAGGCTTTATGCAATTCATGCAACATCAGGCGAGAGCGGTTCCTGTCCAAAATGTAGGTGGAAACACTGAAAACTCTCGGACGGTCACTGCTAAACAGTTCAAGGAGCTGAGACCACTGGAGTTTATTGGAGAGCCAAAACCACTTAATGCGGAAGCATGGAGAAAGCAGATCACCAAGATATTTGATGTCTTGGGATGCTCCGAGGAGCAAAAGGTCCCCTTCGCCACCTTCATGTTCCGTGAAGAGGCAGATTACTGGTTGGAATCTGTAAAACGTACCCAGCCTGACGCACTCAAGATGTCTTGGAAAAATTTCCAAGAGCTATTCAACGACAAGTACTTTCCCGAGAGTATTCGTCACATGAAAGAGGTGGAGTTTATCAAGTTGGAACAAAATAATATGACCGTGTCGCAATAAGAGGCTAAATTTGCGGAGTTATCCCGGTTTGCATCCCATTTGGTCGATAATGAGGAGCGAATGACGCGAATGTTTTTAAGAGGTTTAAAATCGGATATACGTCAATATCTTATTTCTCATAAACTGTGTTTGTACTTAGATGTTGTAAATAGGGCTCAGTTATTGGAGCGCGGTAACGATTCAACGCAACCAAGAGAAAGCAGCCGGCAGCATGAAAATACCAGTGGTATCAGTCATCGAAGTGGTGACAACAAACGTGGAGGGAATCAACATGCAAGAAATGGTAACCACTTCGGTGGTAATCATGGCCAAGACAGTAAAAATGGACATTTCAAGAAAAGGAGATTCAACAATGATGAAAAGACGTTAGCACCAGCAACTGTGGTTAAGGAAGGAGAACGACCACCTATCATATGCTTCAAATGCGGAGGGGAGGGACATATCAGTCCAAACTGGGCGATGCCATCTAAAGCGTGTTATAATTGTGGAAGAGAAGGTCAGCTAGCCCGATTTTATCGTTCACTGAAGACAAGTTCAACTAGGATGGAGGCACCAAAGGTAGTCCCAGAAAAGTCAAAGCCGGTGGTGCAAGGGAGAGCATTTGTCGTGACCTCCCAGAAAGCAAGGAACCCGAATGAGGTCATCACGGGTAAGCTTATCATAAACTTTAGCGAAGTCTATACCCTATTTGATACCGGTGAAAGTAGTATGCACACAAGCCAATCATGTTTGATGATAAAGCATATATACTTTATAACAATCTTATTCATTTATTAATAAAAAGTATTAATTTATTAAAGGCTTTTAATTATCTACATGATGCTGTTTTATAATATGTGATAAACCCATAGTTTTAAGCAATGCTTAAAACTAAAATAGTTCCCAATCGTTGGATTACTAAATTGGGGATTAGTGAATCCGGATAGATTGGTACATACGTTGCTTGCTTATTGGATGAGGATGATTGATCTCATGATCATTTGTGTGGAGACACTAAAACAAGTATGTTGGTGCTTATTGGAGAATAAGTTCACTGAACGTGGCTCGCTAAGGAATACCTAATGGAGTTTTACTTGCCCGTCAATAGGAATTCCTGTAGTGATAGTAGTACAAGTGATCCTTGGACTTGAGATCATCATAGTATCTTGTGTATGATGAGTTATAATTTGACTTATTCCTTAAGACCCTTAGGGTATATCAAAGGGTATGCTTGGGTATAATAAGTTGTACATGGAGAAAATGTATGATCAATAAAGAATCTACCACTTCTATTAAAAGAAGAAAAATGTCCAATGTGATTCGATAAATGATAACCCAAAGAGTCTTGGTTATGGCGTAATGAAATTAGAAAGGAGTTTCTAATTTGCATTAATTTGGTGTTGTGCATTTAAGGATCGAAATACATATAATTAAATAAAATAAGACTTGACAAAGAATTCCATGTCTTATATTTAATTGGGACATTGTATGGTGGAAGGATTGAATTGTACAGTAACTATTTACTCAAAGGTTCTTTTATGATTAATGTTGAAATCTATATTATCCGGAAAGTCGTTGATCGCTAGGAGGCTTATCCCTATCAGAGAATAAATATTATTTATTTAAATAAATTAATTATTTCATTTATTTATTTAAATAAGATTAGAATTATTCTAATTGATTTATTCACAAATAGGTTTAATATGGAGAACCTAAAGGGTCACACCATAAAAGGAAGAATAATTATTTAAGAAGTTAATGGCATAATCGTAATAATATATAGTTATGTATATTTAATTTAATCTATGGTGATAGAATAAATTAAATAGCTTAATATTTATTATTTAATATTTTAGAAATATTAAATATAAATTAATAAGAGGAGTCTTATTAATATTATTATAATTATTATTATTATTTTAATTTCTAAAAGAGTTTAGGAATTAATTTAATATAAGTACTCTCATTTATTCCTAATAGGATTAGGAGGGAAAATTAGTTAAAGGAGTTTAATTAATTATCCCTAATAAGATTAGGGAGCCCATTTTTAATTGAAAGAGTTTAATTAAATAATACCTTATTTTATTAAATAAGGTTACCTGATATCTTTATAAGAGGAGTCTTATATCAGATATCAATAGGATATGCAATTCCAAAAAGTTGGAGAGTACACTCCTTTTCTATAGAGATAGAAAAACTAGGGTTTAGCCAACCACCCATTTTCTTGAATCTTTATTATTCCTTGGTGGATCACCTCTAGAGGCCAAACACTTGGGTGGCTAACGTTGATCAAAAGAAGGAACCAAACCCGGTGGATTCAAGTTGAACGCAAAAAGGATTGGAGGTGAACTTGTACTTGAGGAAGCTCGGATCTTCAAGGGTATGATTCTTGTTTTTCATCTTTTCGTTTAATTAATAATTGTGCATAAAGGGTGATCCGGGTATATGGTTTGTAAAATTTTAAACTCTGATTTTTACACGTTTCCGCTTATTTTTGCAATTTGATTGCGTTTATGAATATTACAAACCTAACAGTGGCATCAGAGCCAAACCTTTATGCAAATTATTAATTGTCTAATTTGATATGTATATTGATATGTGTTTAGAACATTTTAATTGGGCATAATTTTTTTGTATAAAATTTAATTTAAAAAAAAAAAAAAAAGCATGCCGATTTGCGAACTGATTTTTTTATTTTTTATTTTTTTCCGATGCGTTTAAAAACCGCGTGGCCACGTACTAATTTTTTTTTTTCTTGCACGGAATTGGTATAATTTGTAACAAATTCGTAAAGTGGCCCTGTTATTTCATGATTACCAATATCCGGTCACCCATATCCGGTTATCTCATGATTACCAATATCCGGTCACCCATATCCTAAGTTATCTCATGATTTACGTTATTCACATGATATATATTTATATATATATTATTACGATATATATATATATATATATATATATATATATATATATATATTATTTTAATTATTTTATAATTAAAATAAAAAGTTTATTTTAATCTTAAAATAAAAGGTTTATTTTAATATTAAAATAAAAGAGTTTATTTTAATTTTAAAATTAAATTTCATGCTAACTAATTAGAGTTGGAATTAGATTCCATGATAACTAATTACAGTTGAAATTGGATTCCATATTTCCTTAAATAAATGAGTTTATTTAAATACGAAATAAGATTTCATATTATTCAAAATAAAAGAGTTTATTTGTGAATAGAAAGAGAATCAAGTATTTCCTTAAATAAAGGAGTTTATTTAGATATGAAATAAGATTTCATATTATTCAAAATAAAGGAGTTTATTTTTGAATAAGAAAGAAAATCCTAATTTTCTTAAATAAAGGAGTTTATTTAGATATGAAATATGATTTCATATTATTCAAAATAAAGGAGTTTATTTATGAATAGGAAAGATAATCTGTGTTTCCTTTAATAAAGGAGTTTATTTTTTTTTACATGGAATTGGATTCCATAATTAATTGAAATAAAGGAGTTTATTTTGATTAAAATAAAATAGTTTATTTTATTCAAAATTTGGATTAAAATAAAGGAGTTTATTTTAATAGATTTTATACTAACTAAATTTGCCCATTAAATGATATCAATATATATATTGAATGTTTATTATTCATCATATGAATGTTATGTATTGATGCATATGGTGATATGTATGATAATAAATGAGATTGATTATGGACAATTGACCAATGTGATTGGATTTTATTTTAGTTGGTTGCATGAATGTATGGAATTTATTAAATGGGGTCTGCGTACCTCGTCTTCTCTAATTTTTCGAATGTAAATTCTATCTCCTCCTATGTATTTTCCTCGATCACGATCAAGGTTTCTATTTATTTTAAATAGTTTTGTAATAGGAATAGTTAGAATTAATTTTGAAGAATTGGAGATCAAGGAGCAAGGAGCGCTTGAAGACCCGTTTGTAATGGAGCCCGGGTTTAAATGTAATAGTTATATTTAAATATTATTTCTTGCACCCCTAGGGTTTGACCTTTTGGTTCACTTGGTGGCTCTAGTGAACCAAACTAGAATAAAAGTCCATAATCAATTCGGGTAGAATATAGTATTCTATATGTGCATGCTTATACTATATATATTATATATTATGCAAACATACTTCTTGCATGTTCATTAATACGACGCGTATTTTTATATATATATACGTATACATGCGCTAAACAAGATGAGACATTTTAATAACAAACCCTCAAATTTTTATATTAAGTCCTAAGCGCTCAAAGATATTTGGAATATCGAACGTCGCCTTCTAGCATGATAAAATTAATAGAGTATTAAATATTTAATATGAGTTTGTTGTGTCACCACAAGGCAAGTATTAAGTATTTAAGATGTTAATTTATCACATTTGATGCTTATAAAGAAAATTGAACAATATTGTTTTGTTGTGTCACCACAAGGACGATATTTTTCTTTTTTGAATATATGGAGTGCTAGGTCGGACTTACCTAGGATAATTTTTATTCGGATGTGCCACCACTTGATCAAAATAATCTAAGAGGCAAAAGAAAAGGAGTTGCATAGTTGATGTAATTGACAAAAGTTATCTACCTATTTATTTATATATAGTTTGTTGTGTCACCACAAGGCTATATACATTTGAAATGGGATCCTTATTCTCACTAGCAAATCTTTAATTAGATTTTGCCGAACTATATAAGTTAGGGTAATATAGTTTGAAGAAAATAGTGGGAGATACCAATTTAAAACAAGACCTAAATTATTTTGGTAATTAATAAAAGAATGTATGTTAAAATGTTGTTAATTACAAATTCATTTGTAATTTTACAATGTCTAAAATTACTATCATTGCGAAGCATATTAGATGCTAAATTAATCGAACCGAATTACTCGGTTTGGTTAAGGAATTTGAGAATAGTTCTCATGGCTGAAAAGTTATCTTATGTCCTTAATACGCCTATCCTCAAGAATGGTTGCGCATAATGCCTCCGAGGAAGACATTGCTACTTTTAGAAAGTGGCAAGATGATGCTGATTGGCTCAATGCATCATGCTCGCATCTATGAGTAGTGAGCTTGGCCACGAAGATGAAACTATGGATGCTTCTACTATATTCCCGCACATCAAGTAGTTGATGGTGAGGAAAGTAGGACTAATAGATATCAGATATCTAAGGAGCTCTTCCGATCTAGAATGGCCAATGGCACTATAGTACAGATAAAAGTCCTTAACATAATCAATTTGATTAATCAATTAGGACAACTGGTTTTGTCATGGACGGAGAGTTGAGCCAAGATTTGATCTTGCACTCACTCCCGGACTCCTTTCACAATTGTTGTGAATTTTTCATATGAACAAACTAGATACCAGCCTCGCTGATTTGCTTATCATGTTGAAAAATGTTGAGAGTCACTTTCCAACCAAGAAAAGACCGAGTCTTCTTGGTAGGGGCCAAAGGATCTTTCGAAAGAAGAACGATTCAAAGAAGGTATATAGAAAGGCAAAATCAAAGGATAATAAGAAGAAAAAGCGACACGGATAGCAAAGGAGTTTGCTTCCACCGCTATAAGCTCGACTTTGGAAAGAAAGCGCAAAGAAGCATCTTGCAGAGGCTAACCAAAGAAGCTTAGTGAAGTTTAGGTTATAAATACAAATTTGTTCATGATTTAAAATAAAATTTTCTTTAAGTCAAGGTTCTACTTGGGTATTGGATACCGACTTTGGTTATCATAAATATAGATTTATAAAAGGACCAAAAAAGTAGAAAGCTAAACAAATATAAGTAATCCTATGTGCGGAAATGTAGCAAAGGTTGCCATATTAGCCATAGAAACTTATAGTTTAGCAATGCCTACGGCAAATCTATTAAGTCAATAAGTTGTTATTGTATTCCAGTTCTTGTTAAAATATTATTTCCATTTTATTGTTGGACAATGAAATCTTTGGTATTATAATTAAGAACAATTGTTGTTCTATTTATAATAATAATGTTTTGTATAAATGGAATATTACTTAATAAATTTTGTATACTTGACTTACATGAAAATTATTTTGTAAATTGAACAAACTATTATAAGAAAAGAAGATGATCATTCAAAGAGTTGAATGTGTGTATTTGCTAAAATACAAGTGTGAATTATTTGAAAGGTTCAAAGAATTCAGAAGTGAAACAAATTGGCAATGTATTAAGATTATTTGATTAGATCAAGGAATAAATACTTGTGCAATAAGTTTCTAGATCATCTCAAATGGTTTTCTCATAATGGACACATCCTGATAAGCAATAATTGATTGATGTATCTGAAAGGAAAAATTGTACCTTGTTGGACATGGTGCGGTCCATAATGATTTTACCGACATTCCAGTATTCTTTTAGGGTCATGTCCTAGAAATGGCTGTATATCTACGGAAAAGGTAACCTCAAAATCCGGCCCCAAGACTCCATAAAAGTTATGGACAGGGAGGATTCCTAATCTTAAGTATGTTAAGATAAGGGGTTGTCTAACTTATGTGAAAAGGTTTCGAAGGATAAGCTTGGGACAAGATTTGACATGTACAAATTTGTGGGACATCCTAAAGTAAGTTTAGGGTATATGTTCTATAATTCTACTTAGCAAAAGGTGTTTGTTGTAAAACACGCTGCCTTCTAAGATAAAGGTGTTTATCATTAAAAGGGGCTAGTGGGAGGATAATAGATCTTGAAGAGTTCAAGAACCACAAAACACTATAAGTCAAATAAGAGGAACTGTAGATAGACCTATTGTACTCACAACCGAATCAAAACGGAATAGTCACCAAGATACCTAGGAGGTATGGATTCATCATGGATGATGATGATGAGGTACACATCATAGAAGATGATGATCCAGTTACATACGATGAGGTAAGAGTTCTAGTGTGTACAAAAGGGTCAGTGGGAGCGTCGTGAAATTTCTAGTATTATATGTTGATATACTATTGATGAGGAATAACATACCAATGCTACAATCAGTAAAGATAAAGTTGTCTAAACATTCCTCCACGAATGATTTGGGAAGAGTATCTTAATTGGGGATAAAATCTATATAGATAGATTTAAAAGGATGCTCAACTTAACCCAAGGAACGTATATTCATTTGATGCTAAAGTCGTTTAGCATGGCAAGCTCCAAGAGATGTTTCATGTTGATGAGCCATGGAGTGTATCTCTCTTAATAGTCCCCACAAACTATTAAAAGAAGAGAGATCGCATGAGTGACAATCATGTATGCAATAAAATATATGAGACCTGATGTTGATCAGTCATATTATGGAGAAGTTCACTATGAGTCGTTGAAAACATCTTAAAGTGCTTAACCTAAGCACTAAGGATGTGATCATATTCATGGTGGGTCTAAATTAAAACTAGAGGGCTTAACAGACTCAAGTTTTTTAGGCAGAGACAAGATGATGAGAAAAAATCCACTTTAAGGTAAAGCGTTATCTTGAGCAATTAGTGCGTTGAATTGGAAAGGTTCCAAACAAAGAAAGAGTTCTTTGGTTTAGTGATAACGACAAAGTAAATAGCTATAAATGAAGCTGCAAGTTGATTGTTTGGATTAAAAGTTCATTACAGAACTAGGAATAGTTCCTAAGTCTCATATTGGATCTAAACATGTGTTGTGACACTTTCATTTGATTATAAGAATCATTGAAAGATGGGAAATCACTACAGAGATGGTGGACTCTCAAGAACAACATTACATATCCATTAACTAAAGCTTATCCAACAGCAGGATAATCGTCACTTATAGAAGAAGAGTATAAGATACAATGGCGATTGGCTTTAGTGCAAGTGGGAGATTGAAAGTAGTATGCACACAAGCCAATCATATTTGATCATAAAGCATATACTTTGTAACAAGCTTATTCATTTATTAATAAAAAGTATTAATTTATTAAAGGCTTTTAATTATCTACATGATGCTGTTTTATAATATGTGATAAACCCATAGTTTTAAGCAATGCTTTTAGAATAATGATGATGATCATTCTAATGAGATATAAATTCTTTGAAAGCTTAAAACTAAAATAGTTCCCAATCGTTGGATTACTAAATTGGGGATTAGTGAATCCGGATAGATTGGTACATACGTTGCTTGCTCATTGGATGAGGATGATTGATCTTATGATCATTTGTGTGGAGACACTAAAGCAAGTATGTAGGTGCTTATTGGAGAATAAGTTCATTTGAGCGTGGCTCGCTAAGGAATACCTAATGGAGTTTTACTTGCTCATCAATAGGAATTCTGTAGTGATAGTAGTACAAGTGATCCTTGGACTTGAGATCATCATAGTATTTTGTGTATTATGAGTTATACTTTGACTTATTCCTTAAGACCCTTAGGGTATATCAAAGGGTATGCTTGGGTATAATAAGTTGTACATGGAGAAAATGTATGATCAATAAAGAATCTACCACTTCTATTAAAAGAAGAGAAATGTCTATGTGATTCGATAAATGACAACCCAAAGAGTAGTCTTGGTTAAGGCGTAATGAAATTAGAAAGGAGTTTCTAATTTGCATTAATTTTGGTGTTGTGCATTTAAGGATCGAAATACAAATAATTAAATAAAATAAGACTTGTGACAAAGAATTCCATGTCTTATATTTAATTGGGACAATGTATGGTGGAAGGATTGAATATGCGGTAACTATTTACTCAAAGGTTCTTTTATGATTAATGTTGAAATCTATATTATCCGGAAAGTCGTTGATCGCTAGGAGGCTTATCCTATTGTAGAATAAATATTATTTATTTAAATAAATTAATTGTTTAATTTATTTATTTAAATAAGATTAGAATTGTTCTAATTTATTTATTCACAATAGGTTTAATATGGAGAACCTAAAGGGTCACACCATAAAAGGAAGAATAATTATTTAAGAAGTTAATGGCATAATCGTAATAATATGTTATGTATATTTAATTTAATCTATGGTGATAGAATAAATTAAATAGCTTAATATTTATTATTTAATATTTTAGAAATATTAAATATAAATTAATAAGAGGAGTCTTATTAATATTATTACAATTATTATTATTATTTTAATTTCTAAAAGAGTTTAGGAATTAATTTAATATAAGTACTCTCATTTATTCCTAATAGGATTAGGAGGGAAAATTAGTTAAAGGAGTTTAATTAATTATCCCTAATAAGATTAGGGAGCCCATTTTTAATTAAAAGAGTTTAATTAAATAATACCTTATTTTATTAAATAAGGTTACCTGATATCTTTATAAGAGGAGTCTTATATCAGATATCAATAGGATACGCAATTCCAAAAAGTTGGAGAGTACACTCCTTTTCTATAGAGATAGAAAAACTAGGGTTTAGCCAACCACCCATTTTCTTGAATCTTTATTATTCCTTGGTGGATCACCTCTAGAGGCCAAACACTTGGGTGGCTAACGTTGATCAAAAGAAGGAACCAAACCCGGTGGATTCAAGTTGAACGCGAAAAGAATTGGAGGTGAACTTGTACCTGAGGAAGCTCGGATCTTCAAGGGTATGATTCTTGTCCTTCATCTTTTCGTTTAATTAATAATTATGCATAAAGGGTGATCCGGGTATATGGTTTGTAAAATTTTAAACTCTGATTTTTACACGTTTCCGCTTATTTTTTCAATTTGATTGCGTTCATGAATATTACAAACCTAACAACCGGTTCTACTCATTCTTTTATTTCTCCTACTTGCGCTCAACGATTAAATTTGACTTCAGAGATATTAGACTTTGACTTATCTGTGGAAACTCCGTTGGGAGAAACCTTCATTACATCAACTGTTTATAAGTCTTGTTTGGTTCAAATCGGTACCCTTATATTACCTGTCGATCTTATTTCATTGAAAATACTTGCATTTGGATGTGATTCTAGGGATTGATTGGTTAACTACTCATCATGCAAAAATTGATTATTTTTGTAAGGTTGTTAGCTTTCATATTCCTAACCAACCTATTATACGAATTCAAGCAACCAAACCATTAAAATCAATCACTGTCATCTCAAGCCATAAAGCTATTTGTTTATTAAAAAATGGATGTCAAGCTTTCTTAGCTCATGTCACGGATCTAAACAAAAATACGCCGGTTTGAATAATATTTCTATTGTTAATGAATTTCCGACGTATTCCTCGAAGAACTTCGGCCTACCCCAGAGGCGTGAAATTAAATTTTGTATCGACCTTGAACCCGGTAGATAAAAACTCCGTGACGCCCCCAAAATAGGTATACATCACCTATTCCGAGTCAGTCAAATACATGGTACAAAATATAAATACAACTTAATTATACAACTGTAGTGTAAAGTATGATAAAACATAAGTCGTGAGTTTTAATACAAATATTGTTGTTCAGACAATATACAAACTCAAATTCAATATTATTACATTTATTTTCCACTATTTCCTTTGAATAGTGAGGACCACTAATGCTATCATCCGTCCGTCACCCGATTTCCCCGACTAGTCCTCTTTACGTTCTCATTTCCTCAAGAGAACAATAAAAGTAAAAGGGTGAGCTCAACTAGCCCGAAGAGGAAATATTATGACTAAGATAATGCATAATATATTATCGTTAGCCTTCAAAAAGTGTTAAAGCGATACAATATAACAACCATCAAGTTTAATCTGCAATGAATAATCAATCCATTAAAAGAGTCGAGTAGAGAATAAAATCTACTATCTTTTATGATTTAGAAGGTTTTCATCACTTTTATCATTTGGGACTCGACTTAATAAATAATCCACATCATCAAATCACCCCTGCACTACGGCCAAGGATATTCTTTAGTATCACGACCACAAATATCTATGCACTACGGGTGTGACGCCCCCAAAATTAGGTATACGTCACCCATCTTGGGTCGCCACTTACATGGTACATAAATTCAAATACAACTTAATAATACAACTGTCGTGTTTAATACGACAAAACATAAACTGTGAGTTTGAATACAAATATTGTCTACTAGAGATTATACAAACTCAAAAGGAGTCCTTATTACAATTATTATTATACTATTTCACAGAATAGTGAGGACTACTAATGCTATCATCTGGTCCATTACTCCGTTCCCCGACTAGTCCTCCACGCGTTCTCATTTCCTAAAGAGAACAATAAAAATAAAAGGTGAGCTCAACTAGCCCAAAGAGGAAATATTATGACTAAGATAATGCGAGAATATATTATCGTTAGCCTTGAGAGATGATAAACCGATACAATATAACAACCATCAAGTTTAAGCTGCGGTATTGAACAAGAAATCCATTAAAAGAGTCAAGTAGAGAATAAAATCTACTATCTTTTATGATTTAGAAGGTTTTCATCACTTTTATCTTTGGGACTCGATTTTAATAAATAATCCACATCATCAAATCACCCCTGCACTACGGCCAAGGATATTCTTTAGTATTACGACCACAATTATCCATGCACTACGGGCCAAGAATATTTGTGTATTCAATAATGGCCATGATCATGCCAGTAACTGTCCATCAATGCACTACGGGCCAATTAGGACTTTTACCACATCATTTGTAACATTACGGTCATGATTATATCAAATAATCCCTGGTCATAATCATACCATGTCCATCTATGCACTATAGGCCATAGATGACTTTCAACAAAATATAAATATGAGGATGATGACAATGATATAAGAATTCAATAAAACAAGTTCAAGAATTATTTTATCCAGGAAGTAATAACGTCCAAATTGTTAACATGATACTGCTTTGTAGAGTAAAATTCAAGAATGCTCAGAAGAATATTTCCACGAAAAGATACTGGATGAAGCGCAAATATCAATGATATTCCACTAACTTCATGGAGTATAGAAGTCAAAACTTTAACCAACTAAGTATAATAAGGAATGGAATAAAAAAAGAAATCACCGGGCATGCGATAGACCGCGACAAAAAAGTTATTCCAATGAGAATAATAAATAATGGAATCGGTAAGCATAAAAGCGATAGAGCAGGATATTCCAACAGAATAATAAAGACGGAACCGTGTTCGGCGTGAAACCTTTATGACATGATGTTCCAACAGAATGATAAAGAATGGAACCACGGAAGAATTTTCACCAAGTATAGGGTAGCTCCGCGTATCTGAGTTATTCAACGAGAATAATAAAGAAGCGGAATCGGTCCACGTAAAACGCATGCATGGATATTCCAACGAGAGTAATAATAAAGACGGAACCGGTCCGGCGTAGAACGCATACGAACATGATGTTCCAATGCAGAATGATAAAGAATGGAACAATGGAAGAATTTCACCAAGTATAGGGTAGCCCATTATACAAAAGTTATTCCAATGAATAATAAGAATGGAATAATGAAGTTCTCTTCATAGATAAGAAAGAAATAATACTCCCTACCTTGGAAAAAACTGGATACTAGAATAGTGAGGTAGCAGATTTCTCTTCTTATTTCTCTCTATAATAATCGCTCTAAAGCTTTTGTGAATTGGTGATAAATGAAGGAAGAATGAGCTTCTATTTATAGATAAATATAGTTTTGATAATTGCACGTTTTGGGGCTCAAAAATTACAGTACAATACCTCCAACTTTTCTTTCATTTATAATTTAGTCCTGCAAGTATTATCAATCTTGCACCAACTCTCCTAATAGTAAATAATGTGAATCAATAGTTCAATCATGTGAATCAATAGTATAATCATGTGAAAAATACGAATTTCAGTATAGTACCTCCATCTATACCTCCATTTTTAATTTAGTCATGCAAGTATTATCAATCTTGCACCAACTCCCCTAATAGTAAATAATATGATTCAATAGTACACATATGTGAACAAATAGTTATATAAGCATGTGAATTAGTAGCAATTAATTGCTCATTTATCCGATAAATTACCCGATTTATCAACATAACCCCTAGACATCAATTATCATCGGAATAAATGTCGATGTTCACTAACACAAAAAATTCCAACATAATGAAACTATTTTTATCAAAAATATAAATTTTGAAATTTTGAAATTTGACTTTTCCCGAAAAAGTCAACTATTGACTTTTTGACCAAATAGTGAATCCCGAAAAATTTTGTGTTTATAGACTATTTTTACTAATTTCGTCGTTCTGGACTCAAATATCACGTCCGTGTCTCCAAATTCAACTCTGAACAACATTCATTATTAATATTATAACTCACAATATTTATCAACCAGGTCGTTCCCAGGAAAGAGGGGGCTTTCCAATAAGGATTTCTCCCTATTGACGCGCAATTAGGTGACCAAACCTCTCCTTGACAGAACTTCTAGACATTATAAATATTGCAATTTATAATATGAATAACTTTGTCGTCTCAAGTATTGATTTAATAAAAACATTTTATTAGGATGATCTTGTGATAATAATTGAATCAATAATATGATAGATATGATGCAAAGAATTATCGTAGTAATAATTTAGTATAAGCGAGTGACTTCTCACGTAAGCATCAATAATCAATACCGGTGTGCTACTATGCAACCACGCGACATCGTATTTTTTAACACCGGGTGTTTCAACAGTTAACGGTAGAAACTTTCGCCGTTATTTTTATAAAGTATTTTATCGTTTTCTCAATCAAATAATAATTCCGTTGTGGGGTCCACCAATGATTGTTCTAGTTATACGAATATTCCTGTTAAAGCGAATATTCCCCACCAATCGAATATTATATAACAACTTGCGACTTTTGCAAAATTTGTAAATATTACCCACAACTATAACATTATATCAAATCCACACCATAATATTCAAAAATATATTTCGAGAAAATTTAATCTTTATTCAAAAAGTTGGGGTCTTACAACGGGCCAAGAATATTTGTGTATTCAATAATGGTCATGATCATGCCAACAACTGTCCATCAATGCACTACGGGCCAATGAGGACTTTTACCACATCATTTGTAACATTACGATCATGATTACACCGAATAATCCCTGATCATAATCATACCAAGTCCATCTATGCACTATAGGCCACAGATGACTTTCAACAAAATTTAAACATGAGGATGATGACAATGATATAAGAATTCAATAAAACAAGTTCAAGAATTATTTTATCCAGGAACTAATAACGTCCAAATTGTCAACATGATACTGCTTTGTAGAGTAAAATTCAAGAATGCTCAGAAGAATATTTCCATGAAAAGATATTGGATGAAGCGCAAATATCAAGGATATTCAACTAATTTCATGGAGTATAGAAGTCAAAACTTTAACCAACTGAGTATAATAAGGAATAGAATAACAAAAGAAATCACCAGGCATGCGATAGACCGCAGACAAAAGTTATATTCCAACAGAATAATAAATAACGGAATCGGTCCGGCGATAAAACGCATGCAGACGAGGATATTCCAACAGAATAATAAAGACGGAACCGAGTTCTACGTAGAAACGCATGAATATGATGTTCCAACAGAATGATAAAGAATGGAACCACAGAAGAATTTCACCAAGTATAGGGTAGCCCGCGTATACAGGTTATTCCAACAGAATAATAAAGAATGGAATAACAGAAGTTCTTTTCATAGATAAGAAATAAATAATACTCCCTACCTTTAGAAAAACTGGATACTAGAATAGTGAAGTAGCAGGCTTCTCTTTTTCTTTCTATAATTTCTCTCTATAATAATCACTCTAAAGCTTTTGTGAATTGGTGAGAAATGAAGGAAGAATGAGCTTCTATTTATAGAAAAATATAGTTTCGATAATTGCACATTTTGGGGCTCGAAAAATTTTAGTACAATACCTCCAACTTTTCATTTATTTTTAATTTAGTCATAGAAGTATTATCAAACTTGCACCACCTCCCCTAATAGTAAATAATGTGATTCAATAGTAAATTATGTGAATTAATAGTTCTAGAGATGTGAAAATACGACTTACAGTATAGTACCTCCATCTATACCTCCATTTTTAACTTAGTCATGCAAGTATTATCAATCTTGCACCAACTCCCCTAATAGTAACAAGAATGTGAAACAATAGTATACACATGTGAACAAATAGTTATAATCATGTGAAATAATAGCAATCAATTGCTCATTTATCCGGTTAAATACCCCATTGGTCAATATAACCTCCAGACATCAATTATTACCGAAATAATTGTCGATTTTCACTAACATAAATAATTCCAACATAATGAAACTATTTTTACCAAAAATATAAAATTTGAAATTTTGAAGTTTGACTTTTCCCGAAAAAGTCAACTGTTAACTTTTTGACCAAATAGTGAATTTCGGAAAATTTTGTGTTTATAGACTATTTTTACTAATTTCATCGTTCCAGACTCAAATATCATGTCCGCGTCTCCAAATTCAACAACGAACACAACTTCAATTTTAATAACATTCATCATTAATATTATAACTCACAATATTTATCAACCAGGTCGTTCCCAGGAAAGAGGGGGGGCTTTCCAATAAGGATTTCTCCCTATTGGCGCGCAATTAGGTGACCAAACCTCTCCTTGACAGAACTTCTAGACATTGTAAATATTGCAATTTAATAATATGAATAACTTTGTCGTCTTAATTATTGATTTAATAAAATAACATATTATGCAGATGATACTGTGATAATAATCGAATCAATAATATGAGAGATATGATGCAACAATTACTATAGCAATAATTGAGTATAACTGAGTGACTTCTCACGTAAGCATCAATAATCAATACCGTGTGTGCTACTTATGCAACCACAGCAGTATTCAGATTTTTTTTACTAGGGTAGTTTAACAGTTAACGGTAAAACTTCCGCCGTTATTTTCATAAAGTATTTTTATCGTTTTCTCAATCCGATAATAATTCCGTTGTGGGGGGTCCACCAATGATTGTGCTGTTGTACGAATATTCCTTGTAAAAACGAATATTTCCCGACCAATCGAATATTATATAACAACTTGCGTACTTTGCAAAATTTGTAAATATTACCCACAACTATAACATTATATCAAATCCACACCATACTATTCAAAAATATATTTTGAGAAAATTTAATCTTTATTCAAAAAGTTGGGGTCTTACAAAACCCATTTCCAAAGCCTCATATCGAATGACTCCTATTGAACTTCAGGAGTTAAAGACTAACCTACAGGAATTGTTAGACATTGGCTTTATTTGTCCTAGTACTTCTCCTTGGGGTGCTCCTGTTCTATTCGTGAAGAAGAATGATTGGAGTATGCGACTTTGTATTGATTATCGGGAGTTGAATCCTGTCACCATCAAAAATAGGTACCCATTGCCATGTATTGATGACCTGTTTGACCAGTTGCAAGGAGCCAAATTCTTTTCAAAGATTGATCTTCGTTCCGGATATCACCAATTGAAGATTAGAACCGATGACATTCCAAAGACGGCTTTTCGAGAACTCAGATGCGGGCATTATGAATTCCTAGTCATGTCCTTTGGATTGACTAATGCTCCTGCTGCCTTCATGGATATGATGAACTGAGTATTTAAGGAATATTTGGATCACTTTGTGGTCGTTTTTAACGATGACATCCTAATTTATTCCAAAAGCCGTGAAGATCATGAGCAACACTTGAGGCTGATACTCCAAAAGCTTCGTGAATACAAGTTTTATGCCAAGTTAAAGAAATGCGAGTTCTGGCTTGAGGAAGTTGCATTCCTTGGGCACGTGGTATCAAGTCATGGAATATCTGTTGACCCAGCAAAGATTGAAGCTATTCAAAGTAGGGAGCAACCTAAATCAGTGACTGAAGTACGTAGCTTTCTCGACTTAGCTGGTTATTATCGGAGATTCGTAGAAGGGTTTTCTCAAGCGCTTACTCCACTAACTCGGTGACCGACTTGGAAGATACAAAGTTTGGTTGGAGCGAGGAATGTGATAAGAGTTTTCAAGAACTCAAGAGGAGACTCATTTCAGCACCTGTTCTGATAATACCATCTGGTTCGGAGGGATTTGTCATCTACAATGATGCTTCAGGCAAAGGGTTAGGATGTGTTCTCATGCAACATGGGAAAGTTATAGCCTATGCCTCACGACAACTCAAAGAATATGAGAGGAATTATCCTACTCTTGATCTAGAGTTGGCAGCTGTTGTCTTCGCACTAAAGATTTGGAGGCATTACTTGTATGGGGAAAAAGTGGAGATCTTTACGGATCATAAAAGCCTCAAATATTTCTTCACTCAAAAGGAACTCAACATGCGACAACGACGTTGGCTTGAACTATTGAAAGATTATGATTATACCATCCAATACCATCCTGGAAAAGCGAACGTGGTAGCTGACGCATTGAATAGAAGATCATATGCAAGTGCGAATGTGATATTGTCAACGCAAAGGCCCATTTTGTGTGACTTGCAAAGGATGGAGATAGAGTTAAAGACTCCAGGGACCCATGTGATGATGGCGAATATACGAGTATAACCGACTTTAATTGATAATGTTAAAACTGCTCAAGCTACAGACTTGGAGCTGATGCGTATGAGGAAGAAAGTGCAAGAAGGTGCTATGCCGGAAGGAAGAATCGATGAAGAAGGAATACTTCGAGTCAACTCAAGACTTTGTGTTCCTAACGACCCTGATTTAAAGTATAAAATCATGATGGAGGCTCACAACACACCGTTTGCAATCCATCTTGGGAGTACCAAAATGTATCATGATCTTCGACATACATTTTGGTGGGGCAATATGAAGAGAGAGATAGCGCTGTTTGTCTCAAGGCGTCTAACGTGTCAACGAGTCAAGGCAGAGCATCAAGTACCAAAAGGTCCATTGCAACCACTTGAAATTCCAGAATGGAAGTGGGAGCACATTACCATGGATTTCGTTACCGGTCTTCCTAAGGTTTCTCAAGGTATAGATGCGATTTGGGTCATTGTTGATAGATTGACCAAGTCTGCTCATTTTTTACTGATACGAGAAACTTATACACTTGAACGTCTTGCTCGTATGTACATAAATATGATTGTAAGATTGTATGGTATGCCAGTATCCATAGTTTCTGATCGAGACCCAAGATTCACTTCACGATTTTGGGTTAGTTTTGCAGAAAGCTATGGGCACAGATTTACGATTTAGCTCGGCATATTATCCTCAGACGGACGGACAGTCGGAGAGGACTATTCAAACTCTTGAAGATCTATTAGGACTCTATGTCCTTGATTTCAAGGGAAGTTGGGACAAGTTTTTACCATTGGTGGAGTTTTCCTACAACAACAGTTATCAAACAAGTATTGGCATTGCTCCATTCGAAGCGTTGTATGGAAGAAAGTGTCATTCTCCAGTATGCTAGGATGAGGTGGGTGAAACAACGTTGTTGGGACCAGAGTTGGTACGTATGACTACGAAAAAGATTCAAACGATCCGGCAACGTATAAAAACCTCACAAGATCGACAAAAGAGTTATGTTGATCTTCATCGAAAGGATGTGGAATTCGATATAGGAGATCATGTGTTGTTATGAGTTGCTCCGTGGAAAGGAGTTACGAGATTTGAAAAGAGTGGAAAGCTCAATCCTCGATTCATTAGCCCATTTTTAATCCTCGATCGAGTAGGAACTGTGGCCTATAGACTCGCTTTACCGTCAAGTATGTCTCGTGTTCATAACGTTTTTCACATATCCATGTTACGTAAATATGTGGAAGACCCAAACCACATTATTGAGTTAGAATCGGATGAATTAGCGGAAGATTTGACGTATGAAGAGGTTCCTGTTCAAATCTTGGATAAGAAGGAACATATTCTATGCTCCAAGGTTATACCTCAAGTCAAAGTTTTGTGGAGAAACCACGATGTTGAGGAAATGACTTGGGAGTTAGAATCTGAAATGAAATCAAGGTATCCTTACCTCTTCAATATACCAGGTACGTACCCTAATTTTGAGGGCAAAATTTCATAAGAAGGGGAGATTGTAAAACCCCAACTTTTTGAATAAAGATGAATTTTCTATAATTATTATTTTTGAATATTATGGAGTGAAATTGATATAATGTTATAGTTGTGGGTAATATTTATAAATTTTTCAAAGTACGCAAGTTGTTATATAATATTTGATTGGTTGGGGAATATTCATTTTAACAGGGGAATATTAAATAACAAAGACAATCATTAGTGGACCCCAGCAATGTAATTATTGTCGAATTGAGAAAAGCGACAAAAATGCTTTTATGAAAATAACGACGTAAGTTTTACCGCTAACAATGAAAACACGGTGTTAAAAGAAATGCGATGTCTGGCGTGGTTGCATAGTAGGACACGGTATTAATTATTGATGCTTACGTGATAAGTCACTCGGTTTTGTTGGTATTATTAATGTAATAATCTGAGAAAATCTTTTTTATATAAAACAAAATACTTTTATAAAGTTATTCTATAAATAGAATATATTATATTCTATTATGCATAGTGTTGCATAGTGTCTCGCATAATGTTTTGCACGGTAAAATCTTTTATATAAAATAGAATACTTTTATAAAGTTATACATTTTATTAGACAATAATTAGAATATATTATATTTTATTATGCATAGTGTTTTGCATAGTACTGCGCATAGTAAAATCTTTTATAAAGTTATTCGTTTTATTAGATTATAAATATAATATATTATATTTTATTTAAAAGATTTTGCTTTAAATATGGACCGTCGATTAAAGTAAATCAATCTGGACCATTCATGAGTTAGTTACTATGCGATCCATTTTTCTATAAATAGAAGCCCATTCCTTCATTATTTTCTTACTTAATTCACTTTGAAACTCAGAGATAAACTATAGAGAGAAAGAAGAAAGTATTACGCTACTTAACTACTTATATATCCAAGACTCTTCTTCTTAAGGTAGGGAATATTATTTGTTTGTACTCGTAAGGAGTGTTATTCTTTTGTATTCATGAAGAGAACTTATGTTATTCCATTCTTTATTATTACATTGGAATAACTTGTATACACCTGCTACCCTATACTTGGTGACATTCTTCTATTATTTCATCTTTATTATTACATTGGAATATCACATTCATGCGCGTTTCTACGGACACGATTAAAATCTTTATTATTACATTGGAATATCACATGCATGCGTTTTTATGCCTGGGACTGATTTAAATCTTTATTATTACATTGGAATATCACATCACATGCGTTTTTTAGGACTGGTTAAAATCTTTATTATTATTACATTGTAATATCTCATGCATGCGTTTCGCCTTACGATTCCGTCCTTATTAGTATTACATTGGAATAACTTTGTATACATCATGCAATACCGCATGCATGGTAATTTCATTGTTATTCTATTCTTTATTATTACGTTGGAACATCCACGCCGGTGTAATTTCGCTAAACACGGTTCTCGTTATTTAGTATTACATTGGAATAACTTCGTCTATCTAATCTACCGCATGCATGCTGATTTCTTTTGTTATTCCATTCTTTATTATACTCAGTTGGTTAAAGTTTTGACTTCTATACTCCATGAAATTTGTGGAATATCCTTGATATTTGTGCTTCATCCAGTATCTTTTCATGAAAATATTATTCTGAGCATTCTTGAATTTTACTCTACAAAGTAATATCATGTTGACAATTTGGACATTATTAATTCCTGGATAAATTAATTCTTGAACTTGATTTATTGAATTCTTATATCATTGTCATCATCCTCATGTTTATATTTTTTTTGAAAGTCATCTGTGGCCAGTTGTGCATAGATGGACTTGGTATGATTATGACAAGGGATTATTCAGTGTAATCATGACCGTAATATTACAAATGATGTGGTAAAAGTCCTCATTGGCCCGTAGTGCATTGATGGGACGTTGTTGGCATGATAATGACCATTAATGAATACACAAATATTCTTGGCCCGTAGTGCATGGATAATTGTGGTCGTGATACTAAAGAATATCCTTGACCGTAGTGCAGGGGTGATTCGATGATGTGGATTATTTATTAAGCTGAGTCCCAGGGATAAAAGTCATGAAAAACCTTTTAAATCATAGAAGATAGTAGATTTTATTCTCTATTTGGCTCTTCTAATGGATTACTTGTTCCGTTGCAGTTAAACTTGATGTTTGTTATATTTTATCAGTTTAACACTGTTGAAGGCTAATGATAATTTATTCTGCATTATCTTAGTCATAATATTTCTTACTGGGCTAGTTGAGCTCACCTTTTCTTTCATTGTTCTATTCAGAAAATGAGAATATAGTTGGGGCGAGTCGGGGAACGGAGTGATGGACCAGATGATAGTATTAGTAGTCATCACTATTCTGTTAAAAAGTGTGACAATAAATGTAATGAGGAATTATTCTGAGAGTGGATATTGTCTAGAAGACAGTATTTGTATTAAAACTCACAGCTCTCTTGTTGTATATTAAAGATTGTATTTGTATTTTGTACCATGTATTTGGCGACTCAGAATAGGTGATGTATACCTATTTTGGGGGCGTCACAAGCAGGTTCTCAGAAACAAAATAATATCTTTTGTTAAGATAATTTGGAGGAACCACAACGCTGAAGAAACTATGTGAGAACTTGAGGAAGTTATGATGAAAAATTATCCTTAGTTATTTGCTTAATTTTTATATATCGATTCTGGGGACATAATCTTGTTAAGGAGATAAGAATATGACGAATGAATTTATTAAGTTGTGATTCTAGGGACAAAATCATTTTAAGGAGGGAAGGATGTAACGAATGAGAATTTTGTAATTCATTTGAAATATTTATTGAATTAAATAAATATTTGAGTTTATTTATTTATTGAGACAAATAAATATTCGATGAAGATATTGTGTAATAATTTAATTAGGAGATATGTTAATTAAATTAATGTTTAGTGATTTTATAGTTTGAAGATTTAATTTAATGAGATAATTAAATTAAATGAATTATTAAATAATTATAATGTCGTTTCTAACTTAATTTAATAATTAAATTAGGGATTTATTAATTTATTAAATATAATTATAATTTATTATGGAAAATATAATTATATGGTAAATGATTAATTTGATTTAATTGTTATATTAATTTAATTGTTTAAATGTGTGACAAATAAACTATAGGATAAATGAATTATTAAAATAAGCTAAAATGGGATATTTGAGACTAGCCAAACATGGCCTTGTGTCTCTTAGTGTTTGTAACAGCTGAACTCATTGAGTTTTTTTACCTAAAAACTTAAGCTGCGTATTATAAGTTATATCAGTTATGTTTTCTTTACGTGTTATCACTTGGTTAAGCCTAAGTCTAAAGAGAGTAGAGAAAACATAGAGGAAGAGAGAAAATGGAGTTTTATGAATTTGTAAGCCAAATTGGAGAGCCAAGAAGGAGGTGAAAGCTTAAAAAAGAAATTTAAGATCTTCTAACAAAACTAAACATGAATCAAGAGGTAAATAACCTAGTTTTTTTCTTTGTTTGTGTGTTCTTGAGTTTTTCTTTAAAATTGGAAATTTGGTTGGATGATTTGCTAAATAGATGATATATGTGTTGGTATACAATATAAATTGATATATATTGTTTATAGATGATTTTTAGAGAATCAATTCATGACATGCTTTAGTTTAAAGAAATTGTGTTCTTTATAGTTCTTCATTGCAAATAAGTGTTAACTCCTTTGTAATTGGGTTTGGTTGTCTAATTTGATGAGTTGTGGTTTATATATGTTGATTAATGATTATAATTTGATAATTGACATCTAAAAATGATTTTGGTTGGATTAATCAATGAAAATATGTTTTAAAAAAAGAAACTTGAGTTTACAGTAAAATATGTGCAATATGGTCTATTTTGAGTCAAAAATTGAAGTTCAATTCATGTAAGAACCTATTATTTGATAATTGTTATTGTTAAAATATTGAAATACAAAAATAATGCATGTGGAATGAATTAATTTGGTGGATTAACGAAGTCGTAGTGATATGATTCGCTAAATATGTCAAAAATTATGTTATAATCATGAACATGGTTTTAATTCTTGTGATTTAGTTGTTTATGTTGTTTTGTTGATTAGAGTCATGTTACACATGTTTGTTGTTAATTAAATGAAGTTTATATGTTGTAAATGTGCATGGATTTCCGTTTGTTGGAATTTAAAGTTTGAATTGTGAAGCGTGGTACACGATCGCAAGTTTTCTATCTCACTTGGCATAAGCATGTAGCTACCGGTACCAAAGGCGAAATGGAACAATTGCGCGCTTATTGAGTTTTTTCGGGTTTGAGCACGGTAGCAATACTGTACGGTGCCAAAGCTTCAGTCTAGCACAATTGCGCCCTTCCCCACAAGCGTAAACGATTTGTTTTTTAGTTTTCCATCGATAGCATGTTGGCTAACCTAGTCTAAGGTGCATGATAATGTGTTAAATATGTAATGAGGTTCTATAATAGATTGTAAACATGTATTCAATGATTTCAAATTGTAAAGTTAATAAGTTATGAAAAACTTTAACTTCTTATTAGTTTAAGTCTTGAGATGTGGTTTTAAAGTTACGTTACTATGATAGACTTATGATTTCAGATTAGTGATGTGATATTAATTTAAAAGTCAGAACTTGAATTATGTTAACAAGTTGGATTTAAGTGAGAACTAAACATATAGTGTTAGTGTTAGTGTAACAAATCGGTATTGTGATTCTAATAATATATGTAGGGTTTTTTACGAACGAGTGTTATAGTTGTTACGCACAAGGCAAGTTCCTAAGCTTTATCTCTTTACATAGAGCAAGTTCTGTATTCTATCTTGTTATTATGATTACGTAAGTTTCTAAATCCTACTTGTTGCTAACCAAGTTTCTTAATCTCGAACTTGATATCGTTTGATTGCGATGGCTGAAGTTGTCTATTCATATTGAGTGAGTTTCTAACCATTGTTTCTTGTTAAATCAAAGCTTAAAATGTTCATTATTTTGAACGAGACTTCTAAATATTTTGAAGACGGTACATTGAATATACAATGTCTTATTCAATTTTATATTACTGTGAGTCAATCCTTGATTCAATCATTGTAGTTCAATACCATTGTATTGTGTTGAATCTTTGAATGGCTAGTGAACATTTATTTGACTAGTCCATAGCTGACAAGTATTCTAAAATTCTAGATCCATTGTTAAGCTAGTCTAAACTAAACATTCTTTAGTGCGGAATCCTAAGTTAAACTGAGATGAATAACCCTAATGTAGGAATTATTTACGCATTAGCGTTAAGATGTTTGTGCACAATACATGGTACAAAGGGTTGATCCCCTTAAGTACGAGAAGAAAGGTCCATATAGTCTAATGACTGTTAAAGGTTGAAGTTGAAATACTTAATAACTTGGGACAAAGTTCATGGTATTGAGACCCTCAGATATATAATTTGATCTAACTCTCTAATATTATTTCAAAGATTGAGTTCTTTATTATTCAGAACCATTTGCTTACTCTTATGATATTGTTATTGTCATCACTATATTTGTGAACATTTGTTTGCTCACTCTTGCATATAACAGTTGAACTAAAGTTGAGAAAGTGGACAAGATGTCTTCTAGTAAGGGAAAGGGCAAGATGTCCAAATGATGAAGACTTGTTTTATTTTATTTAACAGAATCTATGTTATAAGTCTTATTTGATTATATGATGTATTTCGTAGACTTATGTAATAATTTAAGGTTAGATTACATGGGCTTGTTTTAAGTTAATGTAAGATTTTAATGGGCAGGATTATTGTTTAAGTTATTTAACTTATGTCTTTATCCTTGATTACTGGTAGTTGAATGTGATTATTTTGGATAGTGAGCACCAAATCATGTGGGAATTAAATACCCAGATTTGGGTGTCATAGCTCCTAAACCTCTGATATTGCCATTGATAAGTTGGTTTTATACCTGCAAATTGGTTCTTAATTCAAGCTTAATCGAGGTTAATTCCTTTTTTTATGTTTGTTTTTATTTGTTTAGTGTTATTTTATTGTGTAGGTTTGGTGGTGTTGCATTTGATCAAAAAGGATGGATTTAAGGTGTATTGTGGCATGCAAATGAGCAAAACAGGGTAAAGTAATAAGCCACCTCCGCCGGGGTGGGGGGTCCTCACATCAGATTATAGGAGATATGCCCGACGAGGCGGGCCTTGTGCAAGATAATACTCCCATTGGGGCGGGGGGGGGGGGGGTCCTGGATCAGAAAAGTCATATGTTATTTCAAACACTGCTTGGACATCAACTTTAGTACTTGGAATGCTTTGGGACTCTTGATGGCATGGGATTGCGACCAGAATACATGTATTGGGTATATATTGAACATCTAACAACAAGATCAATATGACACAAGGCAATTAACAAAGATTAAGGACAGATTTGGAGCGAGCATTGGAGTGAAGATTTTGAAGGATTTTTCATATCAATTGCAAATTAAGGCTAAAGTGAAGGGTGTTTTGAATTATTCTTCTTCTCTAGTTTTATATTTGTAATTGGAAGGATGATATCTTTAACTTGATGAACTAAGTACTTTTTAGGCTTATGACGGATCTTTAAGTGGAACAATGGTTATGTAATCTTTGATTTTTAGTTTAATAAGATATTATTCAGTTTATCTATATTAATTTGAGTATGAATTTATGAATTGCCTAATCAACAATTTTTTGTGGACTTGTATGGAATCGAGAGAGGAAGTACGAGTCTAGACTTAGTTAATATGGCATGTGTTCTTGAATTTTGTGAATAAACTGAATCTTGATGAATGTTAGGGTAGAGATATGCTTGACATCGCATGTAATCAGATAAAGAACTTAAACTTAAACCTTCTTTAATTGTAATTCACATAGAGATATAGTGAGTTAGTTGATTAAGGTGTTTAACTTGATTCTATCTAATTTGTGGATTTGAGTTAATACGGTATTAGTACTTCGAGAGGTGACTAGTTCTATATACGTGTTCTTGATTAATAAACTTATAGTGGAGTCGTAAGCCTAATTCTCCAATATTTGTTTGAAAATTCAGTTTTTAGGGTTTGTTGATTGTTTGGTAATTTTAATATTTGTTTTTACATTTAGTTACAACTGGAAATTGGTTAGTTTAATAAAATTAGGATTAATAGGAAATTGGTAATTGTGAGGGTTTATTTCTTATTAAAGTCTCTGTGGGAACGATACTCTACTTATTATTATATTACTTGTTGACCACGTATACTTGTGTGTTGTGCGTAATTAGATTTTATCCAACAAGTTTTTGGCACCGTTGCCAGGGACTTTAGTATAGATTTTAATATTTTGCGATATCAGTTTAATTAGTCCATTTTTACTTAAACATTTTTATTTTTTTGTTTTGTTCGTCTTATTTCAGGTTTTAGAAGGTTGTTTATGCAAACTCGATCCAAAAATCCAGACTTGCTTCCTTTTGAGGACGACATTGAGAGTTGCTTTCAAAGGCTAAGTAAGTGGATTAAGGAAACAAGGAAAGACTTCAAAAATTCTAAAAAAGAAGAAGCAATGGTTGCCGAAGACCAGAAAGCGTTGAGAGACTTTGCTACACCTAAGGTGACTGAGCTGCAGTCGAGTATCACCAGGCCTGCAATAGTTGCGAACACATTCGAGATTAAACCTGGGACTATTCAGATGATCCAAAACTCGGTTCAGTTTAGGGGACTTGCAAATGATGATCCGAATGAACATTTGATCAGCTTTCTGGATATATGAGACATTCAAATACAATGGGGTGTCGGATGAAGCAGTCAGACTTCGTTTGTTCCCATTCACTCTGCGGGATAAGGCGAAGAGTTGGTTACACTCTCTACCATCGGGTTCAATAACTACATGGGATGACCTGGCTCAAAAGGTTCTAGCTAAAATTTTCCCGCCCGCGAAGACTGCAAAGTTGAGAAACGAGATTACTATGTTTGATTAGCAACATGGAGAATCATTATACGAGGCATGTGAGAGATACAAAGTGTTACTCAGAAAATGCCCGCATCACGGATTGCCTAAGTGGTTGCAAATGAACACATTTTACAATGGATTACGTGGGAATCTGAGGACTAGTATTGATGCAGCGTCAGGTGGAGCTTTTATGGAAAAGAATTACGAGGAGTCTTATCAATTGATAGAAACAATGGTAGCTAACAATTATAAGTGGCCCACGGTAAGAATGACACAACCTACGGTAGCTGGAGTGATAGAGTTAAATGGAGTGACGGTAATAACAACACAGATTTCAGCGCTTACTAAAAAGTTCAATGCTTGGTCAGGGGTACAGACACAATAAGTTGCAGTTATTTGTGAAGTGTGCGCGGGTGAACACCCTACAGTTCAGTGTGTAATCAACCCAATGTCAGTACAATTTGTGGGTAGCTAAAATAGAATTCCACAGAATACTTACCAGAATAAATACAATCTCGGGAATAAGAATCATCCTAACTTTTCATGGAGTAATAATTGGCATCAGCAAGCTCCATGCCCATCTTATCCCCCAGGATTTCATAATCAACAACAACCAACTCAACATCAAGAGAGGAAATCAGATTTAGAGGAGTTGTTGTCTAAGTATATAACAAGCAACAAGGCATCTATGAAAAACCAAGCAATGGCCATGAAATCACAAGAAATAGCCACCAAGAATTTGGAAAATCAGATGGGACAAATTACTTTAGCATTGAACAATAGACCACAAGGGACTCTACCAAGTGACACCGAAAGAAATCCGAAGGGAAATCATAAACAGTGTCAGGCAATCACTTTGAGAAGTAGAAAACATCTAGATGGGAAAAGTGCAGAAAATTTAGTTAAAACGGGTGAAAAAGTTGATGAGAACAAAGTGGTTGATGAAAAACAGGGTGAGGAAAAGCAAGTTGAACAAACAAAGTTAGATGACAAATCGATTGTTTATCCTCCACCGTAGATTTCATTGAGAGAGTCAAAAACGTAAATTAGATAATAAATTTGTAAATTTTTGGAAGTTTTAAGAAACTTGGATAAACATCCCTTCATGAAGCCTAGAAGCGAGATGCCCAGTTATGCAAAGTTCATGAAGGGGATTTTGTCCAGGAAAAAAAAGTTGGATGATTTCGAAACAGTGGCATTAACAGAGGAGTGTAGTGCGGTTTTATAGCGAAAGTTGCCACCAAAGTTGAAAGATCCGGGGAGTTTCACCATTCCGTGCACGATGGGGAACTTGGCGTTCAACAAGTGTTTATGTTAATTGGGGGGCAATTGTGAACCTTATGCCGTTATTAGTTTATACAGAATAGGGTTTGCCAGCTCCAAAGACTACGAACATATCATTGCAGTTAGCAGATAGGTCAGTCACGTACCCGAGAGGCATTGTGGAAGACATTTTGGTCAAGGTTAACAAATTTATATTCCCCGCGAATTTCATAATTCTAGATTTTGAGGAAGATAAGAATATCCCAATTATCTTAGGGAGACCTTTCTTGGCTACGGGTAGGACGCTCATCGACGTACAAAAATGATAACTAACGATTAGGGTCCAAGATCAAGAAGTTAAGTTCAATGTTTTCAAAGCCATGAAATTCCCCACGGATGAAGAGTAGTGTTTCAAGATGGATGCCATTGATCAGATAATCAGCGAAGACATAGTTAAAAGTTTAGCTATTGATCCATTTGATACATCATTATTGGGAGATGAAGATTTAGATGATCCGAAATTTGTGGATTACTTGAAGAGGCTAGACTCCCTGCCACGAGTTAGCATATTTAAAGCACCCTTTGAACCATTGCACACAGAGGAAAAAGCCACAACAAGGATGAAACCATCATTGGAATAACCTGTCTATGCAAAGTACAGCATGCATGGTGATTTCTGTTGTTATTCCATTCTTTATTAATCTGTTGGAACATCCTGTCGGTGCGAATTTCGCTAGACCTGGTTCTGTTATTTAGTATTATGTTGGAATAACCCGTCTATGTGAAGTACCGCATGCATGCTGATTTCTTTTGTTATTTCATTCTTTATTATACTCAGTTGGTTAAAGTTTTGACTTCTATACTCCATGAAATTAGTGGAATATCCTTGATATTTGCGCTTCATCCAGTATCTTTTCATGAAAATATTATTCTGAGCATTCTTGAATTTTACTTTACAAAGTAGTATCATGTTGACAATTTGGACATTATTAGTTCCTGGATAAATTAATTCTTGAACTTGTTTTATTGAATTCTTATATCATTGTCATCATCCTCATGTTTATATTTTTTTGAAAGTCATTTGTGGCCTGTAGTGCATAGATGGACTTGGTATGATTATGACCAGGGATTATTCGGTGTAATCATGACCGTAATATTACAAATGATGTGGTAAAAGTCCTCATTGGCCCGTAGTGCATTGATGGACATTTGTTGGCATGATCATGACCATTAATGAATACACAAATATTCTTGGCCCGTAGTGCATGGATAATTGTGGTCGTGATACTAAAGAATATCCTTGACTGTAGTGCAGGGGTGATTCGATGATGTGGATTATTTATTAAAATTTGAGTCCCAATGATAAAAGTTATGAAAACCTTTTAAATCATAGAAGATAGTAGATTTTATTCTCTACTTGACTCTTCTAATGGATTGCTTGTTCCGATTCTTGATTAAACTTGATGTTTGTTATATTTTATCGGTTTAACACTTGTTGAAGGCTAACGATAATTTATTCTGCATTATCTTAGTCATAATATTTCTTACTGGGCTAGTTGAGCTCACCTTTTCTTTCATTGTTCTATTCAGAAAATGAGAATATAGCTGGGGCGAGTCGGGGAACGGAGTGATGGACCAGATGATAGTATTAGTAGTCATCACTATTCTGTTAAAAAGTGTGACAATAAATGTAATGAGGAATTATTCTGAGAGTGCATATTGTCTAGAAGACAGTATTTGTATTAAAACTCACAGCTCTCTTATTTTATATTAAAGATTGTATTTGTATTCTGTACCATATATTTGGCGACTCAGAATAGGTGATGTATACCTATTTTGGTGGCGTCACAAGCAGGTTCTCAGAAACAAAATAATATCTTTTGTTAAGATAATTTGGAGGAACCACAATGCTGAAGAAACTATGTGAGAACTTGAGGAAGTTACGATGAAAAATTATCCTTAGTTATTTGCTTAATTTTTGTATATCGATTCTGGGGACATAATCTTGTTATGGAGATAAGAATATGACGAATGAATTTATTAAGTTGTGATTCTAGGGACAAAATCATTTTAAGGAGGGAAGGATGTAACGAATGAGAATTTTGTAATTCATTTGAAATATTTATTGAATTAAATAAATATTTGAGTTGATTTATTTATTGAGACAAATAAATATTCGATGAAGATATTGTGTAATAATTTAATTAGGAGATATGTTAATTAAATTAATGTTTAGTGATTTTATAGTTTGAAGATTTAATTTAATGTAATAATTAAATTAAATGAATTATTAAATAATTATAATGTCGTTCTAACTTAATTTAATAATTAAATTAGGGATTTATGAATTTATTAAATATAATTATAATTTATTATGGAAAATATAATTATATGGTAAATGATTAATTTGATTTAATTGTTATATTAATTTAATTGTTTAAATGTGTGACAAATAAACTATAGGATAAATGAATTATTAAAATAAGCTAAAATGGGATATTTGAGACTAGCCAAACATGGCCTTGTGTCTCTAGGTGTTTGTAACAGCTAAACTCATTGGGTTTTTTTACCTAAAAACTTAAGTTGCGTATTATAAGTTATATCAGTTATGTTTTCTTTACGTGTTATCACTTGGTTAAGCCTAAGTCTAAAGAGAGTAGAGAAAACATAGAGGAAGACAGAAAATGGAGTTTTATGAATTTATAAGCCAAATTGGAGAGCCAAGAAAGAGGTGAAAGCTTAACAAAGCAATTTAAGATATTCTAACAAAACTAAACATGAATCAAGAGGTAAATAACCTAGTTTTTTTCTTTGTTTGTGTGTTCTTGAGTTTTCCTTTAAAATTGGAAATTTGGTTGGATGATTTTCTAAATAGATGATATATGTGTTGGTATACAATATAAATTGATATATATTGTTTATAGATGATTTTTAGAGAATCAATTCATGACATGATTTAGTTTAAAGAAATTGTGTTCTTTATAGTTCTTCATTGCAAATATGTTTTAAATCCTTTGTAATTGGGTTTGGTTGTCTAATTTGATGAGTTGTGGTTTATATATGTTGATTAATGATTATAATTTGATAATTGACATCTAAAAATGATTTTGGTTGGATTAATCAATGAAAATATGTTTTAAAAAAAAGAAACTTGAGTTTACAGTAAAATATGTGCAATATAGTCTATTTTGAATCAAAAATTGAAGTTCAATTCATGTAAGAACCTATTATTTGATAATTTTTATTGTTAAAATATTGAAATACAAAAATAATGCATGTGGAATGAATTAATTTGGTGGATTAACGAAGTCGTAGTGATATGATTCGCTAAATATGTCAAAAATTAAGTTATAATCATGAACATGGTTTTAATTCTTGTGATTTAGTTGTTTATGTTGTTTTGTTGATTAGAGTCATGTTACACATGTTTGTTGTTAATTAAATGAAGTTTATATGTTGTAAATGTGCATGGATTTCCGTTTGTTGGAATTTTAAGTTTGAATTGTGAAGCGAAATTTTACGATGCGCAAGTTTACATCTGCAGATCGGCCAGCAATTTGCTACCGGTACCAAAGGCAGAAGAAATGGCACAGCTACGCCTATTGAGTTTTTCTGGGTTTGAGCACCAGCGTAGCTGCGCCGGTTCCAAGGCTTGGTCTAGCACAGCTGCGCCCTTCCCTGAGCAGAAACGATTTGTTTTTTTAGTTTTCAGTCAATGACATGTTGGCCTAACCTAGTCTAAGGTGCATGATAATGTGTTAAACATGTAATGAGGTTCTATAATAGATTGTAAACATGTATTCAATGATTTCAAATTGTAAAGTTAATAAGTTATGAAAAACTTTAACTTCTTATTAGTTTAAGTCTTGAGATGTGGTTTTAAAGTTACATTACTATGATAGACTTATGATTTCAGATTAGTGATGTGATATTAATTTAAAAGTCAGAACTTGAATTATGTTAACAAGTTGGATTTAAGTGAGAACTAAACATATAGTGTTAGTGTTAGTGTAACAAATCGGTATTGTGATTCTAATAATATATGTAGGGTTTTTTACGAACGTGTGTTATAGTTGTTACGCACAAGGCAAGTTCCTAAGCCTTATCTCTTTACATAGAGCAAGTTCTGTATTCTATCTTGTTATTATGATTACGTAAGTTTCTAAATCCTACTTGTTGCTAACCAAGTTTCTTAATCTCGAACTTGATATCATTTGATTGTGATGGCTGAAGTTGTCTATTCATATTGAGTGAGTTTCTAACCATTGTTTCTTGTTAAATCAAAGCTTAAAATGTTCATTATTTTGAACGAGACTTCTAAATCTTTGAAGACGGTACATTGAATATACAATGTCTTATTCAATTTTATATTACTGTGAGTCAATCCTTGATTCAATCATTGTAGTTCAATACCATTGTATTGTGTTGAATCTTTGAATGGCTAGTGAACATTTATTTGACTAGTCCATAGCTGACAAGTATTCTAAAATTCTAGATCCATTGTTAAGCTAGTCCAAACTAAACATTCTATCGTGCGGAATCCTAAGTTAAACTGAGATGAATAACCCTAATGTAGGGATTATTTACGCATTAGCGTTAAGATGTTTGTGCACAATACATGGTACAAAGGGCTGATCCCCTTAAGTACGAGAAGAAAGGTCCATATAGTCTAATGACTGTTAAAGGTTGAAGTAGAAATACTTAATAACTTGGGACAAAGTTCATGGTCTTGAGACCCTCAGATATATAATTTGATCTAACTCTCTAATATTATTTCAAAGATTGAGTTCTTTATTATTCAGAACCATTTGCTTACTCTTATGATATGGTTATTGTCATCACTATATTTGTGAACATTTGTTTGCTCACTCTTGCATATAACACTGGAACTAAAGTTGAGAAAGTGGACGAGATGTCTTCTAGCAAGGGAAAGGGCAAGATGTCCAAATGATGAAGACTTGTTTTATTTTATTTAACAGAATCTATGTTATAAGTCTTATTTGATTATATGATGTATTCCGTAGACTTATGTAATAATTTAAGGTTAGATTACATGGGCTTGTTTTAAGTTAATGTAACATTTTAATGGGCAAGATTATTGTTTAAGTTATTCAACTTATGTCTTTATCCTTGATTACGGGTAGTTGAATGTGATTATTTTGGATAGTGAGCACCAAATCATGTTGGAATTAAGTACCCAGATTTGGGTGTCATAGCTCCTAAACCTCTGATATTGCCATTGATAAGTGGGTTTTATACCTGCAAATTGGTTCCTAATTCAAGCTTAATCGAGGTTAGTTCCTTTTTTTATGTTTGTTTTTATTTGTTTAGTGTTATTTTATTGTGTAGGTTTGGTGGTGTTGCATTTGATCAAAAAGGATGGATTTAAGGTGTATTGTGGCATGCAAATGAGCAAAACAGGGTAAAGTAATAAGCCACCTCTGCCGGGGTGGGGTGTCCTCACATCAGATTATAGGAGATAAGCCCGACGATGCGGGCCTTGTGCAAGACAATATCCCCGTCGGGGCGGGGGGGGGGGTCCGGATCAGAAAAGTCCTATGTTGTTTCAAACACTGCTTGGACATCAGCTTTAGTACTTAGAATGCTTTGGGACTCTAGATGGCATGGGATTGCGACCAAAATACATGTATTGGGTATATATTGAACATCTAACAACAAGATCAATGTGACACAAGGCAATTAACAGAGATTAAGGACAAATTTGGAGTAAGCATTGGAGTGAAGATTTTGAAGGATTTTTCATATCAATTGTAGATTAAGGCTAAAGTGAAGGGTGTTCTGAATTATTCTTCTTCTCTAGTTTTATATTTGTAATTGGAAGGATGGTATCTTTAACTTGATGAACTAAGTACTTTTTAGGCTTATGACGGATCTTTAAGTGGAACAATGGTTATGTAATCTTTGATTTTTAGTTTAATAAGATATTATTCAGTTTATCTATATTAATTTGAGCATGAATTTATGAATTGCCTGATCAACAATTTTTTGTGGACTTGTATGGAATCGAGAGAGGAAGTACGAGTCTAGACTTAGTTAATATGGCACGTGTTCTTGAATTTTGTGAATAAACAAAATCTTGTTGAATGTTAGGGTAGAGATATGCTTGACATCGCATGTAATCAGATAAAGAACTTGAAATTAAACCTTCTTTAATTGTAATTCACATAGAGATATAGTGAGTTAGTTGATTAAGGTGTTTAACATGATTCTATCTAATCTGTGGATTTGAGTTAATACGGTATTAGTACTTCGAGAGGTGGCTAGTTGTATATACGTGTTCTTGATTAATAAACTTAGGGTGGAGTCGTAAGCCTAATTCTCCAATATTTGTTTGAAAATTCAGTTTTTAGGGTTTGTTGATTGTTTGGTAATTTTAATATTTGTTTTTACTTTTAGTTACAACTAGAAATTGGTTAGTTTAATAAAATTAGGATTAATAGGAAATTGGTAATTGTGAGGGTTAATTTCTTATTAAAGTCACTGTGGGAACGATACTCTACTTATTATTATATTACTTGTTGACCACGTAAACTTGTGTGTTGTGCGTAATTAGATTTTACCCAACAAGTTTTTGGCACCGTTGCCAGGGACTTTAGTATAGATTTTAATATTTTGCAATATCAGTTTAATTAGTCCATTTTTACTTAAACATTTTTATTTTTTTGTTTTGTTCGTCTTATTTCAGGTCTTTGAAGTTGGTTTATGCAAACTCGATCCAAAAATCCAGACTTGTTTCCTTTTGAGGACGACATTGAGAGACGCTTTCAAAGGCTAAGTAAGTGGATTAAGGAAACAAGGGAAGACTTCAAAAATTCTAAAAAAGAAGAAGTAATGGTTGCCGAAGACCAGAAAGCGTTGAGAGACTTTGCTACACCTAAGGTGACTGAGCTGCAGTCGAGTATCACCAGGCCTGCTATAGTTGCGAACACATTCAAGATTAAACCTGGGACTATTCAGATGATCCAAAACTCGGTTCAGTTTAGGGGACTTGCAAATGATGATCCGAATGAACATTTGATCAGCTTTCTGGAGATATGCGACACATTCAAATACAATGGGGTGTCGGATGAAGCAGTCAGACTTCGTTTGTTCCTATTCACTCTGCGGGATAAGGCGAAGAGTTGGTTACACTCTCTACCATCGGGTTCAATAACTACATGGGATGACCTGGCTCAAAAGTTTCTAGCTAAAATTTTCCCGCCCGCGAAGACTGCAAAGTTGAGAAACGAGATTACTATGTTTGATTAGCAACATGGAGAATCATTATACGAGGCATGTGAGAGATACAAAGTGTTACTCAGAAAATGCCCGCATCACAGATTGCCTAAGTGGTTGCAAATGAACACATTTTACAATGGATTACATGGGAATCTGAGGACTAGTATTGATGCAGCGTCGGGTGGAGCTTTTATGGAAAAGAATTACGAGGAGTCATATCAATTGATAGAAACAATGGTAGCTAACAATTATAAGTATTACCAGAAGAATGACACAACCTACGGTAGCTGGAGTGATAGAGTTAAATGGAGTGACGGTAATAACAACCTGATTTGGTAACTTGCTAAAAGTTCAATGCTTGGTCGAAGTCTGAGACACAATAAGTTGCAGTTATTTGTGAAGTTTGCGCGGGTGAACACCCTACAGATCAGTTTGCAATCAACCCAATGTCAGTGCAATTTGTGGGTAGCTAAAATAGAATTCCACAGAATACTTACCAGAATAAATACAATCTAGGGAATAGGAATCATCCTAACTTTTCATGGAGTAATAATTAGCATCAGCAAGCTCCACGCCCATCTTATCCCCCAGGATTTCATAATCAACAACAACCAACTCAACATCAAGAGAGGAAATCAGATTTATAGGAGTTGTTGTCTAAGTATATAACAAGCAACAAGGCATCTATGAAAAACCAAGCAATGGCCATGAAATCACAAGAAATAGCCACCAAGAATTTGGAAAATCAGATGGGACAAATTGCTTTAGCATTAAACAATAGACCACAAGGGACTCTACCAAGTGACATCGAAAGAAATTCGAAGGGAAATCACAAACAGTGTCAGGCAATCACTTTGAGAAGTGGAAAACATCTAGATGGGAAAAGTGCAGAAAATTCAGTTAGAACGGGTGAAAAAGTTGATGAGAACAAAGTGGTTGATGAAAAACAGGGTGAGGAAAAGCAAGTTGAACAAACAAAGTTAGATGACAAATCGATTGTTTATCCTCCACCGCCGTTTCAGCAGAGAGTCCAAAAACAGAAATTAGATAATAAATTTGTAAAATTTTTGGAAGTTTTTAAGAAACTTCAGATAAACATCCCTTTCGCAGAAGCCCTAGAGCAGATGCCCAGTTATGCAAAGTTCATGAAGGGGATTTTGTCCAGGAAAAAAAAGTTGGATGATTTCGAAACAGTGGCATTAACAGAGGAGTGTAGTGCGGTTTTATAGCGAAAGTTGCCACCAAAGTTGAAAGATCCGGGGAGTTTCACCATTCCGTGCACGATGGGGAACTTGGCGTTCAACAAGTGTTTATGTGAATTGGGGGGCAATTGTGAACCTTATGCCGTTATCAGTTTATACAGAATAGGGTTTGCCAGCTCCAAAGCCTACGAACATATCATTGCAGTTAGCAGATAGGTCAGTCACGTACCCGAGAGGCATTATGGAGGACATTTTGGTCAAGGTTAACAAATTTATATTCCCCGTAGATTTCATAATTCTAGATTTTGAGGAAGATAAGAATATCCCAATTATCTTAGGGAGACCTTTCTTGGCTACGGGTAGGACGCTCATCGATGTACAAAAATGAGAACTAACGATCAGGGTCCAAGATAATGAAGTTAAGTTCAATGTTTTCAAAGCAATGAAATTCCCCACGGATGAAGAGTAGTGTTTCAGGATGGATGCCGTTGATCAAATAATCAGCGAAGACATAGTTAAAAGTTTGGCTAATGATCCATTTGATACATCATTATTGGGAGATGAAGATTTAGATGATCCGGAATTTGTGGATTACTTACAGATGCTAGACTCCCTGCCACGAGTTAGCATATTTAAAGCACCCTTTGAACCATTGCACACGGAGGAAAAAGCCACAACAAGGATGAAACCGTCATTGGAGGAGCCACCTACTCTTAAACTTAAGCCACTCCCTAAAAACCTCAAGTATGCATATTTAGGCAATTCTAATTCTTTACATGTTATTATTTCTACTACACTTAACGAGTTGCAAGAAGAAAAGTTGCTGAGGGTGCTTAGAGAACATAAATCATCCATAGGATGGACAATTGAATATATCAAGGGAATCAACCCATCCTTTTGACCCGGGTTGTTTCATATGGTATCAGAGCCGACTCTCGAAAGCTCGGGTCGGGTCATCCGATCGGGTTGCCGGAGGTGGGGACACGAAGGCTGGTGGTATTATCCCACAATGGAGAGATGAAGGTCCGGAGGTGGGGACACGAAGCCAGCCGGTATTATCCCACAATGGTTAGAGAGGCAAAGATATTTGGACTGTGTGTGTGATCGGTTCTGACGGGGATGTCAGAAATTTAAGTGGGGGAGTTTGTAACACCCCAGTCCCACATCGAAAAATAGGGGGAAAATTTGTCTGCATATAAGGAAATAAGCTACTATCAATATTACCTTCAAGTCATGACCTTTTGGGAGCCTGTGGTGGGCTAAGATGACCCAAGAAGATACTATTGGGCCAGTAGTTTGAGGCCTTATTTCGATAGATTCGATTCGGACTTGGGATTTGACCCGAGATTTATTCCGGACTCGGGATTTGACCCGGGTTGTTTCAAAGACGATGCAAAACCGATAGTGGAGCAACAAAGACGGCTCAACCCAATCATGAAAGAAGTAGTGAAGAAAGAAATCCTGAAATGGTTGGACGCGGGTATCATCTACCCAATTTCCGACAGTAAGTGGGTCAGTCCAGTTCAATGTGTACTGAAAAGGGGAGGAATGACCGTGGTAAAAAATGATGACAATGAGCTAATTTCGACAAGGACAATGACTAGTTGGAAGGTTTTCATGGACTACATAAAGTTGAATAAGGCCACCCACAAAGATCATTTTCCTTTGCCTTTTATTAATCTGATGTTGGACAGATTAGCGGGACACAAGTACTACTGCTTATTGTCATTGCTCCTGAAGATCAAGAGAAGACTACTTTCACGTGCCCATACAACACATTCCCATTCAGGAGAATGTTGTTTGGCTTGTGTAATGCACCCGCTACCTTCTAAAGGTGTATGATAGCCATCTTCTCAGATACGGTGGAGAAAAATGTGGAAGTCTTCATGGATGACTTTTCCGTCTATGGGGATGATTTTGATGCTTGTCTAGAGAATTTGGTGATGGTTTTACAAAGATGAACATACAAGAATTTGGTTCTTAACCGGGAAAAGTGTCATTTAATGGTTGAAGAAGGAATAATTTTAGGGCACAAGGTCTCGGCTAAAGGATTAGAGGTTGATAAAGCGAAGCTAGAAACGATTGAAAAGCTTCCTCCACCAAGTTCAGTTATGGGAATTCAAAGCTTTTTGGGACATGCCGGGTTCTACAGGAGATTTATAAAAGACTTCTCTAAAATTGCAAAACCATTGTGCAGTCTTTTAGAGAAGGATTTAGTTTCTAAGTTTAATGAGGATTGCAAATTGGCATTCGAGCAATTGAAGAAGAAATTGACTACATCTCCCGTAATCGTCACACCAGATTGGAATATGCCCTTCGAGTTGATGTGCGATGCAAGCAACTATGCGGTTGGGGCTGTCTTGGGTCAATGCTAAGAGAAGGTATTTCATGCCATATACTACGTAAGTAAAACACTTACGGAGACCCAAATGAACTACAAGATTACGGAAAAGGAATTATTTGAAGTAGTATATGCCTTTGATAAATTCAGGGCATATTTGATCGGAACAAAGGTGGTAGTTTATACTGATCACTCGTCTATTCGGTACTTAATTTTGAAAAAAGATGCTAAGCCACGCCTTATCAGATGGATTCTCCTTCTCCAAGAATTTCATTTAGAAATAAAAGATAGAAAGGGTACGGAGAATCAAGTTGCAGACCATTTATCTAGGCTGGAAAATCAGTGTAAAACAGAAGAGGACAGATGTGTAATTAATGAGTCATTTCTGGATGAGCAGCTGTTTGGGATAAATACAGAATTTCTATGGTACGCGGACTTCGCAAATTATCTAGTGATCAACATTCTTCCCCCTGATCTTACACGACAGCATAAAAAAAATTCATTCATGACGTCAAGTGGTACATGTGGGATAAGCCATATCTATTTAAACAGTGCGCCGACAAGATGATTTGAAGGTGTGTGCCCTACAACGAGGTGAATAGTATATTGCATGAATGTTATTCGTCTGCATACGGGGGACATTATTGTAGTGAGAGAACAGTGACAAAAGTGCTTCAAGCCAGGTTTTATTGGCCTACATTATTTAAGGACGCCCACCAGTTTGTTAAAAGTTGTCATAGATGTCAAAGGGTGGACAACATATCGAAAAGGAATGAGATGCCACTACAAACAATCTTGGAAGTTGAAATTTTTGACGTTTGGGGCATTGATTTTATGGGGTCATTTCCATCTTCATTCCGTAATCAGTATATATTGCTTGCAGTTGACTATGTATCAAAATGGGTTGAAGCCGTAGCACTCCCAACTAACGATGCCAAAGTGGTTCTCAAAATCTTATACAAGAATATTTTTACGAGATTTGGCACGCCAAGAGCTATTATAAGTGATGAAGGTAGTCACTTCTGCAACAGATCGTTTACAGCTCTCTTAGCAAAATATGGGGTCAACCATAGGGTATCAACGACATATCATCCACAAACAAGTGGGAAAGGTGAAGTTTCAAATAAGGAAGTGAATAGAATCTTGGAAAAGGTGGTAAACCCGAATAGAAATGATTGGTCTCTCAGGTTGGACGATGCACTATGTGCCTACTGGACTCCGTACAAAACACCAATTGGTATGTCACCATATCAATTGGTCTATGGGCAAGCATGTCACCTGCCTGTGGAGTTACAACACAAAGCCTACTGGGCTATTATGAAACTTAACTTCGATCAAGCAACTGTGGGTGAAAAGAGACTACTTCAGTTAAACGAGCTCGATGAATTTCGACTGAAAGTAATATGCACACAAGCCAATCATGTTTGATGATAAAACATATACTTTGTAACAATCTTAATCATTTATTAATAAAAAGTATTAATTTATTAAAGGCTTTTAATTATCTACATGATGCTGCTTTCTAATATGTGATAAACCCATAATTTTTAGCAATGCTTTTAGAATAATGATCATGATCATTCTAATGAGATCTAAATTCTTAGAAAGCTTAAAACTAAAATAGTTCCCGATTGTTGGATTACTAAATTGAGGATTAGTGAATCCGGATAGATTGGTACATACGTTGCTTGCTCATTGGATGAGGATGATTGATCTGATGATCATTTGTGTGGAGACACTAAAGCAAGTATGTAGGTGTTTATTAGAGAAAAAGTTCACTGAACGTGGCTCGCTAAGGAATACCTAATGGAGTTTTACTTGTCTGTCAATAGGAATTCCTATAGTGATAGTAGTACAAGTGATCCTTGGACTTGAGATCATCATAGTATCTTGTGTATGATGAATTATACTTTGACTTATTCCATAAGACCCTTAGGGTATATCAAAAGGTATGCTTGGGTATAATAAGTCGTACATGGAGATAATGTATGATCAATAAAGAATCTATCGTTTTTAGTAAAAGAAGAGAAATGTCCTGTGTGATTCGATAAATGACAACCCAGTAGTCCTTGGCGAAGGTAGAATAAAATTAAAAAGGAGTCTCTAATTTGCATTATTTGGAGTTGTGCATTTAAGAGTCGAAATACATATAATTAAATAAAATATGACTTTATAATAATTCCATGTCTTATATTTAATTAGGACATTGTATGTATGGTGGAAGGATTGAATTGTACGGTAACTATTTACTCAAAGGTTCTTTTATGATTAATGTTGAAATCTATATTATCTGAAAAGTCGTTGATCGCTAGAGAGACTTATCCATATTGTAGAATAAATATTATTTATTTAAATAAATTAATAGTTAAATTTATTTATTTAAATAAGATTAAAATTGTTCTAATTGATTTATTCACAACCGGTTTATTATGGAGAACCTAAAGGGTCACACCATAAAATGAAGAATAATTATTTAAGAAGTTAATGGCATAATCATAATAATAAGTTAAGTATATTTAATTTAATGTATGGTGATAGAATAAATTAAATAGTATAATATTTATTATTTAATATTTTGAAAATATTAAATATAAATTAATAAGATGAGTCTTATTATTATTATTACTATTATTATTATTTAATTCCTAAAGGAGTTTGGAAATTAATTAATAAAAGTACTCTCATATATTCCTAATAAGATTAAAAGATTAAATTAATTAAAAGAGTTTAATTAATTATCCATAATAAGATTAGGGAGCTTAATTAATTAAAATAATTTAATTAATTAAATAATATCTTATTGTCTAATTAGATTAGAAGGGTTAACTGATATCTTTATAAGATGAGTCTTATATCAGATATCAATAGACGCGATTCCAATTATTGGAGAGTACGCTCTTTTTCTATGAGAGATAGAAAAATAGGGTTTTGCCAAACACCCATCTTCTTAAATCTTTCTTCTTCCTTGGTGGATCACCTCTAGAGGTCAAACACTTGGGTCGTTAATGTTGATCAAAGGAAGGAACCAAATCCGGTAGATTCAAGTTGAACACAAAAAGATTTGAGGTGAACTTGTACCTGAGGAAGCTCGAATCTTCAAGGGTATGATTCTTGTTCTTCATATTTTCGTTTAATTAATAATTGTGCATAAAGGGTGATCCGGGTATATTGTTTGTAAAAATTTTAAACTCTGATTTTTCTTGCTTTCGCTTAATTTGTGCAATTTGATTGTGTCCATGAATATTACAAACCTTACAGTGGTATTAGAGCCAAACCTTTATGCGAATTATTAATTGTTTGATTTAATATGTATATTGATATGTGTTTAGAACAATTTAATTAAGCATAATTTATTGTATAAAATTTAAATAAAAAAAACCGTAATCAGTTCGTATATTGACTTTTGGAATTGTTTACGTGTACTATATTTCGTTTCATATTGTTAATATATATATATATATATATATATATATATATATATATATATATATATATATATCGGATCAGTCAGGACTCCGGACTGATCAAAAACGGACCCCAAATTTATTTATTTTTTTTGCTTTTTTTTAAAAAATAACTATAAAAAAAATATTTAATATTTTATGGAACTGAAATTTTTCCATAATACAATGTTTTGTGGGTGATTTGAATACCTATACCAAAAAATGGTGGTACAATCTATAAAGACTGTAGACTGTACATACATGTTTTGTTATACGTACCCAAATCACGCCCAAAACACTGTATTATGAAAAAAAATTCAATTCCATAAAATATTAATTTTTTTTTGTTGTTTTAAAAACCAAAAAGCAAATAGCAAAAAAAATCTAGACGGGACTAAAATTCGGGCGTCCGGACTGGAACCGAACTCTATATATATATATATATATAAGAATCATGTTAATACGTATATATAAGGGATTTCAAGGGATTCTGATTCATGATTTTGATTCACGTGGATTCTTGATTTCAATAATATATATATATATATATATATATATATATATATATATATATAAAGTTTATTTTAATCTTAAAATAAAAATTTATTTTAATCTTAAAATTAGATTTCATGCTAACTAATTAGAGTTAAAATTGGATTACATGTTTCCTAAAATAAAGGAGTTTATTTTTGAATAGTAAAGTGAATCCATGTTTCCTTAAATAAAGAAGTTAATTTAGATATGAAATAAGATTTCATATTATTCAAAATAAAGAAATTTATTTGTGAATAGGAAAGAAAATTCGTGTTTTCTTAAATAAAGGAGTTTATTTAGATATGGAATAAGATTTTATATTATCCAAAATAAAAGAGTTTATTTTGACTTTGAATTCGATTCCATAATTAATTAAAATAAAATAATTTATTTTGATTAAAGAATCTAATTAAAATAAAATAATTTATTTTATTCAAAATTGGATAAATTAAAATAAAAGAGGTTTATTTTGATTTAAATTGGATTAAAATAAAAGAGTTTATTTTGATTCAAAATTAGATTTTATGCTAATTAAATTTTCCCATTAAATGATATCAATATATATATTGAATGTTTATTATTCATGTGATGAATGTTATTTATTGATGCATATGGTGATGTGTATGATAATAAATGAGATTGATTATGGACTTATTCAATTAAATGTAATTGGATTTTATTTTAGTTGGATGCATGAATGTATGGTTTTTTATTAAATGGGGAATGCAGCACTACCTCGTATTCTCTAATTTTTCTTAATGTAAATTCTATCTTCCTCCTATGTACTTCCCCTTGACTGCTGATCAAAGTTTTTATTTATTTAAAATAATTTTATAATACGAATAGTTAGAATTAATTTTGAAGAATTGGAGATCAAAGAGCAAGGAGCGTTTGAAGACCTATTTGTAATGGAGCTCTTGTTTAAATGTAATAGTTATATTTAAATTAATTCTTACACCCCTAGGGTTTGACCTTTTTGGTTCACTTGGTGGCTCTAGTGAACCAAACTAGAACAAAGACCATAATCAATTCGGGTAAAATATAGTATATTCTATATGTGCATGCTTATATATATATATATATATATATATATATATATATATATATATATTATGCAAACATGCTTCGCATGTTAATTAATATGGCGTGTATTTTATGTATATATATATATATATATATATATGTGTGTGTGTGTGTGTGTGTGTGTGTGTGTGTGCGTGCGTGTGCATGCACGCTAAACAAGATGAGATAAATTAATAACAAACCCCTCAAATTTTTTATATTAAGTCCTAAGCGTTCAAAGATATTTGGAATATCGAACATCGTCTTCTAGCATGATAAAAATAATAGAGTATCAATTAATTATTATAAGTTTATTGTGTCACCACAAGACTTATCTAAATTCTTTGAGATGTTAATTTTATCACATTTGATGGTTATAAAAAAATTGAACAATGTTGTTTTGTTGTGTCACCACAAGGACAATATTTATCTTTTTTGAATATATGGAGTGCTAGGTTGGACTTAACTTGGATAATTTTTATTCGGATGTGCCACCACTTGATCAGAATTATCTAAGAGGCAAAATACAAGGAGTTGCATAGTTGATGTAATTGACAAGAGTTGTCTACCTATTTATTTATATATAGTTTGTTGTGTCACCACAAGGATATATACATTTGAAATGAGATCCTTATTCTCACTAGCAAATCTTTAATTTAATTTTGAAGAACTATATAAGTGAGGGTAATTTAGTTTGATGAAAATAGTGGGAGATACCAATTTAAAACAAGACCTAACTTATTTTGGTAATTAATAAAGGAATGTATGCTAAAATGTTGTTAATTACAAATTCATTTACAGAATTTTACAATGTGTAAAATTACTATCACTGCGTATCATATTAAATGTTAAATTAAGCGGTCCGAATTACTCGGATTGGTTAAGGAATTTGAGAATAGTTCTCATGACTAAAAATCTATTTTATGTCCTTAATACGTCTTTCCTACAATGGTTGCAGACAATGCCTCTAAGAAAGAGATTACTACTTTTAGAAAGTGGCAAGATGATGCACAGTTGGCTCAATGAATCATGCTCGCATCCATAAGTAACGAGCTTCAGCGTCATCATGAAACTATGGATGTTCCTACTATACTCATGCACATCAAGTAGTTGATGGTGAGGAAAGTAGGACTAATAGATATTAGATATCGAAGGAGCTCTTCTGAGCTAGAATGACCGATGACACTACAGTACAGACAAAAGTTCATAACATAATCAATTTGATTGATAAATTAGGACAACGGGTTTTGTCATGGATGGATAGTTGAGCCAAGATTTGATCTTGCACTCACTCACGGACTCCTCTCACAATTGTTGTGAATTTTTCATATGAACAAGCTAGATATCAGCCTCGCTGACTTGCTTAACATGTTGAAAAATGTTTAGAGTCACTTTCCAACCAAAAAAGACCAAGTCTTACTGGTAGGGGACAAATGATCTTCTAAAAAGAAGAACGATTCAAAGAAGGTAAATAGAAAGGCAAAAACAAAGGATAATAAGAACAAAACTGATATGGATAGCAAAGGAGTTTGCTTCCACTGCAATAAGCCTGGATACCGGAAAGAAACTGTAAGAAGCATCTTACAGAGGATAACCAGAAGAAGCTTAGTGAAGTTTCGGTTATAAATACAATTTTTTTCATGATTTAAAATAAAAAAATTCTTTAATTCAAGGTTCTACTTGGGTATTGGATACCAACTTTTGTTAACATAAGTATAGATTTACTAAGGGACCAAACAGAAGTAGAAAGCTAAACAAAGATAAGTAATCCTATGTGTGGGAAATGAAGCAAAGGTTGTTGCATTAGCCATAGAAACTCATAGTTTAGCATTGCGTATGGGCAAATCTATTAAGTCAATAAGTTGTTATTGTATTCCAAATCTCGTTAGAAACATTATTTCCATTTTGTTGTTGGACAATGAAATCTTTGGTATTATATTTAAGAACAATTGTTGTTCTATTTATAATAATAAGGTTTTGTATAGAACTTGAATATTACATAATGGATTTTGTATACTTGACTTACGTGAAAAATTATTTTGCAAATTGAACAAACTAGTATAAGAAAAGGATATGATCATTCAAAGAGTTGAATGAGTGTATTTGCTGAAATACAAGTGTGAATTATTTGAAAGGTTCACAGAATTCGGAAGTGAAACAAAATGGCAAAGTTTTAGGATTCTTTGATATGAACAAGGAATAAATACTTGTGCAATAAGTTTCTAGATCATCTCAAATAGTTTTCTAATAATGACGCCTCCTGATACGCAATAATTGATTGATGTATCTAAAAGGAAAAATCATACCTTGTTGAACATGGAACGGTCCATAATAATTTTACCGACATTCTAATATCCTTCTGGGGTCATGCCCTAGAAATGACTGTATATCTACGAAAAATGTAACCTCAAAATCCAGCCCCAAGACTCCATAAAGTTATGGACAGGGAGGATTCCTAATCTTAAGTATGTTATGATAAGGGGTTGTCCAACTTATGTGAAAAAGGTTTCAAAGAATAAGCTTGGGACAAGATTTGACAAGTACACATTTGTGTGACATCCTAAAGTAAGTTTAGAGTATATGTTCTATAATCCTACTTAGCAAAAAGTGTTTGTTTCGAAACACACTTCTTTCTAAGATAAAGGTGTTTATCATTGAAGGGGCTAATGGGAGGATAATAAAATCTTGAAGAGTTCAAGAACCACAAAACACTATAAGTCAAATAAAAGGAACTTGTAGATATACCTATTGTACCACAACTGAATCACAAATTTGGAATAGTACTAAAGATACCTTGGAGGTATGGATTCATCATAGATGATGATGATGAGGTATACATCATAAACGATGATGATCCAGTTACATATGATGAGGTAAGAGTTGTAGACACTCAGAGAAATAGATTGAAACAAGCTTCTCAAAAATAGAACATTCGTTTTGATGAAACAAATCAAAAGAGTTTGATTTTATCACATATAAGAATGAACCTAGTGTGTACAAAAGGGTCAGTGGGAGCGCCATGATATTCCTAGTATTATATGTTGATATACTACGGATAAGGAATAACATACCAATGTTATAATCAGTAAAGATAAAGATGTCTAAACATTCATCCATGAATGATTTGGGAAGAGTGTCTTACTTGGGGATACAAATCTATATAGATAGATTTAAAAGGATGCTCGGCTTAACCCAAGGAACGTATATTCATTTGATGCTAAAGTTGTTTAGCATGACAAACTCCAAGAGATGTCTCATGTTGATGAGCCTTGGAGTGTATATGTCTTAATAGTCCTTATAGACTCATAAAAGAGAGATCGCATGAGTAACTATCATGTATGCAATGAAATGTATGAGACCTGAAGTTGATCAGTCATATTCTGGAGAAATTCACTGTGAGTCAGTGAAAAACATCTTAAAGTACTTAACCGACACTAAGGATTTGATTAAAATTTATGGTGGGTCTAAATTAAAACTAGAGGGCTTAACAAACTCCAGTTTTTTTTTAGACAGACCAAGACAACAGAAAATTCACTTTATGCTAAATAGTTACCTTGAACAGTGGTGCAGTGATTTGGAAAGGTTTCAATCGACAAAGAGTTGCTGGTTTAGTGAAAAAGATAAAGTATATAGCTATAAATGAAGCTACAAGTTGATTGCTTGAATGAAAAGTTCATTACAAAACTAGGAATAGTTCCTCAGTCTCATCTTAGATCTAAACATGTGTTGTGGCACTTTCATTTGATTATAGGAATCATTGAAAAATGGAAAATCACTATAGAGATAGTGGACTCTCAAGAAAAACATTACATATCCATTAACTAAAGCTTATCCAACAGCAGGATAATCTTCACTTAGAGAAGAAGGGTATGAGATACCATGTCGATTGGCTTTAGTGCAAGTGGGAGATTGAAAGTAGTATGCACACAAGCCAATCATGTTTGATGATAAAGCATATACTTTGTAACAATCTTATTCATTTATTAATAAAAAGTATTAATTTATTAAAGGCTTTTAATTATCTACCTGATGCTGCTTTATAATCTGTGATAAACCCATAGTTTTAAATAATGCTTTTAGAATAATGATCATGATCATTCTAATGAGATCTAAATTCTTAGAAAGCTTAAAACTAAAATAGTTTCCAATTATTGGATTACTAAATTGGGGATTAGTGAATCCGGATAGATTTGTGCATACGTTGCTTGCTCATTGGATGAGGATGATTGATCTCATGATCATTTGTGTGGAGACACTAAAGCAAGTATGTAGGTGTTTATTAGAGAAAAAGTTCACTGAACGTGGCTCGCTAAGGAATACATAATGGAGTTTTTACTTTTGTCGATAGGAGTTCTCAGTAGTGATAGTAGTACAAGTGATCCTTGGACTTGAGATCATCATAGTATCTTGTGTATGATGAATTATACTTTAACTTATTCCTTAAGACCCTTAAGGTATATCAAAGGGTATGCTTCGGTATAATAAGTCGTACATAGAGATAATGTATGATCAATAAAGAATCTACCGCTTCTAGTAAAAGAAGAGAAATGTCCTATGTGATTCGATAAATGACAACCCAATAGTCCTTGGCCAAGGCATAATAAAATTTAAAAGGAGTTTCTAATTTGTATTATTTGAAGTTGTGCATTTAAGAGTCGAAATATATATAATTAAATAAAATAAGACTTGACAGTTTAATTTATTTATTTAAATAAGATTAGAATTATTCTAATTGATTTATTCACAACCGGTTTAATATGGAGAACCTAAAGGGTCACACCATAAAAGGAAGAATAATTATTTAAGAAGTTAATGGCATAATCGTAATAATAAGTTAAGTATATTTAATTTATTCTATGGTGATAGAATAAATTAAATAATAATATTTATTATTTAATATTTTGAAAATATTAAATATAAATTAATAAGAGGAGTTTTATTATTATTATTATTACTATTATTATTATTTAATTCCTAAAGAGTTTGAGAATTAATTAATAAAAGTACTCTCATATATTCCTAATAAGATTAGGAGGTTAAATTAATTAAAAGAGTTTAATTAATTATCCCTAATAAGATAAGGGAGCTTAATTAATTAAATAAATTTAATTAATTAAATAATATCTTATTTTCTAATTAGATTAGAAGGGTTAACTGATATATTTATATGATGAGTATTATATCAGATATCAAAAGATGTGATTCCAATTGTTGTAGAGTACGCTCTTTTTCTATGAGAGATAGAAAAATAGAGTTTTGCCAAACACCCATCTTCTTGAATCTTTCTTCTTCCTTGGTGGATCACCTCTAGAGGCCAAACACTTGGGTGGCTAACGTTGATCAAAGGAAGGAACCAAACCCGGTGGATTCAAGTTGAAAGCGAAGAGATTGGAGGTGAACTTGTACCTGAGAAAGCTCGAATCTTCAAGGGTATGATTCTTGTTCTTCATATTTTTGTTTAATTAATAATTGTGCATAAAGGGTGATCCGGGTGTATGATTTATAAAATTTTTAAACTCTGATTTTTCATGCTTCCGCTTAATTTGTGCAATTTGATTGCGTCCATAAATATTACAAACCTTACATCGACTTCAAGCTTATGAAAACTCTAAGTTATATAAAGAAAAGGTCAAGAAATTGCACGACCAGAAAATCATGCACAGAACGTTCGAACCGGGGCAATCAGTACTACTTTTTAACTCAAGGTTGAGGTTGTTCCCAGGGAAGCTAAAATCGAGATGGTCGGGTCCATTTACCATTAAAAGATTTTTCTCATATGGCGCCGTTGAGCTCTATAGTAGGAATCCATTGGAAACATTCAAGGTTAACGGTCAAAGGCTAAAGCATTATTGGCGTGGCGATTCAAACATAGATGTCATCACAATCACACTAGCTGACGCACCATAAACAGGGAGTAGTCAGGCTGAATGACTTAAAATCAAGCGCTAATTGGGAGCCAACCCAATCGTACTTTGTTCTTAATATTTTTATTCATACCCATCAAATTATAGTTTAGAATAATTAGTAATATAGAATAAGTTCAGTTACTAATTAGTTAAGTTGCATGTTCTTGATAATCTCTCCATCATGTTTAAAATTGCTAAAAATCTACTCATGTTTATGTTTAATGGTATTACAGGATCTTAAAATGATCATGGTTTGGAGTTGAAGGGAAGAAATAAGCAAAATAGACTTAGTTAACAGAACCCATCCCCGCCGGGGCGGGGGGTCTTCAAGTCATTCTAGATGAATGCCACGGAAATGGCTTCATAGGCACAATACCCCCCCAAAGGAAGGGGTCTGAGTCGAACCAGTTCTTCCTGGCAGTTACATACCACTTCTTCCTCAATTAAAACTCCAACTCCCATCCATTATCTCTACTATCTACCCACGTTTTGAACACTACTACACCATCTTCTCCATCATCCCAATACATTAACATAGTTGCCCATTACACTAACCCACTACTTCAATCCATTACTCATATTCCTCTCCATCACACTATCTCTATAAATTAATTCCTTAATAACCCAAATTCACCACATACTTTCAACTCTAACTCCAAAAGCTACGAATTAGGGTTATAATTGAGGTAAGTGTATTGCAATTGAGAGTGAGCACATTGTCTTCTAAATTCCTCCCTTCCTAGCACCATAATAGAAGAAAAATCATCAAGTTTTGGGGGGGGGGGATAAAACAGTGTGCACACCAAGTGTTCATCAGATTGTGTGAGTTAAGTTTAGGGGGAATATCGTTATTAAAGCTTACTGATTTTCAATTCAATGGCATCTCAACCCACATCAAAACGACAAAGGGGAGAAAGTTTAGGTTTCGCACAACCAACACGGACATTTGATCGGCAAAAATTCAAAGTGCTGCCGCCGCTGACCGTTACGACTACATGGTGACAAAAACACTTACACAGGAGCTGGGGTTGGCACCAGACCATGTCGACGGTGAAATGATGCAGCAAATATATCAGAAGGGTTGGAAAAAGTTCACGAAAGAGCCCGAGCCCGTAGTTATGAGTGTGGTTGATGAGTGAGTTTTATAGACATGAATTGAGTTCGTTTAAGCTTAATCTTTTGGATGTTTTTAAGTTTTTGTGTCTTTTTATGCATGTTTTATGTTGTTTTGTAGGAATTGGGACAAAAGTTACTTGGATCGACGTTTGGGGTGGCTAGATTCGCATTTTTGGCTTGCTATTTACACAACAGTCACTTCAGATCCGATTTGAGTATTTCTCTGGACCTTATTTCGAAACACTAAAAGAATGAAAGTTGTAGATATACGTCTCCTCTTTCCGGAACATCTTGAATTATTGAAATCGGAGTTCGGACAAAGAGGTTATGGCCATTTTCCCAAAAGATGTCGGAGTAGAAAATTTCCAAAAAAGGGACCCGCGCTAGGGCACCCAAACAAGGCTTATGCCCAGCGCCGGGGCGCTAGGAGGCAGTGTGCCAATGCCGTGCCCAGCGTCGGGGCACTGTGTAAGAGATTGGTGAGGCTTGGACGCGTTTTGGGGCAAAGTTTGACACTTTTCTGACTCCAAATTGGATTGGGTTTGTTCCTAAGCTAAAAATTGGACTTGTAACCTATAAATACATGATGTAAGGCTTAAAATAGAGGGGGATTACATAGATTAGATTGGAGATACACTCCATTAGATTAGAACATAACCCTAGTTCTTATTAGTTTTGGAGATTAAACAACTTGGAGACCATTGAAGAAAATGAACGGGAGCTTGAGGAAGATGGAGATTTGCTGACAACAGATTTATTCTTAACTCTATTCTTACTTTTATCTTTTAATGTCTATTTAATTGTGGATTTTTAGTTTTAATTCATTAATCATGAACTAACTCTTTTATTAAGACTACAATTGAACCTTTTATGTCTATGAATTAATTATTTGATTTATTCAAAGTATTTATGTCAAGGTGAATTGTTTATCATGCTTTGTGCTTATTGATTAATTATTTGATCAGTAATTACCTTATTACTCTAGAAGGATTTGGGAGAGGAGATCTAGGGTTAGAACTGGACATGATAACTTGTATTCTTAATTATTTGCATGACGAATAATTAGGGTTGCGAATGGAATGAAAATATCTGTTCACTGCATTAAACACATTGGGAATTAGAATTTAATGCGTTTAATTTAATTGTTTTGCATAGGAATATAACAAGATTAATTGGATTAAATAAAAGTTAATTGATCACTTGGAAAAAGGCTTTTGACACTTGGAATTCCTGTTAACAATTCATTAGGCATAATAATCGGGATAATTGGATAATTAGTTTATAGTTTATAATTGGGGATATTGTAGTCTTAACATTTATTTATTTGAATTCATTTATAAAGTAATTCAGTTTAATTAGTTAATTTAGTTTTCTTAATTAGAAAAAATCATGATTTGAGATTGTTTAAATAAAATTAGTTTGGTTAAGAACTAGTACTTGGTGATTTTTATTAAATAATTCCTCGTGGGAACGATACACTACTTTCACTTTATTACTTATTGATCGTGCATACTTGCACGTATTCATTGATTGCGAAATTGACTAACAAGTTAATGGTAGTGAGTTTTATACACATGAATTGACTGCATTTGAGCTTAATCTTTTGGATGTTTTTAAGTGTTTGTGTCTATTTATGCATGTTTTATGTTGTTTTGTAGGAATTGGGACAAAAGTTACTTGGATCGACGTTTGGGGTGGCTAGATTTGCGTTTTCGGCTTGCCATTTACATAATAGTCACTTCAGAGCCAACTTGAGTATTGCTCTGGACCTTATTTCGAAAGACTTAAAGAATAAAAGTTGTATATCTACGTCTCTTCTTTCTGGAATATCTTGAATCATCAAAATCAGAGTTTGGACGAAGATGTTATGGCCATTTTCCCAAAGGATGAAGGAGCAGAAAATTTCCAAATAAGGGACCAGCTCTGGGGAGCCCAAAAAAAGCTTATGCCCGGTGGCCAATGGGTGCTTGGGAGGCGATGTGCGGTGCTTTTCAGTGCGGTATACTGGGAAGAGATAGTGAGGCTTGAACGCGTTTTTGGGTGAATTTTGACACTTTTCTGACTCCAAATTGGATTGGGTTTGTTCCTAAGCTAAAAATTGGACTTGTAACCTATATGTTAGTTCCCGGAGGCACAATAGTTATCTAGAAGGGGGGGTTGAATAGATTTTTGAAAAACTTTTCGTTTTAACTTGTTAGTAGATAATAATTAAAACTTTAACGGAATTAATATTAGTTTTAATCTCCCTTAAGATAGTGAGCTTATGAGAGTGAGGTAGATATAGCAGTTATAGCAGATATAGAAGTTATAGTAAGAATGTAAGAGACACAGTCGTTTAAGTGGTTCAGAGCACTTAAAGATCCTAGTCCACTCTTCTACTTCTCGAGTAGGAAATCCACTAAGGATGTCTTTTACACTTTCTGAATCACTTAGATTCCTTCTAGACCAGCAGTCTAGGAACTTCTTAGTTCACTCTTAAACTCTTCAAGTCTAGCAGACTTGGTTCTCTTACAGTTCACTTAGAACTCTTCAAGTCCTTCTGACTTGGAACTTTTTCTTCTGTTGATTTATAGATGTTGAGTTCTTGATGGTTGCTACTCAGTTGCTGTTTAAGCACTTGTTCGAAAGAACTGAGTAGCTAAGCAAGCTTTTCTTTTTCTCAGATCGTAGAGTTGAGCTTTGAGAGTTCTTGTACGTTTTTGTTCAATGCTTGCTTACTTCTCTCAGATGCTTGATTTGCATATATGTGATCTTAAAAACTATCCGTTGGATCCATCTGTTGAAGCATTAAATGCGTTTGACCTTTCTGTTCTTTGATGGAGACTTTTCTGCACATCTTCTGAATTGCATTCTGGCCCACTAACACAGCAGATTGCTTTCTCACCTAACACCTGAAAAGGTGTTTTCCCCCTTACCAATGGTACTTTCCTTAGCTTCTTCAATACGCTTCTTTGTTGCATACTAAGGATATTTCTTATGACTTTGGGACTTGTGGGTACTATAACGTTTAGAATCCATTCCTCATATGTTGGAGTTTGTCTCCACATAAATCGTGAGGCTTGATGCTTCTGACACAAGACAGATGATACTCTACGATTTAGATCATGGTACTCTACGATTCAGATCGTGGTACTCTACGATTCAGATCGTGGTACTCTACGATTCAGATCGTGGTGACTTGTCGCCTTGGTGCTTGGTCTGATGCTATCAGCCGAGAGCACTACGATTTCTCTTAAATAATTTCACACTACAATCTTTTTTTGCTTGAGTTGTAAACTCTACGTTTCCGAGAGCACACTACGATCTTTGAGTTGGCTCGGCAAACGTTGGGACCACTCTACGATTTTCGAAGAGGCCCTTCAAGGCAGACACACTACGATTGTTGAAGCTCCACGTTTTTGCCATGACTTCTGCAATCTTGATCAGATTGATGCACTACAAATTCTTCGAAGCCTGTCTATTACATCTCAAGATCAACCTAACAGCTTTGATCTTTCTATCTATACATTCATTTTTAGAATGATACACATTAAGAGCTTAGATCAACCTAACAAATTTGATCTATCACTAAGTCCTTGTGCATATATTCCTTGAAAGACTTTACAAATAATCATGAGCATTTGTATTTAAACATCAAATAAACATATGCATTCTCCCAACAATCTCCCCCTATTTGATGTTGACATAACCAAGGAGATTTGTTTTTATGATTATTAGTATCTAGATGTAATTACAGGAAATTTAAGCATGACTTAGTATTTCAGTGAGCAGCTGAAATTTCTAAAGAGTAAGCATGAATTTATTAATGATTGAAGAGTATTACAATTTAGCTTTACATTAATAATAATTTAAAATTTTACTTATCTCTATTTCTTTGGTCTTTTGCGAGGAGGAGTGGTATACTCCTCAGCCCTTCTTTTTCTGCTTGCTTCATCCCTTCTGGCTATCTCTTCCAGCTCACATGGGCTTATCCTTGGGTTGCGATCATGCCTATTCATGAATGCAGGATCTCCAATTGGCATTCTTAGGCCTGTGGTGGTCACATTTTATGAGCTGGTAGCTGGCCCTTGACTCCTTATTGGTTGAGCCATTAAGACTTCCTGCTGATCAGATCATTGAGTCTAATTGCTTGATCGTGGAGTCTGTTGGTGGAATTATCTTGCAGGAGGGCTTCTTGATGCTTGAGTGTGAAATTGTCCTATGCCTCTTCCCTGGCTTCCTTGAACTCCTCTGCCTTTATTATTCTCCCACTTTATGTCATCATCAAGGGTTCGAATGTCTTCAGATAGTCGAGTCACTCCTTGTACAAGCTCGTTGAGTTGGCTTCGTGTTTGAGTAATGTCCTCTCGATTTTCCTTGACCAGAGCTTCAGAGCGAGCTTCTTTGTTCCGGAGGGCAGCTAGAATAGTGTCAGTTTATTGTTCTTGGTTTACATAGGCTTTCTAAAATTCTTTGACTGAAGCTTTCAGGTTGATGATGTTCTCCATCATAAGGTTATTTTGGGCTTCTTGAGATTTTTGTAATTCAAGAACAGCCTCTCTTTGTTTGGTGGCTATCCGGAAGTGAATATTATCTCTGTCCTCCATGCTTTGAATCATTTCCTTAATAATTTCCCTTAGCCTCTTTGTAAGCTCAGTGTTCAGAGTGCCTGGGAGATTATTTGCAGCAATGATCATTTGAGTCAGCCTGAGATGAATGTGTTCTGAGTGAATTTCCAGGCTGTCATCGATGTCCTTGACCATGTTCTTGGACACTTCATTCAAGTCATCTTTCGTGGGAAGATTTGTGAGTGGGTCACTGGGTTGAGGAGTGTTGAAAGGAGGGGGATGTTTTCTGGAATTGATCTTGCACGGAGTAGAGGGTAAGATCGAGATTGAAGTATTCATTGTTGGATGAGTAGGGAATATTCGATGGAGGGGCCTGGGTTTGGATGTTTGAGTTTGGTGACTCTACGATTTGAGGTGGAGACTCTGCAATAAGGCTAGAGTCCGTGATCGTAGAGATGATGGGTTGTGGGAGCATTATGAAGTTGACCGCATTTGGTTCCTCAGTTATAGAATTTTGGGATTCTGCAACTGGAAATTGATTTAGTGGATGAACAATCACTTCCAACCATCGTGGGAATTCATAAAATTGATTAAATAAGGATGATGGCAAGTGATTAACTTGGAAGAGGGTTGGGATAGATAGTACCTCAGGTTTATACTTTGAGGAAGAGTAGTTTATGAGTAACTTCTTGGCGAAGTTGAATCTTCCTGGGAATCCATTGGCTAGTACTGAGATGGCCGGATAATCTTTGAAGCTCCAAAACATGTGATTCCAGGAATTTAGAATCTGAGCTTGATGGAAGGGCATCATGGGTAGATATGAAAATAGTTGCTCATAGTTAGCTCTTCTGTACCCATTTATGCCCACAACTGTGATCTCGACCTCATCATCTTCTTCCTCTTCTCTGTTCTCGTTGGAGGATTCCAATATCTCAATGGCCTCTTGATGTTCTTGCACTGGTTCTTCTTAATTTCTTGTAGGGACCTCTTCTTCTTGCATGGAGATGTTATGAGCCTCCCCCTCAACTTGATTATCTTCTTGTACGATCAATAGCTCCCCCTTAACTAGAGCATCTTCTAGGATGGGAGCTTCAAGCATCTCCCCTCAATTGGTGTATTCTCTATAATAAGAGCTTCAGGGATCTCCCCCTCAGCTGGAGCATTGTCTTCTTGACTTGCTTTGGACGGTTCCTGTTTGGCAGCCATACTCTTGTCTTCCTTCTTGAGCGATTTTTCATTTTCAAGGATATATTTCTTGACCAGTTTTCTTCTTGATTTTCTAGGCTAAGCCATAGCCTCAGGACTTTCTTGAACTTCGGTTTTGTCCCGTTGATCACCGGGCATCGTCGGTGTGGCAGCTTCTTTGCTCGAGGAGTTTGGTCTGGTCTCTACGATCAGTAGAGACTCTACAATTGAAGAGAGAGATGGCCTTTTGGGTTTGTGGCTGATCTTATCTTTCTTCAGCAGCTGAGATATGGTAGCTCTATCTTCTTTTGCCTCAGCCTGCTGTTGCTTCTTTCTCAGGATTCTTAAAGTCTTAATGTCAGAGGATTCTATTGGTTTATCAGTTGTGGATCCCAGGGGTTCTTCTTCCATTCTAGGCTTAATCTTCCTCTTTCCCTTGCTTTTTCTGATAAGGGCAGAGGGTTCATCATTTTTTGTTTCTTCTTCTTCCCCTTCAATTTCTCTGACAACTGACATATTTCCTGGTACTCCTGATTCCTTTATTTCACCAAATCTTTCACCGGATTCAGACATCATTCGCACATTTTTAGCTGGATTCCTTTTCCATATTACGAATAGTTGTTGGGTCATTCGCCTGTTTGGATTAATGACTTCTCCTTCGTCGTCTTTAATCTTGTCACCCAAAGCAGCTTGTAGGATGATGTTTATGAATCGTCCATAGAGCATCTTTTGAGAGCTTTTTGTCTTATTTGAGCTGATTAACCACTTCCAAATCCATTCAAGCAATAGATCCCCATAGTTAAGTTGTATTTCATAACTTATGGTAGTCATGAGTTTGAGTTGCACCTCATTTACAGAGTCATGACCAGAGCTCTTGTAACATATACATTTTCCAACAATATCAGCTAGAAATTCATACCTCGGTGGAAACTCCTTCTTCTTGTATCCTTTGACAGAGGGTGATTTCTTATGATGCATCTTTTTAAGTCCCTTATGGAAGTCTATGACATCTATAGACGGATACCCTTCAGTTTTGAGACCTAGGGCTAGATTGATGTCCCTAGCCTTTAGTCTAATCTCTACGTTTCGACTTTTTCGCGTTGATGGTGTTGTTTTCAAATACACCATTATTGTAGAATTCTTTTACCGACTTCGGGTAGATCAATGTATCGTGTGCTCAAAGCTTCTTGAGACCCGCCTTCTTTAGTAACGATGAGTTTTATGAAACTTGGATTCAAATTTGTTTTGAACTCGTCAAAGCAAGAGTCTCGTAGCCAGAGATAACACTAGAAGCGCCATTGATTTTTCTTGCAAGAAGTGTGATTGGTGAGCTTTCCTCTAATTTAGGTTTTTGTTTTGAGAGAGGATGAGAAAGATAATCTTTTGAACTTCCGATTTGAAAAGGCGCTTTCAAATAGTACATGTAACTTCCTCTCTCTATTTCGCTTAGTGGGGACAGTGTCGAATTCATTTGGCTCTCTGAATTTGACTAAGAAGGATTATCTTGATTTGCACTTAGCTCCTGCAGAGCTGATGTGTCCTACGATCGTTGAGGTAGCTTTTATGATCATTGAGTATGCTTTGCATTCATTGAGTCTGATCTACGATCATTGATTTTGTCTAACAATTGTCGTGTCTGAGCTATGATCGTCGAGTCTGTCCAGCATTCGTCGTGTCTGAGCTACGATCGTCGAGTCTGACCGGATCCTTTTGATAAGTTTTTGAATTAGCATTCTGTTAAGGTAGCTCAGGAAGGGCCAACCTCTTAGAGTGAGTCAAGGGTTAGGTTTGTTCCTGAGGCGCTTATCAGAGAGATCTTTTTTTTGAAACTTATCATCATAGGATGCTCATCTTGATGATGGGGTTCTACTGTCGTTGAGTCTGCACTACGATGGTTGAGTCTATGCTACGATCATTTTCTTCCATGTCACTTTAGCTCTACGATCATGGACTTCCCTTGATTATGTCTACGATTTCAAGCATTGCCTTTGTATCTGTATAGTTAGCGCATACTAGAGCATATATCTCATGGTTGTAAATTAAGCATTCCTAGCTCACTTATTAACTTGTTAAATCTGGATTCATCTAGAGGTTTTGTAAAAACATCAGCAAGTTGATTTTCAGTAGGGATATATTGTAAAGATATAGTTCCATTTTGCACATGATCCCTAATGAACTGATACCTTATTTCTATATGCTTAGTCCTAGAATGCATAATAGGATTATGAGTTATTGCTATGGCACTTGTGTTATCACAATGAATAGGAATGGATTTGAAATCAAACCCATAATCAATTAGCTGATTTTTCATCCATAGGATTCGAGCATGAGAATCGCCGACAACAATATATTAACTTTCTGCAGTTAGCGTGAGACATCGAGTTTTGCTTTTTGTTAAACCAGGACATAAGTCTATTTCCCAGCAATTGACAGGTGTCACTGGCACTCTTTCTATCTATTTTGCAGCCTGCAAAATCAGCATCTGTGTATCCTGTTAGTTCAAATGAGGATACCTTGGGGTAGCAAAGCCCCAAGTAAGGTGTACCCTTGAGATACCTGAAAATCCACTTTACAGCAGAAAAATGTGATTCTTTACGGTTAGCCTGAAATCTAGCACATATGCATGTTGCAAACATTATGTTTGGTCTACTGGCAGTTAGATATAAAAGAGAGCCTATCATACCTCTGTATTGAGTTATATCAATACTTTTACCTTTTTCATCTTTGTCAAGTTTGGTTGCAGGAGCAATTGGGGTTTTCATGGGAGAGGCTGATTCTATTCACTCGCATGTTATTATACTATTATTTCGTTATTATACTTGTGGGCAATAGTGCTCACTCTTGCTTAATAATAACATTGCAGTTAAGAACGAAAGAACCGATGAACCTTCCACTAGTAAAGGCAAGGGCAAAGTTAGCAAGTGATGAAGATTTGTTATTTTATTTGATGATGTATTTATGTTAGACTTGAGTTAATGATGTTGTTTAAGACTTATTGTTTATATTTCCACACAGATGTTTAAGGTTAGTTTAACCTGGGATTGTATTATTATTATTCGGATGTTGTAACCCTTAAGGGAAGATTTTTATTCTATCTATTTCATGGCTTGCATTTATTATGGGTAGATAGATATATTATATTTGTACAGTGAACACCAAATCCCGTGGAATTGAAGTACCCAGATTTGGGGGTGTCACATCAGGGGTGATTCAATGATGTGGATTATTTATTAAGCTGAGTCCCAGCGATAAAAGTGATGAAAACCCTTTTAAATCATAAAAGATAGTAGATTTTATTCTCTACTTGACTCTTTTAATGGATTGCTTGTTCACCGCAGATTAAACTTGATGTTTGTTATATTGCATCGGTTTAACTTTCATTTAAGGCTAATGATAATTTATTCTGCATTATCTTAGTCATAATATTTCTTACTGGGCTAGTTGAGCTCACGCTTTCTTTCACTATTCTCTTCAGGAAATGAGAATATAGCTGGAACTAGTCGGGGAACGGAGTGATGGTCCTAGATGGTGCATTAGTAGTCCTCACTATTCTTTTAAATAGTGTGATAATAATTGTAATGAGGACTCCTTTTGAGTTTGTATACTCTCTAGTAGACAATATTTGTATTCAAACTCACATTTTATGTTTTGTCATATTGTACACGACAGTTGTATTATTAAGTTGTATTTGAATTCTGTACCATGTATCTGACGACTCAAGATGGGTGATGTATACCTAATTTTGGTGAATGGATTAAAACTTAGCTATAACGAAGTTATGGCGAAAATTCCGTAAAAGACGAACGAGAATTAAAAAGTTAGTAAATGAACCCGAGTGGTTAGGGTTTCATAAGAAAGTAAGAGAACATAGAAAACGTGAGTCGTGGACTCAAGAACGAATGAGTTCCGAGTTCGGATGACCGAATTACGGACGAACAAACGAAGAGCGTTAAAACATAAAATGAATAAAGGGTGAAGATTAAGCCAATCTAATGGCATATTAACATATTCAGAACAAAGTTCTGTCCAAGGGGTATCGAAGTACGTAAGATAAGGAAGAGAATGGCTTTGGAACGACCTCGTTTCGAGTTATAACGAAGGAGTTATGAGATCGTAAAGTACGCGTCTCAAACTTGATTCAAGACTTAGAGAAATTTTTCTATGGTTTAGGCTCGCACGCAACGCCAATTTGAGAGCCTTGAAAAGCGCACTTGCCATGGCCTTGGCTCTCGACCATAAACTTACGGAAAGTGGCGCCGCAAACATGAGAGAGTTAGAGAAGGGAGTGGCACCGCAACGCCAATGTTGGGAAAAAGCCAGAGATGAGCTTTTAACTGCTCAGCTCTTGGGGGAAATGTAAGGGAAGATAACGAATATAATATTCAACTAATGTAACACTTAATCAAGTGATGTAAACCTTTATTAAAGGTTGAACATATAGATTAAACAAGATTAAAAGACAAAGAATGTAAACGTGGGTTACGTAACCGATATCCGGGGACCGTAGTTGCGATGAACGAACGTGATGGATTGCTATAGTTGTGATTCCTTAGACGTTGAGTGACGAGGGTAGTGAATAACATTTCTATGTTATGTCATGATAATGAGTGATAAGTGTGAAGCGTATAAACGCTGTGAACGCAACGTTGTTGCGATGAACGATCGGTCTTAGCATACAATGATTGGTATGGCTTCGACACTAAGAACGAGTAATGAACACGGGGTTCATGTAATGAATAACGAAAGCATTAATAAGATAGAATTTTTCAAGAAAGCCGTAACAAACGGTAATAAGATTAATGAAAGCCGAATGTGGGTCAGATAAGAATATAAATCATCCAAGATGATGAACGTATGAGTAAGACATCTCCGTATGTCACAAAGCCGTAAACTGGTAAAGGAGGTTAGTCGCGTAAACTAATATTGCTAGAACGCAAACCCTAAGAAGTAAAGTTAAGTAAACCAATGCGTAAGTTCGATATATGACTAATTGGTGTTTATGTTTTCTCCTTATGTGTTATTTAGGAATTGGAATGAGCAGTTCAGCGTATGTTGTAGCTGGGCGTAAGGCAAGTTTCCTAACTTCATTCATATTACATGAATGCTAGTTTCTTAAACTTCTCAGATGTTGTACTTGAGAAGTTCTGTCTATGTGCGAATGAGCGATATTTGTACAATATGGTAGAACGTATGAGGCCTTGAGCCACAATTTGAACACTTCGGTGTTTCAATGATATGAATTATTCTATGACTGAGCTGTTTAATACAAGTATGTTCTGTTTATACATGAACCATTATTGTTAAGTTTGTGCTAATGATTCTAGCCAGACAGGATGTGTATGAAAAAGATAGAGGGATGAAAGTATTTCAAAGTGAAAATAATTGATGTTTTAAGATGATAGGAAATGAGACTATTCCTATTATTCCAGTTGCTTCATAACCTTTGTTCGGTTATCGAAGTTCTAAAGAAATGTTTTAATTCTGAAGTTGTTTGTTCAACTGTTATGACTTGCTGGGAAATTGAATGCTCACACTTATTTTAAATAAAAAACAATGTCTAGCGAACAAGGTTAGAAGAACTTAAGGATTTCGTAAAGATCAAGTTAGCGCTATCCAGATGAAGTGTTATTCAGAATGTGACGAGCGAGAAGATCAAATGAAGACCTGTAATGTAGAAAGATAAAACTGAACTATAGAATAGTTTAATGAACTATTACGTATCCTTGGTGGCGGATAAAAGTCACTCTTGTAAGATGAAATGAATAATGTATTTATTATTATTTGTAATGAAAAAAAGTTATAAGGTTTTTAGAACCTGGGATTTGAGAGTGTATGTGACGCCCCCAAAATTAGGTATACATCACCCATCTTGTGTCGCCAGATACATGGTACAGAATTCAAATACAACTTAATTATACAACACTCGTGTAAAATACGACAAAACATAGGCTGTGAGTTTTAATACAAATACTGTCCTCTAGAGAGTATACAAACTCAATGGAGTCCTCGTTACATTTATTATCACACTATTTCACAGAATAGTGAGGACTACTAATGCACCATCTAGGACCATCACTCTGTTCCCCGACTAGGTCTCTGCTACGTTCTCATTTCCTGAAGAGAATAGTGAAAGAAAGGGTGAGCTCAACTAGCCAGTAAGAAATATTAAGACTAAGATAATGCAGAATAAATTATAATTAGCCTTAAATAGTGTTAAACTAATATAATATAACAAACATCAAGTTTAACTGCAGCGGAACAAGCAATCCATTAAAAGAGTCAAGTAGAGAATAAAATCTACTATCTTCTACGATTTAAAAGGTTTTTCATGATTTTTATTGCTGAGACTCAGCTTAATAAATAATCCACTTCATTGAATCACCCCTGCAGTACGGCCAATGATATTCTTTAGTATCACGACCACAATTATCCATGCAGTACGGGCCAAGAATATTTGTGTATTCATTAATTGTCATGATCACACCAACAACTGTCCATCAATGCACCATGGGCCAATGAAGACTTTTTCCACATCATTTGTAACATTACGGTCATGATTATACCGAATAATCCCTGGTCATAATCATACCAAGTCCATCTATGCACTACATGCCACAGATGACTTTCAACATAATATAAACATGAGGATGATGACAATGACATAATAATTCAATAAACAAGTTCAAGAATTAATTTATCCAGGAACTAATAACGTCCAAATTGTCAACATGATACTTCTTTGTAGAGTAAAATTCAAGAATGCTCAGAAGAATATTTCCATGAAAAGATACTAGATGAAGCGCAAATATCAAGGATATTTCACTAATTTCATGGAGTATAGAAGTCAAAACTTTAACCAACTCAGCATAATAAAGAATGGAATAACAAAAGAAATCACCATGCATACGGTGATTGCGCATAGATAAAGTTATTCCAACATAATAATAATTAAAGGAACGAAGTCAAAGTAAAATCACAACAAGACGGGATGTTCCAATGAATAATAAAGAATGGAATAACAACGAAATCACCATGCATGCGGTGCCGCATAGGCGAGTTATTCCTAGATGAATACTAATAAAGGCGGAACCGGTCGGTAAAACGCATATGGAACATGATATTCCAACGTAATAATAATAAAAAGCGGAACCAGTCCTGCAGAAAACGCATGCATACAAGATATTCCAAAAGAATAATAAAGAATGGAATAATAGAAGAATTTTAGGGTATCCCACATATACAGGTTATTCTAACAAAATAATAAAGAATGGAATAACACAAGAATTTCACCAAGTATAGGGTATCCCGCGTATACAGGTTATTCCAATAGAATAATAAAGAATGGAATAACAGAAGTTCTCTTCATGAATAAGAAAGAAAGAATACCCCTTATGAGTACAACAAATAATATTCCCTACCATAAAAGAAGAGTATTCCGATTTGTAGGGCGAGGATATATTCGAAGAAAACTTATACTACGCTCAAAGATTTCTTAAACTCTAAAGAAATATGCTCAAGATTATAGAAGAAGAACTCTCTCTATAGTTTCTCTCTCTAGAGTTTCAGTGAATTCGTAAGAAATAATGAAGGAATGAGCTTCTATTTATAGAAAATGGGTGCCATAGTAACTAACTCATGAACGGTCCAGATTGATTTAGTTTAATCTGACGGTCCATATTTAAAGCAAAATCTTTTAAATAAAATATAATATATTCTATTTATAATCTAATAAAACAAATAACTTTATAAAAGATTTTACTATGCAAACACTATGCAGACACTATGCATAATAAAATATAATATATTCTAATTATTGTCTAATAAAACAGTTAACTTTATAAAAGTATTTTGTTTTATATAAAAGATTTTACTATGCAAAAACACTATGCATAATAGAATATAATATATTCTATTTATAGAATAACTTTATAAACGTATTACATTTTATATAAAAAGCATTTGCATTTTATTACATTAATAATACCAATAAAACAAAACCGAGTGACTTATCACATAAGCATCAATAATCAATATCGTGCTATTTACCAAAATAGAAAAAAAATTGAATACTTTTATTTCATAAAATTTGGGGTCTCACAATCACCCCTTCTTAATTTCTTGTAGGGACCTCTTCTTCTTGCATGGAGATGTTATGAGCCTCCCCCTCAACTTGATTATCTTTCAGACGATCAATAGCTCCCCTTAACTAGAGCATCTTCTAGGATGGGAGCTTCAAGCATCTCCCCTCAATTGGTGTATTCTCTATAATAAGAGCTTCAGGGATCTCCCCCTCAGCTGGAGCATTGTCTTCTTGACTTGCTTTGGACGGTTCCTGTTTGGCAGCCATACTCTTGTCTTCCTTCTTGAGCGATTTTTCATTTTCAAGGATATATTTCTTGACCAGTTTTCTTCTTGATTTTCTAGGCTAAGCCATAGCCTCAGGACTTTCTTGAACTTCAGTTTTGTCCCGTTGATCACCCAGACTGTCAGGTGTGGCAGCTTCTTTGCTCGAGGAGTTTGGTCTGGTCTCTACGATCAGTAGAGACTCTACAATTGAAGAGAGAGATGGCCTTTTGGGTTTGTGGCTGATCTTATCTTTCTTCAGCAGCTGAGATATGGTAGCTCTATCTTCTTTTGCCTCAGCCTGCTGTTGCTTCTTTCTCAGGATTCTTAAAGTCTTAATGTCAGAGGATTCTATTGGTTTATCAGTTGTGGATCCCAGGGGTTCTTCTTCCATTCTAGGCTTAATCTTCCTCTTTCCTTGCTTTTTACGATAAGGCGGAGGGTTCATCATTTTTGTTTCTTCTTCTTCCCTTCAATTTCTCCGATAAGTTGGCATATTTTTCCGGTACTCTGATTCCTTTATTTCACCAAATCTTTCACCGGATTCAGACATCATTCGCACATTTTTAGTTGGATTCCTTTTCCATATTACGAATAGTTGTTGGGTCATTCGCCTGTTTGGATTAATGACTTCTCCTTCGTCGTCTTTAATCTTGTCACCCAAAGCGACTTTGTAGGATGATGTTTATGAATAAATCCATAGAGCATCTTTGAGAGCTTTTTGTCTTATTTGAAAGTGATTAACCACTTCCAAATCCATTCAAGCAATAGATCCCCATAGTTAAGTTGTATTTCATAACTTATGGTAGTCATGAGTTTGAGTTGCACCTCATTTACAGAGTCATGACCAGAGCTCTTGTAACATATACATTTTCCAACAATATCAGCTAGAAATTCATACCTCGGTGGAAACTCCTTCTTCTTGTATCCTTTGACAGAGGGTGATTTCTTATGATGCATCTTTTTAAGTCCCTTATGGAAGTCTATGACATCTATAGACGGATACCCTTCAGTTTTGAGACCTAGGGCTAGATTGATGTCCCTAGCCTTTAGTCTAATCTCTACGTTTCTGACTTTCGCAGTGATGGTGTTGTTTTCAAATACACCATTATTGTAGAATTCTTTTACCAGCTTCGGGTAGATCAATGTGTCTACGCCCAAAGCTTCTTCGAGACCCGCCTTCTTTAGTAACGACAGAGTTTTATGAAACTTGGATTCAGCTGTTTTGAACTCGTCAAAGCAGAGTCTGTAGCCAGAGATAACACTAGAAGCCGCCATTGATTTTCTTGCAAGAAGTGTGATTGACTGAGCTTTCCTCTAATTTAGGGTTTTTTGTTTCGAGAGAGGATGAGAAAGATAATCTTTTGAACTTCTGATTTCAAAAAGGCGCTTTCAAATAGTACATGTAACTTCCCTCTCTCTATTTCGCTTAGTGGGACAGGTGTCGAATTTTGTTTGGCTCTACGAATTTGACTAAGAAGGATTGTACTGATTTGCACTTAGCTCCTGCAGAGCTGATGTGTCCTACGATCGTTGAGGTAGCTTTTATGATCATTGAGTATGCTTTGCATTCATTGAGTCTGATCTACGATCATTGATTACGCTCAACAATTGTCGGTGTACGAGCTATGATCGTCGAGTCTCATCCAAAGATTCGTCGGTATCGAGCTACGACGATCGTCGAGTCTGACCGGATCCTTTTGATAAGTTTTTGAATTAGCATTCTGTTAAGGTAGCTCAGGAAGGGCCAACCTCTTAGAGTGAGTCAAGGGTTAGGTTTGTTCCTGAGGCGCTTATCAGAGAGATCTTTTTTTTGAAACTTATCATCATAGGATGCTCATCTTGATGATGGGGTTCTACTGTCGTTGAGTCTGCACTACGATGGTTGAGTCTATGCTACGATCATTTTCTTCCATGTCACTTTAGCTCTACGATCATGGACTTCCCTTGATTATGTCTACGATTTCAAGCATAGCCTTTGTATCTGTATAGTTAGCGCATACTAGAGCATATATCTCATGGTTGTAAATTAAGCATTCCTAGCTCACTTATTAACTTGTTAAATCTGGATCCATCTAGAGGTTTTGTAAAAACATCAGCAAGTTGATTTTCAGTAGGGATATATTGTAAAGATATAGTTCCATTTTGCACATGATCCCTAATGAACTGATACCTTATTTCTATATGCTTAGTCCTAGAATGCATAATAGGATTATGAGTTATTGCTATGGCACTTGTGTTATCACAATGAATAGGAATGGATTTGAAATCAAACCCATAATCAATTAGCTGATTTTTCATCCATAGGATTCGAGCACAAAGAATCGCCGCAGAAGAATGTATGTATTAAACCTGCAGGTTGGCGTGAGACACCGAAGTTTTGCTTTTTGTTAAACCAGGACATAAGTCTATTTCCCAAAGAATTTGATGTGTGTCATTTGGCACTTTTCTATCTATTTTGCGTACTGCAAAATCGGCAGATCATGTATCCTGTTAGTTCAAATGAGGATACCTTGGGGTAGCAAAGCCCCAAGTAAGGTGTACCCTTGAGATACCTGAAAATCCACTTTACAGCAGAAAAATGTGATTCTTTACGGTTAGCCTGAAATCTAGCACATATGCATGTTGCAAACATTATGTTTGGTCTACTGGCAGTTAGATATAAAAGAGAGCCTATCATACCTCTGTATTGAGTTATATCAATACTTTTACCTTTTTCATCTTTGTCAAGTTTGGTTGCAGGAGCAATTGGGGTTTTCATGGGAGAGGCTGATTCTATTCACTCGCATGTTATTATACTATTATTTCGTTATTATACTTGTGGGCAATAGTGCTCACTCTTGCTTAATAATAACATTGCAGTTAAGAACGAAAGAACCGATGAACCTTCCACTAGTAAAGGCAAGGGCAAAGTTAGCAAGTGATGAAGATTTGTTATTTTATTTGATGATGTATTTATGTTAAACTTGAGTTAATGATGTTGTTTAAGACTTATTGTTTATATTTCCACACAGATGTTTAAGGTTAGTTTAACCTGGGATTGTATTATTATTATTCGGATGTTGTAACCCTTAAGGGAAGATTTTTATTCTATCTATTTCATGGCTTGCATTTATTATGGGTAGATAGATATATTATATTTGTACAGTGAACACCAAATCCCGTGGAATTGAAGTACCCAGATTATTTGTAACAACGGGCCAATGAGGACTTTTTCCACATTATTTGTAACATTACGGTCATGATTATACCAAAAAATCCCTGGTCATAATCATACCAAGTCCATCTATGCCCTACAGGCCATAGATGACTTTCAACATAATATAAATATGAGGATGATGACAATGACATAATAATTCAATAAAACAAGTTCAAGAATTAATTTATCCAGGAACTAATAACGTCCAAATTGTCAACAAGATACTTCTTTGTGGAGTAAAATTCAAGAATGCTCAGAAGAATATTTCCATGAAAAGATACTGGATGAAGCGCAAATATCAAGGATATTTCACTAATTTCATGGAGTATAGAAGTCAAAACTTTAACCAACTGAGTATAATAAAGAATGGAATAACAAAAGAAATCACCATGCATGCGGTAGATTAGATAGATAAAAGTTATTCCAACAGAAGAATAATAATTAACGGAACCGTGTCAAAGCGAAAATCACAACCGGCAGGATGTTCCATGAGAATAATAAAGAATGAAATAACAATGAAATCACCATGCATGCGGTACTTCGCATAAACAAAGTTATTCCAACAAAATACTAATAAAGGCGGAAACCAGTCCCACAGAAATGCGCAGATGAACGTGATATTCCAATGTAATAATAATAAAGATGGAACCAGTCCAAGCGTAAAATGCATGCAGATGAGGATATTCCAATGAATAATAAAGAATGGAATAATGAGAAGAATTTTAGGGTATCCAGCGCGATCTGAGTTATTCCAATGTAATAATAAAGAATGGAATAATGAAGAATTTTACCAAGTATAGGGTATCCCGCGTATACAGGTTATTCCAATAGAATAATAAAGAATGGAATAACAGAAATTCTCTTCATGAATAAGAAAGAAAGAATACCCCTTATGAGTACAACAAATAATATTCCCTACCGTAAAAGAAGAGTATTTCGACTTGTAGGGCGAGGATATACTCGAAGAAAACTTATACTACGCTCAAAGCTTTCTTAAACTCTAAAGAAATATGCTCAAGATTATAGAAGAAGAACTCTCTCTATAGTTTCTCTCTCTAGAGTTTCAGTGAATTCGTAAGAAATAATGAAGGAATGAGCTTCTATTTACAAAAAATGGATTTGCATAAGTAACTAACTAATGAAGCGGTCCAGATTGATTTACTTTAATCGACTATCCATATTTAAAGTAAAATCTTTTAAATAAAATATAATATATTCTATTTATAATCTAATAAAACGAATAACTTTATAAAAGATTTTACTATGCAAACACTATGCATAATAAAATATAATATATTCTAATTATTGTCTATTAAAACAGTTAACTTTATAAAAATATTTTGTTTTATATAAAAAGATTTTACCATGCAAAACACTATGCACAATAGAATATAATATATTCTATTTATAGAATAACTTTATAAAGGTATTCTGTTTTATATAAAAAGCTTTTCTGTTTTATTACATTAATAATACCAATAAAACAAAACTGAGTGACTTATCACATAAGCATCAATAATCAATACCGTGCTATTTACCAAAATAGAAAAAAATTTGAATACTTATATTTAATAAAATTCGGGGTCTCACAATAACCCCTCCTTATGAAATATCGCCTTCAAAATTTACTTACGTACCTGATATTCAAAGAGATGAGAATACCTTGCTTTCTTTTTGGATTGTACCTTCCCGGTTATATCTTCTGTATCATGATTTTTCCATTGCTCATCTTCTGTATTTCAGATATCATTCTAGAATATATCTTCAAAACAAATGTTATTTGACATATCACAATTTGTCAACTTATCAAGTAAACAATTTCAGCTTAGGTAAGTCACACACTAGCGAAGGAATTCCCCATCTCTCCCCTCCTAGTTCTTGTCTCACATCTCAGCCAGGGATCATATCCCTAAGCTTTGATACCAACCTGTGGCGCCCCAAAATGTGTAAACATCACCTATTCTTGAGTCGCTTGATCATGGTACAGAGTTCAAATACAACTTAATTATACAATACGTGTAAAATACACGACAAAACATAAGTGTGAGTTTTAATACAAATACTGTCCTCTAGAGAGTATACAAACTCAATGGAGTCTTCATTACATTTATTATCACACTATTTCACATAATAGTAAGGACTACTAATGCACCATCTAGGACCATCACTTTGTTCCCCGACTAGTCTCCGCTACGTTCTCATTTCCTGAAGAGAACAGTGAAAGAAAGGGTGAGCTCAACTAGCCCAGTAAGAAATATTATGACCAAGATAATGCAGAATAAATTATCATTAGCCTTAAACAGTGTTAAACTGATACAATATAACAAACATCAAGTTTAACTACAGCGGAACAAGCAATCCATTAAAAGAGTCAAGTAGAGAATAAAATCTAATATCTTCTATGATTTAAAAGGTTTTTCATCACTGTTATAGCTGAGACTCAGCTTTAATAAATATTCCACATCATCGAATCACCCCTGCACTACGGCCAAGGATATTCTTTAGTATCACGACCACAATTATCCATGCACTACGGGCCAAGAATATTTGTGTATTCATTAATTGTCATGATCACGCCAACAACTGTCTATCAATGCACCACGGGCCAATGAGGACTTTTTTCATATCATTTGTAACATTACGGTCATGATTATACCGAATAATCCCTGGTCATAATCATACCAAGTCCATCTATGCACTACATGCCACAGATGACTTTCAACATAATATAAACATGAGGATGATGACAATAAAATAATAATTCAATAAACAAGTTCAAGAATTAATTTATCCAGGAACTAATAACGTCCAAATTGTCAACATGATACTTCTTTGTAGAGTAAAATTCAAGAATGCTCAGAAGAATATTTCCATGAAAAGATACTAGATGAAGCGCAAATATCAAGGATATTTCACTAATTTCATGGAGTATAGAAGTAAAAACTTTAACCAACTGAGTATAATAAAGAATGGAATAACAAAAGAAATCACCATGCATGCGGTACTTCGCATATACAGGTTATTCCAACAGAATAATAATTAACGGAACCAGGTCAGGAGAAAATCACACCGACAGGATGTTCCAACAGAATAATAAAGAATGGAATAACAACAGAAATCACTATGCATGCGGTACTTCGCATAAACAGGTTATTCCAACAAAATACTAATAAAGACGGAACCAGGTCCGGCGTAAAACGCACATACAGGATATTCCAACAGAATAATAATAAAGACGGAACCAGGTCCGACGTAAAATGCACAGACAGGATATTCCAACAGAATAATAAAGAATGGAATAACAGAAGAAATTTAGGGTATCCCACGTATACAGGTTATTCCAACAGAATAATAAAAATGGAATAACAGAAGAATTTTACCAAGTATAGGGTATCCAGCGTATACAGGTTATTCCAATAGAATAATAAAGAATGGAATAACAAAAGTTCTCTTCATGAATAAGAAAGAAAGAATACCCCTTATAAGTACAACAAATAATATTCCCTACCGTAAAAGAAGAGTATTCCGACTTGTAGGGCGAGGATATACTCGAAGAAAACTTATACTACGCTCAAAGCTTTCTTAAACTCTAAAGAAATATGCTCAAGATTATAGAAGAAGAACTCTCTCTATAGTTTCTCTCTCTAGAGTTTCAGTGAATTCGTAAGAAATAATAAAGGAATGAGCTTTATTTATAAAAAATGGATTAGATAGTAACTAACTCATTTAAGCGGTCCAGATTGATTTACTTTAATCGACTATCCATATTTAAAGCAAAATCTTTTAAATAAAATATAATATATTCTATTTATAATCTAATAAAACGAATAACTTTTTAAAAGATTTTACTATGCAAACACTATCGCAGCACTATGCAAACACTATGCATAATAAAATATAATATATTCTAATTATTTTCTAATAAAAGCAGCTTAACTTTATAAAAGTATTTTGTTTTATATAAAAAGATTTTACTATGCGAAAAACACTATGCACAATAGAATATAATATATTCTATTTATAGAATAACTTTATAAAAGTATTCTATTTTATTTAAAAAGCTTTTCTGTTTTATTACATTAATAATACCAATAAAACAAAACTGAGTGACTTATCACATAAGCATCAATAATCAATACCGTGATATTTACCAAAATAGAAAAAAATTTGAATACTTATATTTCATAAAATTCGGGGTCTCACAATAACCCCTCCTTATGAAATTTCACCTTCAAAATTTACTTACGTACCTGATATTCAAAGAGATGAGAATACCTTGCTTTTTTTTTGGATTGTACCTTCCCAGTTATATCTTCTGTATCATGATTTTTCCATTGCTCATTTTATGTATTTCAGATATCATTCTAGAATATATCTTCAAAACAAATGTTATTTGACATATCACAATTTGTGAACTTATCAAGTAAACAATTTCAGCTTAGGTAAGTCACACACTAGCGAAAGAATTTCCCGTCTCTCCCCTCCTAGTTCCTGTCTCACATCTCAGCCAGGGATCATATCCCTAAGCTTTGATACCAACTATGATGCCCCCAAAACAGGTAAACATCACCTATTCTTGAGTCGCCAGATACATGGTACGGAGTTCAAATACAACTTAATTATACAACAGTCGTGTAAAATACGACAAAACATAGGCTGTGAGTTTTAATACAAATACTGTCCTCTAGAGAGTATACAAACTCAATGGAGTCCTCATTACATTTATTATCACACTATTTCACAGAATAGTGAGGACTACTAATGCACCATCAAGGACCATCACTCTGTTCCCCCACTAGTCTCCGCTACGTTCTCATTTCCTGAAGAGAACAGTGAAAGAAAGGGTGAGCTCAACTAGCCCAGTAAGAAATATTATGACTAAGATAATGCAAAATAAATTATCATTAGCCTTAAGCGATTGTTAAAGCGTCGATACAATATAACAAACATCAAGTTTAACTACGATTGGAACAAGCAATCCATTAAAAGAGTCAAGTAGAGAATAAAATCTACTATCTTTTATGATTTAAAAGGTTTTTTCATCTTTGTTATAAATGAGACTCGACTTTAATAAATATTCCACATCATCGAATCACTTACGCTTTACTACCAAGGATATTCTTTAGTATCACGACCACAATTATCCATGCACTACGGGCCAAGAATATTTGTGTATTCATTAATTGTCATGATCACGCCAACAACTGTCCATCAATGCACCACGGGCCAATGAGGACTTTTTCCACGTCATTTGTAACATTACGGTCATGATTATACCGAATAATCCCTGGTCACAATCATACCAAGTCCATCTATGCACTAATGCCACAGATGACTTTCAACATAATATAAACATGAGGATGATGATAATGACATAATAATTCAATAAACAAGTTCAAGAATTAATTTATCCAGGAACTAATAACGTCCAAATTGTCAACAAGATACTTCTTTGTAGAGTAAAATTCAAGAATGCTCAGAAGAATATTTCCATGAAAAGATACTAGATGAAGCGCAAATATCAAGGATATTTCACTAATTTCATGGAGTATAGAAGTCAAAACTTTAACCAACTGAGTATAATAAAGAATGGAATAACAAAAGAAATCACCATGCATGCGGTACTTCGCATAGACAGGTTATTCCAACAGAATAATAATTAACGGAACAGTCGGGAGAAAATCTGCAAGCGATGGATGTTCCAACAGAATAATAAAGAATGGAATAACAAATGAAATCACCATGCATGCATGTATTTTCGCATAAACAAAGTTATTCCAACAAAATACTAATAAAGAGGCGGAACCGGTCCCGGCGTAAAACGCATGCATGTGATATTCCAATGTAATAATAATAAAGGCGGAACCAGGTCCGACGTAAAATGCACAGACAAGATATTCCAAAAGAATAATAAAGAATGGAATAACAGAAGAATTTTAGGGTATCCCGCGTATACAGGTTATTCCAACAGAATAATAAAGAATGGAATAATAGAAGAATTTCACCAAGTATAGGGTATCCAGCAGATACAAAAGTTATTCCAATGAATAATAAAGAATGGAATAATAGAAGTTCTCTTTATGAATAAGAAAGAAAGAATACCCCTTATGAGTACAACAAATAATATTCCCTACCGTAAAAGAAGAGTATTCCGACTTGTAGGGCGAGGATATACTCGAAGAAAACTTATACTACGCATAAAGCTTTCTTAAACACTAAAGAAATATGCTCAAGATTATAGAAGAAGAACTCTCTCTATAGTTTCTCTCTCTAGAGTTTCAGTGAATTCGTAAGAACTAATGAAGGAATGAGCTTCTATTTATAGAAAAATGAACTGCATAGTAACTAACTCATGAACGGTCCAGATTGATTTACTTTAATCTGACGGTCCATATTTAAAGCAAAATCTTATAAATAAAATATAATATATTCTATTTATAATCTAATAAAATGAATAACTTTATAAAAGATTTTACTATGCAAACACTATGCAGACACTATGCAAACACTATGCATAATAAAATATAATATATTCTAATAAAATAGTTAACTTTATAAAAGTGTTCTGATTTATATAAAAAGATTTTACTATGTGAAAAACACTATGCACAATAGAATATAATATATTCTATTTATAGAATAACTTTATAAAAGTATTCTATTTTATTTAAAAAGCTTTTATGTTTTATTACATTAATAATACCAATAAAACAAAACTGAGCGACTTATCACATAAGCATCAATAATCAATACCGTTCTATTTACCAAAATAGAAAAAAAATACTTTTATTTCATAAAATTCGGGGTCTCACAATCACCCCTCCTTATGAAATTTCGCCCTCAAAATTTACTTACGTACCTGATATTCAAAGAGATGAGAATACCTTGCTTTCTTTTTGGATTGTACCTTCCCGGTTATATCTTCTGTATCATGATTTTTTCATTGCTCATCTTCTGTATTTCAGATATCATTCTAGAATATATCTTCAAAACAAATGTTATTTGATATATCACAATTTGTCAACTTATCAAGTAAACAATTTCAGCTTAGGTAAGTCACACACTAGTGAAGGAATTCCCCGTCTCTCCCCTCCTAGTTCTTGTCTCACATCTCAGCCAGGGATCATATCCCTAAGCTTTGATACTAACTGTGACGCCCCCAAAACAGGTAAACATCACCTATTCTTGAGTCGCCAGATACATGGTACAGAATTCAAATACAACTTAATTATACAACAGTCGTGTAAATTACGACAAAACATAGGCTGTGAGTTTTAATACAAATACTGTCCTCTAGAGAGTATACAAACTAAATGGAGTCCTCATTACATTTATTATCACACTATTTCACAGAATAGTGAGGACTACTAATGCACCATCTAGTACCATCACTCTGTTCCCCGACTAGTCTCCGCTACGTTCTCATTTCCTGAAGAGAACAGTGAAAGAAAGGGTGAGCTCAACTAGCCCAGTAAGAAATATTATGACTAAGATAATGCAGAATAAATTATCATTAGCCTTAAACAGTGTTAAACTGATACAATATAACAAACATCAAGTTTAACTACAGCGGAACAAGCAATCCATTAAAAGAGTCAAGTAGAGAATAAAATCTAATATCTTCTATGATTTAAAAGGTTTTTCATGACTTTTATCGCTGAGACTCAGTTTAATAAATAATCCACTTCATCGAATCACCCCTGCACTACGACCAATGATATTCTTTAGTATCACGACCACAATTATCCATGCACTACGGGCCAAGAATATTTGTGTATTCATTAATGGTCATGATCATGCCAACAACTGTCCATCAATGCACCACGGGCCAATGAGGACTTTTTCCACATTATTTGTAACATTACGGTCATGATTATACCGAATAATCCCTGGTCATAATCTTACCAAGTCCATCTATGCACTACAGGCCACAGATAACTTTCAACATAATATAAATATGAGGATGATGACAATGACATAATAATTCAATAAAACAAGTTCAAGAATTAATTTATCCAAGAACTAATAACGTCCAAATTGTCAACATGATACTTCTTTGTAGAGTAAAATTCAAGAATGTTCAGAAGAATATTTCCATGAAAAGATATTGGATGAAGCGCAAATATCAAGGATATTTCACTAATTTCATGGAGTATAGAAGTTAAAACTTTAACCAACTGAGTATAATAAAGAATGGAATAACAAAAGAAATCACCATGCATGCGGTATCGATAGCATAAAAGTTATTCCAACGAATAATAATTAACGGGCAAGGTCAAAGTAAAATCACACCGCAAGCGGGATGTTCCAATGTAATAATAAAGAATGGAATAACAACAGAAATCACCACGCATGCGGTGCTTCGATGTAGACAAAGTTATTCCAACAAAATACTAATAAAAGGCGGAACCGGTCCGGCGTAAAAACGCATGCATGTGATATTCCAATGTAATAATATTAAAGACTAACCAGTCCCGACGTAAAATGCATGACAGGATATTCCAATGTAATAATAAAGAATGGAATAATGAAGAATTTTAGGGTATCTCAGCGTACAAAAGTTATTCCAATGTAATAATAAAGAATGGAATAATGTAAGAATTTCACCAAGTATAGGGTATCCGTGTATAACGAGTTATTCCAATGTAATAATAAAGAATGGAATAATGAAGTTCTCTTCATGAATAAGAAAAAAGAATACCCTTATGAGTAGTACAACAAATAATATTCCCTACAGTAAAAGAAGAGTATTCCGACTTGTAGGGCGAGGATATACTCGAAGAAAACTTGTACTACGCTCAAAGCTTTCTTAAACTCTAAAGAAATACGCTCAAGATTATAGAAGAAGAACTCTCTCTATAGTTTCTCTCTCTAGAGTTTTAGTGAATTCATAGAAATAATGAAGGAATGAGCTTCTATTTATAGAAAAATGGATCCAGATAGTAATTAACTCTCATGAACGGTCTAGATTGATTTACTTTAATCGACAAATCCATATTTAAAGTAAAATCTTTTAAATAAAATATAATATATTCTATTTATAATCTAATAAAATGAATAACTTTATAAAAGATTTTACTATGCAAAACACTACGCAGTGCACTATGCAAACACTATGCATAATAAAATATAATATATTCTAATTATTGTCTAATAAAAGCAGATAGCTATATAAAAGTATTTTGTTTTATATAAAAATATTTTATTATGCAAAATATTATGCACAATAGAATATAATATATTCTATTTATAGAATAACTTTATAAAAGTATTCTGTTTTATATAAAATGCTTTTATGTTTTATTACATTAATAATACCAATAAAACAAAACTGAGTGACTTATCACATAAGCATCAATAATCAATACTGTGCTATTTACCAAAATAGAAAAAAAAATTGAATAATTTTATTTCATTAAATTCGGGGTCTCACAGTGTATGTCGTTATATTTCAGTATATAATGATGTATGTTGGATGAATGATGTACTCGTGACGTACGGAATCCGGGTGTGAAGATAGACCGGATTTTGGGTCGTTACAAGTTGGTATCAGAGCTGATAGGTTATAAACCTTAGGTAGGAGTACCTAAGACTATAATCATAGCGAGAAGGATAAGAAGATCACCACGTGATCATAATGACTCGTAGTAACATAGTAGTTGTTAAACTATGAATGATTTATAGCTATGGCTATGAATGAAGGGTACTATGAAGTAGTACGGGAAGAAGAACTTAGATTGAGTTGTGAAGGATAGTATATGAATTAAAGAAAATTTTTATTAAGTAAAGAGAGATTTAGGAGTTGTAAAATTTCAATTGAGGACTCATATCAGCAGCTGAGTTGTATGTTTCCTTATATGGGCGGGGAAATTGTACGTGGTTTTAGAACCACTTAGCTTCTTATGCGATATAGTTATTAAGTTGAACAATTCTTTGTATGGGCGGAGAATTATTCTTGGTGTAACAACCGCTTAGCTTCTTATATTGGTCAGTAGCTGAGTTGACCAATTTTCTGTATGGGCAGGGAGTTGTGTTTGGTTCTACAATCACTTAGCTTCTAGTAGTGATAATCATTGGGATTGGTCGCGCTATCAATATGTATATGGCGACAAGGTGAATCTTTTCTCATGTATATACTTGATAGGTAGAGAACAATAAGGTAGGTTCGAGTTCTTGAAACTCACACTTATGGTAAGTCCGTGAATCCTAGTAATATGGTATGTTTTTGAACGTCTCAGCGAATGGACGCTTATGGACTGTCTAGATGTTCTTAAACTCATATTATTGTGGAAAGTTCTTGAACTCATAATGTGTGGTAAGTTGATGGACTGTACTAAGGTATAGGAATGTTTAGACTGAAAATGAGTTGTTTTCAGTAGGCTTAGTATTGAAGGTGCTAGAGAAAATTAAGTGTTGTCGTAGTAAGACAATGAAGGAGGATGGAGAAATAGGATATTACAAGTCATCTAGCTATGCTAGATTTCGAACTTTATTGAAATCGTGCTGATATGTACATTTTAAAAAAAGAAAGAATTGGTTCAACTTTTGGAATCAATAGAATTTTTAAAAGAGCTATTCTTGGTATGTCTATGCTAATTGCTTCGGCTAGACAGAAATTGATTTAAAATATCAAAATGAATTTTATGTCATCTGTGCATTCGATGCAAGGGTGGTAAAACGATGGAGTTGTTAATACCATTGAACCTGGTGTTGGATGTGATCTTAGGATCAACAACCCGCTATGGTATGATGTATAATGACGAAGTCATAAACTGACGAAGTCCTCAACGTACTGTAAAAAGTACGGCATCATGACGTCATAAACCGTTTTGATGTATTACGAAAAGAATTTAAAGAAGTAGTCGATGTCAATGGAGTTGACTAGACGAATGTTTCACGATGATATCCAAATTATTGGTATGGTCTAAGCTACTTGATTTGGCTAGACAAATAGTATGTAAACTAATGATTTATTCTGAGGAGAACATGGAAGAGGTAGTTACTTTCTTTGTGATTGTAAACTGGCCGTTAAAGAAGGAGTTGCGGCGAAATGTTGTTTAACCTAGTAAGAGTTCATGGTCGATTTGACCCCTAAGCAAAAGTATGAAATGTTTTAAGAGGAAATTTTATATTCCTCGTTATTCTTTCTGCTTCATGATTCTTGATAGGTTATGGGGGTTAGGAATGAGGGAAAGATAAGAACTCCGTTGAAGTGAAGTTGAGAAGAAAGGTAGGCTAAAATTTCGAGGACGAAATTATGTGAAGAAGGGGTGAAAATGTGATGACCTGGGTAAGGGTGTGGTTTTAAGAAATTCCAAGGACGAGATTTTTATAAGAGGAAATAATATAACAACCCGGAATTTTGGATTATCCAGAATTTAGGTTTAAAGAATTAGTTATTAATAAAACTAATTTTTTTAATAATATTATGTGCTATGTGTTTATTAATCGTTCTAGAACCTAGGATGATTATAAGTCGGGAGTATTCGGGCTATGAGCTAGATTGAGCGAATAAGAATTTTCAAGACGAAAATAAAAGTTTTCCGGGAACAAATATTTTTCGGGGAAAAAGACGAAATAGGCACTATTCTTCCGTTTCTGCTCGGAGATTTATTTTGAAATTCCGAGAAGTTATTGATTACGTAAAATGTTAAAACGTGATGGAATATTCAATAATATTTCAGTTATGGCAAAAACGAAGTTTTCGCCTGCGGACTCAAAACCTAAGGGTTAGGTAAAGTGAGTTCCGAGAATTTTATGATCACGTATAATCATTAGGGTTATTATGCGTGAGAAATACGAGGATAATACTAGTTATTATATGAGTATAGTAAGAAGATTAGGACAACGTATAATACGAATATCGTACGAACTATATACAAAGAAAATACGAGAATACGAGAATGAGATGCGTAGAATACGATTAGTCTTAATGGACTTGGAGTTCATGGACTTTGTAGAATCTAATTGGACTTGGATTATGTCAAGCCCAACGCTTTGTGAAATCAAGCCCAAGATAGGCCCAATAAGAATTAGGGTTAAGGCCCAAACCAAGAAAAGAAACCGCGGATCGAACTGATGGGTAAACGGATGGGTAAAATCAATGGGGCAATCCATGGGGTAACCCATGGGCTTGGCCATCAAGTAAGGGTGGTGACCAAGTAAACTTGGTGGCTAAGTCTTGGAGGAGGTGGGAATAGTAAGGAGGTGGGGGCGAAATAACTAAATTGCCCTAGCTTTGGTTTTCTATAAATAAGAAGCTAGATTTCATTATTTTGAGATTTTGAAAAAAATCCTACACTAGTAGAGAGAGAGAGCTCGGATGAAGAGGGAGAAGGAAGAGCGTGAGTATGAATGATCGGATCGAAAGTGATCGTGAAATAGAAAAGCTTGCAAATCGCCGGTTTTGTATAACGGAAGAGGATTAAAGAAGAACGGTAATCCGAACCTTGGTTTCTTCTAATATTTTCTTTAAGTTTTTTTGTTTAAAAACATAACTTAATAGAATTAAGAGGTAAAAGAAGATTTGAATGATTTCATATGGTTGAAAGAATGAGAAAATGAAGAAATAAGAATTAGAAGTTTAGTAAATAAATTTCTTAAGGAAGTATAAGATTCGTAATGAATTAGAACGATCCGAGTGGATTATATGAATAAGTAGGTGAAATAAGTAAGGAATGGTGTTCTATAATATCAAATTCCATTAAAAAGTGAAATCATAATCCAAAATATCGATTAAAATGAAGAACGAACGAAGAACACGAAAAACGTTGTTGATGGACAAATTTAAAACCATCGTAAGATAATTGTTGTTGATGGACAAGTTTTAAACCATCGTGTATAAGTTAGTTGCTTCTTGCTTGGTTAGGATCGGTAGAAACGTTCATGAAGAACGGATTAAAACTTAGCTATAACGAAGTTATGGCAAAATTTTCGTAAAAGACGAACGAGAATTTGAAAGTTAGTAAATGAACCCGAGTGGTTAGGGTTTCATAAGAAAGTAAGAGAACATAGAAAACGTGAGTCCTGGACTCAAGAACGAACGAGTTCCAAGTTCGGATGACCGAATTACGGACGAACAAACGAAGAGCGTTAAAACATAAAATGAATACAGGGTGAAGATCAAGCCAATCTAATGGCACGTTAATAGATTCAGAATGAAGTTTTGTCCGAGAGGTATCGAAGTATGTAAGATAAGGAAGATAATGGCTTTGGAACGACCTCATTTCGAGTTATAACGAAGGAGTTATGAGATCGTAAAGTACGCGTCTCAAACTTGATTCAAGACTTAGAGAAAATTTTCTAGGGTTTAGGCTCAGCGCTGCAGCGCCAACTGAGCCTTGGGATGCGGCGCCGCAGCGCAAGCTCGGCCATAAACTTCTGGAGAGTTGCGTCGCAGTGCAAGAGTTAGAGAAGGGAGTGGCGCCGCATCGCCAGTGTTGGGAAAAATCCAGAGATGAGCTTTTAACTGCTCAGCTCTTGGGGGAAATATAAGGGAAGATAACGAATATAATATTCAACTAATGTAACACTTAATCAAGTGATGTAAACCTTTATTAAAGGTTGAACATATAGATTAAACAAGATTAAAAGACAAAGAATATAAACGCGGGTTACGTAACCGATATCCGGGGACCGTAGTCGCGATGAACGAACGTGATAGATTGCTATGGTTGTGATTCCTTAGACGTTGAGTGACGAGGGTAGTGAATAACATTTCAATGTTATGTCATGATAATGAGAGATATGTGTGAAGCGTATAGACGCTGTGAACGCAACGTTGTTGCGATGAACGATCGGTCTTAGCATACAACGATTGGTATGGCTTTGACACTAAGAACGAGTAATGAACATGGGGTTCATGTAATGAATAACGAAAGTATTAATAAGATAGAAATTTTCAAGAAAGCCGTAACCAACGGTTATAAGATTAATGAAAGCCGAATGTGGGTCAGATAAGAATTTAAATCATCCAAGATGATGAACGTATGAGTAAGACATATCCGTATGTCACAAAGCCGTAAACTTGTAAAGGAGGTTAGTCGCGTAAACTAATATTGCAAGAACGTAAACCCTAAGAAGTAAAGTTAAGTAAACCAATGCGTAAGTTCGATATATGACTAATTGGTGTTTATGTTTTCCCCTTATGTGTTATATAGGAATTGGAATGAGCAGTTCAGCGTATGTTGTAGCTGGGCGTAAGGTAAGTTTCCTAACTTCATTAATATTACATGAATGCTAGTTTCTTAAACTTCTCAGATGTTGTACTTGAGAAGTTCTATCTATGTGCGAATGTGCGATATTTGTACAATGTGGTAGAACGTATGAGGCCTTGAGCCACAATTTGAACACTTCGGTGTTTATATGATATGAATTGTTCTGTGATTGAGTTGTTCAATACAAGTATTTTCTGTTTATACATGAACCGTTATTGTTAAGTTTGTGCTAATGATTCTAGCCAGACAGGATGTGTATGAAAAAGGTAGAGGGATGAAAGTATTTCAAAGTAAAAATAATTGATGTTTTAAGATGATATGAATCGAGACTATTCCTATTATTCCAGCTGCTTCATAACCTTTGTTCGGTTATCGAAGTTCTAAAGAAATGTTTTAATTCTGAAGTTGTTTGTTCAACTGTTATGACTTGCTGGGCAATTGAATGCTTACACTTGCTTTAAATGAAAAACAATTTTTAGCGAATAAGGTTAGAAGAACTTAAGGATTCCGTAAAGATCAAGCTGGCGGTATCCAGATGAAGTGTTATTTAGAATGTGACAAGCGAGAAGATCAAATGAAGACTTGTAATGTAGAAAGATAAATCTGAACTATAGAATAGTTTAATGAACTATTATGTATCCTTGGTGGCGGATAAAAGTCAATCTTGTAAGATGAAATGAATAATGTATTTATTATTTTTTGTAATGATAAAGGTTATAAGGTTTCCAGAACCTGGGATTTGAGAGTGTATGTTGTTATATTTTAGTATATAATGATGTATGTTGGATGAATGATGTACTCGTGACGTATGGAATCCGGGTGTGAAGATAGACCGGATTTCGGGGCGTTACAATACTCATCAAGATCAATTTTATGCTCCAAGTCCAACATACCCACCGAATTTCTCGTGTCCACCTCCACTACAACAGGAAGAACATTCAAATTGGGAGAAAGCTTTGTCCAAGTTCATAGCTTCAGGTGAGGAGTAGAGGATTAATCGAGAGTTATTGAGTCAAAATTTTACAAACCAAATGGAACAACTAACCAATGCCTCGAACATTTGTCCTCAATACACTTGGCCCTATGACATGGATTCCGAGACTGATGGAGAGCCCAGACAAAATCTGCAACTAGATGAGCCACAAGATGTTGAAAGAGATGAAATAATTGGGAACCAAGAAAAGGATATTAACGAAGATTTAACTGTAAGATTCAACGAAGATGAACCGATTTCATTAGTATCCTATGTGCCTCCTCCACCAAAGTTCAATACTCCGGGCAGTTTTGCAAAACCATGCCCAATTGGCAGTCATGTCGTTGGCAAAGCTCTTTGTGACATAAGACCTAGTACAGTTATGGAGTCATGGTGGGATGAAAAGGAGAAGATAGAGGAAGATTCCATTATATTTATTAAGCTTTAATGCCCTAATCTGATCATCGACATAATGGAGGAAACACCTAGTTTTTGGACATTCTTAATGGGGAACATATATACAAAGAGCATGCTAGGTGACTTTCATTCAAGGGACATTACTAATGGGAACCTCCCAAAAGAGAAATTGCTTCTGATGGATGGAGGGTTTTTTAATTTTCGTAGGGGAATTGGATATAGAATTGAAGAAGTCAGGCTGAGACTATAAAATAAGCGCTTATTGGGAGGCAACCCAAGTTTAATTTTTATTAATTTAGTTTTAATTAGGTTTTATATTAGTAGTTTTGAATTTTCATTTATTTAGAATTTAATAAAATTATTTCTATCATGGTTTACAAGTTATTCAAGTCAAATTCAAGTGTGGTGCCCAATTTGTTCCATGTGCCTAGACTATTCTCCAAACTTAGCGGACAAGGAGGAAGATTGCTATATTTTCAGGGAAGTCCTCTGCTTTAATTTTTTCTATTTTAGTCATTGAGGATAATGTCTAGTTTAAGTTTAGGGGCATTTTAGTGTCGTATTACATATACTTAGTTATCTTCATGGTAGTTCATTTTTTTTATGTGTTAGCGTTGTGTTTTTTTAGGTTGCGTATAATACATGGTAGTTATTTGCATATTCATATATGTGTTGCATTAGTATGTGTTCATGTAGTATAATTGCATATATTTTTTTGCATGAATCAGTGTGATCGGTTGGTGTGGTTTTAGCTCGGCCTATGATAAGATTGGTTTTGCATGTTAACTTGAACAGTGTTGATAATTGATGATGACTTCTAATTTTAATCATGATGATAATCTGAGTCTGTCTTAAACTTATGTAACCGGTTAGCACTTAAAGTTTAACTGTTTTAATCCACTTGGTTCAAGGGTTTCATAATTTGTTTCTGAGGAAAAATCTTGGTTAAAATTTAAAGAAAATTAGTGAACTGGTAGTAAAGGTTGGAATGACATAAAAGCTTGAGTTTGGGGGAATCTATGAGGTATATATATACAAAATAAAAATGAAAAAAAATGATGAAAAGAAAAAAAAATAGAAAATCCAGATTTTTTTTTGAATAAACACCGTGGCATGCTTGTCTAGTTTTGTGGCCTTTGTTACTTGAGTAAGTAAGCCCGAGGGGATTATCTTTATACCTAGCGCACTAAGGTCTTAATGGTCTGGGAGTCGTTGGTCGAAAGCTCGTTAAGGTAGCATTAAAAAGCCTAAGGGAATAAGACATTGCACAACCATGAGAAAAAAAATGAATAAAAAATGAGAAAGAGCAAAAATGCCCTCGTGGTTGAATAAAAGTATAAATAAATCTTGTATTTACCCTTAGACTTGGTAATTGCTTAGTTTTAACTGGAGTTGTCTTGTTCACAAAAGTAATTGAATTAGAACTAAAATTTTCCTTCTAAGAAGTTTGTTATGTGATTATCTTGAACTGTGGTTGGTTAGAATGGTTAACAAGCACACACACACAACATGGGTGATGACTGGTTTGGAATGACTAATTGGTTAGAGTTATGGATTTTGACTTGATTGGATATATTGTTTGAGTATCAATGGTATCTTTGAGGATTGTTGCTATATATCATACTGATTTATTATTGGGTTCGTAGGTATATTAGGAAGTAGTTCATGCATATGCATTCATGTAGTTTAGTTCGGTTGTTTAATTTTAGTTCTTTTGTATTTTTGCTTGAGGACAAACAAATGTTTATGTTTGGGGGTATTTGATGAGTGAGTTTTATACACATGAATTGAGTGCATTTGAGCTTAATCTTTTGGATGTTTTTAAGTGTTTGTGTCTATTTATGCATGTTTTACATTGTTTTGTAGGAATTGGGACAAATGTTACTTGGATCGACGTTTGGGGTGGCTAGATTCGCGTTTTCGGCTTGCCATTTACATAGTAGTCACTTCAGAGCCAATTTGAGTATATCTCTGGACCTTAGTTTGAATAACTTAAAGAATGATAGTTGTAGATCTATGTCTCCTCTTTCCAGAACATCTTGAATCATTGAAATCGGAGTTTGGACGAAGACGTTATGGCCATTTTCCTAAAGGACGTCGGAGCAGAAAATTTCCAAAAAAAGGACCAGCGTCGGGGCACCCAAACAAGGCTTATGCCCAGCGCCGGGGTGCTGGGGAAGAGATTGGTGAGGCTTGGACGCATTTTGGGGCGAATTTTGACACTTTTCTAACTCCAAATTGGATTGGGTTTGTTCCTAAGCTAAAAATTGGACTTGTAACCTTTAAATACATGATGTAAGGCATAAAATAGAGGGGGATTACATAGATTAGATTAGACATACACTCCATTAGATTAGAACATATCCCTAGTTCTTATTAGTTTTTAAGATTGAAGCAACTTGGAGACCATTGAAGAAAAAGAGCAGGAGCTTGAGGAAGATGGAGATTTGCTGACAATAGATTTATTCTTCACTCTATTCTTACTTTTATCTTTTAATGTATATTCAATTGTGGATTTTTGGTTTTAATTCATTAATCACAAACTAACTCTTTTATTAATACTACAATTGAACCTTTTATGTCTATCAATTAATTATTTGATTTATTCCAAGTATTTATGTCAAGGTGAATTGATTATCATGTTTTGTGCTTATTGATTAATTATTTTATCAGTAATTACCTTATTACTCTAGAAGGATTCGGGAGAGGAGATCTAGGGTTAGAACTGAACATGATAACTTGTATTCTTAATTATTTGCATGACGCATAATTAGGGTTGTGAATTGAATGAAAATATCTGTTCACTTCATGTAACACGTTGGGAATTGGAATTTAATGCGTTTAATTTAATTGTTTTGCATTGGAATATTGCAAGATTAATTGGATTAAATAGAAGTTAATTGATCACTTGGAAAAAGGCTTTTGACACTTGGAATTCTTGTTAACAATTCATTAGGCATAATAATTGGGATAATTGGATAATTAGTTTATAGTTCATAATTGGGGATATTGTAGTCTTAACCTTTATTTATTTGGATTCTTTTATAAAGCAATTCAGTTTAATTAGTTAATTTAGTTTTCTTAATTAGAAAAATCATGATTTGAGATTATTTAAATAAAATTAGTTTGGTTAAGAACTAGTACTTGGTGATTTTTATTAAATAATTCCTCGTGGGAACGATATTCTACTTTCACTTTATTACTTGTTGACCGTGTATACTTGCACGTATTCATTGATTTCGAAATCGACCAACAGTGGTCAAAGAATTCTATACAAACACCGAAGATAAGGACCCTTTCAATGCTTTTGTGCGAGGAGGCTCGCTCCTTTCAATGTCGACGCTATCAACACTTACTACCAGTTGAGAGTACTGAGACATTGCCATTATGTTCACTTACGTGACAACGAGCTTGACATTGAGGCTATTCTGAAGGAAATTACTAAGCCGGGAACAACATTGATCAAGGGTTGAAAAGGAGGCACGATATTTCCCAGCAAGGATCTCAATAGGTATGGGAAGATATGGTACGCATTCTTGTGTGCCAAGCTGTTTCCATCCACACACACATCGGATGTGACCAAAGAGAAGGTGTTACTCTTATATGCAATTGTGCAAGATTTCATCATCGACATAGGGGCTATAATTAGTTTTTCAATACGACGATGCTTACGAGGAAATTTCTCGGGCGGCTTGCCACACCCATCCTTCATTTTTTGGGTTGTGTCGCCAAGCGGGTGTTAGATGGTCCGATGATGAACCCATTCAGATGTTTCTTCAGCTACTAGATTCCAGAATGATTGTGCGGTATGCGATGTGGGCCGGGGGTGAGTCACATCCATGGGGAGTAAGCTTTATATTTCCCTCAGCTTCGGAGGACGAGGTTGATGTTGAAGACCCCTCAGATGATGATGAGTTTCAGAGGGATGCAACGATGGGAGAGAAAGGAACAGAGGCACCAACACAGCCCGATATCATATCTAGCACTCAATTCCTGCACTTTCAACGAAAACTGGATGAGCAAAACAAGGAGGCACGATGAGAAATGCGGAGACTAGCAGCGAGGCATGACCAAATGTTTAAGGTTATGAATACGTCCTTCGCTTTATTGAATGCGACGCTCCAGAGCTTCAATCCAAATTTTATGAAATGAAAGTATTCAATTTTCTTATAATTATTATTTTATTTCGCAAATGGTTAAATTGATAAAAGGTTAAAGTTAAAGGTGATATGTGAAAATTTTGCAAAGTATGCAAGTTGTTATAAAATATTTATTTGGTCGGAGATTATTCTTTTTATCGGGGAATATCCGTACGATGGCACAATCATTGGTGGACCCCACAACGGAAGTATTGTCGTAGTAAGAAAACGACAGAATTATCTTTTTATAAAAATAACGGCGAAAGTGTTACCATTAAAACTGTTGAACTACCCGGTAGTAAAAGTACACTAATACGCATGGTTGCATAGTAGCACACGGTATTGATTATTGATGCTTGCGTGAGAAGTCACTCAGTTATACTCAATTATTGCTACAGTAATTGCTACATCATATCTCTCATATTATTGATTCAATTATTGTCACAGTATCATCTGCATAATATGTTATATTATTAAATCAATAATTGAGACGACAAAGTTATTCATATTATTATTTGCAATATTGACAATGTCTAGAAGTTCTGTCAATGAGAGGTTAGATAATCTAATTATGTGCCAATAGGGAGAAATCCTTATCAGAAAGCCCACTCATTCCTAGGAATGACCTGGTTGTTAAATATTGTGCGTTATAATATTAATGATGAATAAGTTTGTGTTGATTAAAGATGAAATTGATAATTCCATTGTGTTGGGATTATTAGTGTTAGTGGAAATCGACATTTATTTCGATAATAATTGATGTCTAGAAGTTATATTGACCAATCGGATAATTAATCGGATAAATGAGCAATTAATTGCTATTAATTCACATGCTTATAACTATGTGTTCACGTGTGTGAACTATTGATTCACATGATTTACTATTAGGGGAGTTGGTGCAAGATTGATAATACTTAAATGACTAAATTAAAAATGGAGGTATAGATGAAGGTACTATATTGTAATTAGTTTTTTCAAATGATTATACTATTGAGTCACATGAATGAACTATTAATTCACATGATTTACTATTAGGGGAGGTGGTGCAAGTTTGATAATACTTGCAGGACTAAATTAAAAATGAAGAAAAAGAGGAAGGTATTATACTGTAATATTTCGAGCCCTAAAATGTGAAATTATTGAAACTATATTTTCCTATAAATAGAAACTCATTCTTCCTTAATTTCTCACCAATTCACTAAGTCTCACAAGAGCAATTATTATAGAGAGAAATTATAGAGAGAAAGAAGAAGAGAAGTCTATTACCTCACTATTCCAGTATCCAGTTTCTTCTAAGGTAAGGGGTATTATTCTTTCGTATTCATGAAGAGAGTTATTTTCTGTCAATACTCGTAAGGGTTGTTATTCCATTCTTTATTATTATGTTGGAATAATCTGTATATGCGAAGTACCGCATGCATGGTGAAATTCTTCTGTTATTCCATTTTTATTATTCTGTTAGAATAACTTGTCTGTGCGGTCTATCACATGCCTGGTGAATTCTGTTGTTATTCCATTCTTTATTTTTCATTGGAATATCCCATGCATGCGTGATTACGCATGACACAGTTACGTTCTTTATTATTACATTTGAATATCCCGTCTGCATGCGGATTACGCATGACCTGGTTCCATTCTTTATTATTCTATTGGAATAACTTGTCTATGTGGATTACCGAATGCATGGTGAATGATCCTTCGAATTCATTCTTTATTAAATTGTGGAAATGATCTGTCTACGTGGATTACCGCATGGCGGGTGAAAATCCATTTGCAGTTTCGTATATTCTATTATACTTGTATGAGATATCATTTCTTTTGTACTCGTCATGAAATATCATTTTCTTTGGTATTTTTTTCTTTTACGAGTTACTATTCACGGGTTACTATTCACCTGATTACTATTCACTCTAGTATTATTCACTCGGGTATTCGGGGTACTTTTCTTGTCGGAGTACTATTCACGAGTTACTATTCACGGGTTACTATTCACCCGATTACTATTCACTCGGGTATTTGGGATACTTTTCGTGTCGGGATACTATTCACGAAATACTATTCCTGAAGTACTATTCACGAGGTACTATTCACCCAAAAAATATATTTCTTTTTTGTCCAAATTATTTTTGGTACATGAATATTATTCTTGAATTTTACCCCACAAAGTAGTATCATTTGACAATTTAGACGTTATTGATTTTTGGATAAATTAAATTATATATCTTTGAACTTGTTTTATTGAATTATTATGTCATTGTCATCATCCTCATGTTTATATTGTGATGAAAGTCATCTTTGGCTTACGTGCATAGATGGACTTGGTATGATTATGACCAGGGATTATTTTGTATAATCATGATCGTAATGTAATGAATGATGTGGTAAAAGTCCTCATTGGCCTGTAGTTCATTGATGGACAATTGTTGGTGTGATTATGACCATGGATTATTTGGTATAATCATGACCATTGATGATTACATGAATATCCTTGGACGTGGTGCAAGGATGATTCAATGATGTGGTTTATTTATTAAGTTGAGTCTCAACGATAAAGTTGATGAAAAACTTTTTAAATCATAGAAGACAGTAGATTTTATGCTCTACTTGACTCTTCTAATGGATTGCTTATTTCCGCTGTAGTTGATGATCTAAAACATGTTGTCTATTGTATTCTATCAGTTGTTATACTATTGAAGGCTAATGATAACTTATTATGCTTTATCTTAGTCATAATATTTCTTACTGGTCTAGTTGAGCTCACCTTTTCTTTCATTGTTCTCTTAAGGAAATGAGAATATAGCTGGAACGAGTCGGGGAATGGAGTGATGGTCCAGGATATATGGCTTTAGTAGTCCTCACTATTCTACGGAATAATATGAAATTAATTGTAATGAGGACACCATTGAGTGTGGATATTGTCTAGATGACAATATTCTTGTTTAAACTCTCAGCTATGTTTTGTCGTATTTTACACGACTGTTATATAATTAAGTTGTATTTAAATTTATGTACCATGTATCTGGCGACTCAGGATGGGTGATGTATACCTATTTTGGGGGCGTCACATTTGGTATCAAAGCTTAGGGATATGATCCCTGGCTGAGATGTACTAATAATAATAATAATAATAATAACAGTAATAATAATAATAATATTATTAATAATAATAATAATAATAATAATAATAATAATAATAATATAAACATTACCGCGGATCCGAATCACCGCGGATCCGGTTCGATCATTCTATACAACTATTACTATTTGCGGAAGATATAAACATAAATTGTTTATACATTAAACTTACACACTTTTCCCCAAGGTCGCGTAACTTTAACTTAATACACAAATCATAAACTATATAACATATAACATTATTATAATACTATACTATTACAAATTAGCTTCACATTTTATCCCAAGCTGAACTTTGAGTTATTCTTTTCTTGTATCCAAACGCATTCGCCTTATCTGCAATGTTTTATCATGATATAGCAAGGGTGAGCATGAAAGTTGCACATCAAGTTTAAATTCAATAATATAACGATATATCATGATTGAAAGAATCTGAATAATAAGCTGGCTATAATTCAACAATATAATTGTGAACTAGCAGGAACAAACTTTTGACTGAATAAGTATTGAACATTAACAAATATATCTGAACCAACTGGTAATGAAGGTGATCAGCCTTTCATACATGACTTATACATGCAATATGTACAGAGTACAATTCATGGCAACCAGCAATGATTAACCATAAGCTTATCCAAATGAAACAACTCTTAGCAGAGTTAAGTAAAAACAAACTTGCCTGAACCGTTGATTACCGCAATGCAATTTATAACACTTTATCCGAAGACCTAATATTAGTAATATAGATCTCCATTATTAGAATAATATCATCATAATATAATATTATATATATATATAAACAGAATAACCTAAACACATAACCCTATCAATCTATAACACACATATGACTCGGTATCAAGTCAAACTATTGCAGTCTGAGTTGAACCCGACACAATTCTAACATCCCGACAGTCTAGCCGGAAAATTCACTAGTTTAAGTTCAATTAAACTCTGCCTAACACTAAACAATTATCTTAGATAATTTTAATAACAGTCGAAATATTTTTCGTAAGCTTGTAATAATTTTTAAATAATTATTACTATTTATCATGAATTTTCAATCATTATACTCATATTTAAATAAATTAAATACCACATAATTCTTTTATCATTAATATTTATTTATTATCAAATATTAATGAAAATCATTACATAATATTATAATATATTTTATAATATCACAAAGTATTTTTAATACTTTAAAATCATATTTATATGATTTTTAAACACTTAAATTCATTATCCGATAGTTGATATTAATATTAAAATATTAATATTTTCATGACAAAATATCAAAAGTTATATTTTATAACTTCAAATATTTTTATAACACTTAAATCATTTTTATATGATTTATAAACCATTTATTCTATTTTTCCATAATTTATTTAATATATTTATTAAATAAACTAATTATCATTAATATTAATTAATTAATGAAATTCATCATAAAATATTAAAAGTCACTAAAAATAACTTAAAATAGTTTCTTATACCATAATATTCTTTTTCATGATTTTTGCATTGCATTAATATCAATTTTAAATCATTTATTTAATATTATAATTAAATAAATTAAATATCATTTTATTCCAAAAATATTAAATATTTATGAAATATACTCTAAATAATTAAAAACTATTTTTTAGAATTTAAAATAATTTTTTTGAATTTTTTATGTATTTTTAATAATTAAAAACCATTTATTTCTATTTTTAAATAATTTCTAGAAAATAAGAAATTAAATAAATAGAAACCGTCGCTAAGAGGCCCTATAGCGATAGACCCGTCGCTATAGGTGTTCTTGGCCTGTTCTTGAGCTGCCCAGAAACGCATGTCAGAAAGCAAGGTGCCTTGTTTGACCATTAATCGATCCGGGTTCCTGTTGATTTATGGGCTTGTAATTTAGTTAGGATTGTAGTACTAGTGTTATACTTCAATCACCAACTGGTTTCATAGCAATTACATCATCAGATCAGGGAGATCAAAGCCTCCAAAAACTCTGATTCTTGAGTTTCTGGGTTTTCCAGAAACTCAAGCAGTGTGAGGGTCCCTACTTTTCGTCCTTATATCTTTTGTTCTAGGAATGTTTTATGTGATCTATGAATTCAGAAGTGTAGTAGAGGTGTCAGGGTACAATAACATGCTATCATTTCAATCTAACATTATAACACATGCCAGATCCATGTTAGTCAAACTATGTCAGAAATTTTGGCTGATGAAGATCTGGGTTTTCCAGAAAACCTTCATAAGCCATTTCGGTCAACCTTGTTTGACCAAGATTATCTATGATTCTAGGTAAGCTATAAGTGTTCTAGAGGTATGATAGTGTAGTATACATGCCAGTCTACAAATATATAACAACAACAAGACCAAATCACATAACATAAGCAAGTTCCATGGCCTGAAAAATGAATGTCAGACTTTCTTGGTTTGCCCAGATTTCCAAAAATCGTGCTCGGTCAACGCCTTTTGACCAGATATATCTTTCACTATACACATGTTCCGGACTTGCTACAAGTTCCAGATTAAAGACCATACAACATACTACAAGTATAAACTCTTAAAACACAAAAACAATAAACATGAAATGATCTAGAGGCCCTGACATTAGGCTATCAGGCCTTATTTTTCAATTTTTCCAGATTTCTAAAAACTCAAATTTCGAGCATCAAAATGATATGGATCTGAGTTTTAGCAACCCAGATCATCAAATGACACCCTCTAACACATATCTAAACAACAAACAACATCAAATCACCTGATTTCTAAAATTAGGGTTTATACCTCATTCATGCTTGATTTTTGATTCTGACTTTGTGATCTGATCTTGGTAAGTTAATAAGTTAACTTAGCTTTGATTCTCTCTTTCTCTCACTCTTAGTCCCGAAAATATGGAGAGAGAAGGGACTTGGACAAAATGAAAAAATAAAGAGGCCATTTCTCTCTCTTTAATCTCTTATAATTGACTTGTATGAAATGTTATGGCTGGAAAATTTGGCTGGTTGTGGTTATTTAAGTCACATGGGGTTGATGTAGTTGCTCAACCACTCCATATATTGTCAAGATTGCAAGTTACCCTCAATAATTCACTAAAGGGCATTTTAGTCTTTTTCATTTTAATTTTAATGGCAATTTGGACATTTGCCAAACCCTTAGGGTTTAGGGTTTGAGCCAATTATGGTTAAGGGTTTGAGCCAATTTAGGGTTTAGGGTTTTGCAATTTAATTTCTAAAATTTCCAATTTAGGTTTCCAAAAATAGAAAATTAATATTTCTAAATTATAATTAGAATTTTCTCATTATATTAAAATTTCTAAATCATAAATTAAATCTTGCTAATTAGGATTAACATTTCCTAATTAACATCGCTAATTTAGCAATTAGGGTCGTAATTTGTCATTAGGGTTTATAAACCATTAATTAGGGTTTCTAATAGAAAAATAACTTTCTAATTTAGAAATTAAATTAGGATTTTCTAATTACTTATAACTTCAAAATTAAGATTAATATTTCCTAATTAACATTAAAATTATTAAATCAACAATTAGGTTTTCCCTAATTATAAATTAGGGTTTCAAATCCCAAAGTTTAGGGTTTAAAAATCTGAAATTAGGGTTTGCTAAATAATTAAACTTTACCCTAATTAAGAATATATTATATAGCACTTAAGCAATATAGTAATCATTTAAGTTCGTTGTTAATCGCTAGGGTTTTCTAACCGAACGTTGTCGTTCTTAATATATACCTAGGATTTGTTACAAATATCGTTTATCTGGTCAACCCTTAACCACATAGTGAACGCATACATAACCATATACACAAAACATAAACACATATACACTTAATTCTGAATAATTCACCTAAATCCTTCACAGAATTTTGAAATCCTGAAAATTCCATCTTAAAATATCAAACGCATACACTTATTTTCTGTCTAATTTCTAATGTTGAACCTTAAATTAATTAATAAAATTTCTTAAAAATATTCAAAATTCTCAGGTTGTCACAATAATAATAATAATAATAATATTTGTGTAGGTAAATTTGAAGGATATAAATTACGTTTTGACTTTAAAATAAATAAAGGAGAAAAAAAGGAAACGGGAGAAAAGTGAGGGCATTCGCTCTTCCTAATAGAGTAGAGAAACAGAAATGGGTGGGACTATACAACCTAATCTCCACCACCAAAAACCACCTCAAATCCCCTCGCAATTACTTTGCCAAACCCCACCACCCCTTTTCTTCAACTCCATCTTCCATTTCTTTTTATCAACGATTAATCGGCAAGAATCTTCAGCTCTACCTCATAATCCTCTGCCTCCTCGTCGCCTTCTTCCATCAAACCCTAATCTCCTCTGATTTTGACCCACTCCTCAAAGGCCACACCCCCGTCTACCGCTTCACTACCCTCCAATCCGCCGCCGTCCTCTTCCTTCTCCTCATCCTCTCCATCGTCCTCCTCCTATCAGAAATCACTTCCCTCCTCCCCTTCCCGCCTGATCTCTTCTTCGGCGTCGCCTCGGGCATCTTCTTCCTCCAATACTCCGTTTCCTCCTCCTCTTCTTCGCTCCAGATCTCCAACCTTCAGCTAAGTGTGATTCTGTCTCTGCTTGTATCTTCCATTCTCTGCCTGGTCATGCCATTCCAGCATTGGTATATAAGATCTCGAATAATAAAAGTGTACATTACACATGAAATTAGACTGTAAAAGATGATTTGTGTTTTCACCATTTCAGAAGCCAGGACCTGCAGTTATTGTGGCAGCAAAAGAAAGTAGAACAGGTGATAATTTTGAAGTAGTTGTATTTTAGCCTTTTGTTTTGGTTTGGATGCTAGCTCTGATTGCCAATTATTCATTGATGAATTTTTAAATGTTTTTTTGGAAGATGAAATGAATGATGCTACTACTTCTCCTGTTCAAGCTGAAAAGCAAGGGGGTAATCTTAGTAGGTCAAGCAGTTCAGGTAGTTCTAGTAGTGACTCTGGATCCTCTTCAAGTGGTACTTTCACCCTCCCAACCCAGTGTTAATTAATTTTATTTAGTCTATTGCTTTGACATAGTGGTCATTATGTTGCCATCTAGACGTATACCCTCTGTCTGATACGTTTTCTTATTAGCTTGATACTCTTGATGCAGATTCGGACAGTGATAGTTCCTCTGCATATGGATCGGATGCAGGGCACTCACCTAGGACATGAAAAGAGTAGATTAAGGTAAGAACAATGCTTAGCTAATGATTTATTTTGGAGAATGTTTCTTACATTAACAAATTTATCAATTCCTTCTAATAACATAGCAACAAGGGAAGTAGCTGTCCGTTCTCAACCGTTTCTTAAGCTTGCTCTTTTTAAACCCATGTATGTAACAAAGGAAGTCATTTAGATTGTAGAATGTAAATGTCCATCCCAAGTATTAAATATATATAACCTGACATTAAAAACGTTTGATATGTTTGTATTCATGTTTAATTGCAAGGGTAAACATATTCATGCCTTTTGTTTTGTACTTAATTTTTTTTTTTGGTTTTGTAAACATACTTGGAAGTTGTGGTATTTACGCAAAACTCAATACTATTTCTTTCAGGTTTAAATATGATAAATATATGCAATACCTTGGTTCTGGCGGACAGTCAACCAGGAAGGATGGGGCATTATTAGCCATCATTATGGTCTTAATTAGGAAGTACTGAATTCAGAGTCGATCTCAAGCAGGAATAGGTTAGCAGCTGAAAATACACTTTAAAGGAGGTGAAACAACTGCAACTAGTTGGTGGTATTCCAGCTGAACTAAAAGTAGTATGCACACAAGCCAATCATGTTTGATGATAAAGCATATACTTTGTAACAATCTTATTCATTTATTAATAAAAGTATTGATTTATTAAAGGCTTTTAATTATCTACATGATCTTTGTTTTTATAATATGTGATAAACCCATAGTTTTAAGCAATGCTTTTAGAATAATGATGATGATCATTCTAATGAGATCTAAATTCTTAGAAAGCTTAAAACTAAAATAGTTCTCAATCATTGGATTACTAAATTGGGGATTGGTGAATCCAGGATAGATTGGTACATACGTTCTTGCTTTCATTGGATGAGGATGATTGATCTCGTGATCATTTGTGTGAGAACAACTAAAGCAAGTAGATGCAGTGCTTATTGAGAATAAGTTCAACGAGCATTGGCTCCATTAAGGAATACCTAATGGAGTTTTACTTGCTGTCGATAGGAATTTCTGTAGTGATAGTAGTCTAGTGATCCTTGGACTTGAGATCATCATAGTATCTTGTGTATGATGAGTTATACTTTGACTTATTCCTTAAGACCCTTAGGGTATATCAATGGGTATGTTTGGGTATAATAAGTTATACATGGAGATAATGTATGATCAATAAAGAATCTACCACTTCTATTAAAAGAAGAGGAATGTCCTATGTGATTCGATAAATGACAACCCAAAGTAGTCATTAAGGTAGAATGAAATTAGAAAGGAGTTTCTAATTTACATTATTTGGAGTTGTGCATTTAAGAGTTGAAATACATATAATTAAATAAAATAAGACTTGACAGTAATTCCATATCTTATATTTAATTGGAACATTGTATGGTGGAAGGAATGAATTGTACGGTAACTATTTACTCAAAGGTTCTTTTATGATTAATGTTGAAATCTATATTATCCGGAAAGTCATTGATCATTTAGGAGGCTTATCCCTATTGTAGAATAAATATTATTTATTTAAATAAATTAATTGTTTAATTTATTTATTTAAATAAGATTAGAATTGTTCTAATTGATTTATTCACAACCTTAGGTTTAATATGGAGAACCTAAAGGGTCACACCATAAAAGGAAGAATAATTATTTAAGAAGTTAATGGCATAATCGTAATAATATGTTATGTATATTTAATTTAATCTATGGTGATAGAATAAATTAAATATCTTAATATTTATTATTTAATATTTTAGAAATATTAAATATAAATTAATAAGAGGAGTCTTATTAATATTATTACAATTATTATTATTATTTTAATTTCTAAAAGAGTTTAGGAATTAATTTAATATAAATATTCTCATTTATTCCTAATTGGATTAGGAAAGAAAATTAGTTAAAGGAGTTTAATTAATTATCCCTAATAAGATTAGGGAGCTTAATTAATTAAAAGAATTTAATTAATTAAATAAAACCTAATTCCTTAATTGTTAGGTGTTGCCTACATACATAAATAAGAGGAGTCTTATTATGGGTGATGTGGTTGTTGACTTTTTACAACATAACGTAATTTCAATAGTTGGAGAAGACGCACTTTTTTCTATCTGAGATAGGAAAAACTAGGGTTTGAGCCAATCACCCTTCTTCTTGAAAATTCTTTTTCCTGGTGGATCACCTCTCAGAGGCCATACACTTGGGTGGCTTACATTGATCAAAAGGAAGAATCTACTAGGAGATTGAGGAGATCGTGGAGAAGTAGGAGGTGAACTCGTGCACGAGAATCTCGTTTCTATAAGGGTATGATTTCATAATTTCTTATTCTTCGTTTAATTAATAATTGTGCGTAAAGGGTGATCCAGGTATATGGTTTGTATAAAATTTTAAACTCTGATTTTTACACGTTTCCGCTTATTTATGCAATTTGATTCCTATAAATAGAGGGCTAAGTTAGAATTGAAAATCACACGGTAATATTCACGATATCGACATTATTCACGTATCGACTATTCATCGAAAAATAAAATTTCTTCTTTTCAGTCAAAATATCTATTTTGGATACTAGCTTTTGATTGTATCCATGTTTTGATCATTCTTGAATTTTACACCACTATGATTATTTTGAGGTATTGTTGGACATGGATAAAACAAAGTACGAATCCTCGAATCCATAATATTTGTCATTTTGTTTCTTTGGATTCGATTCTTTAAAAGTATTTTCATCATCCTCGGTCTTAAATGATGATAGTATTGAATATCTTTGGCTGTAGTGCAAAGATGAATGATTTTGAAGAATATCTTTGGCCCGTAGTGCAAAGATGAATGATTTCGATGAATATCTTTGGCACAGTAGTCAAAAGATGAGCAGTGTTTAAATGAACACGACCGATCGATGAATATCTTTGGCCTTTAGTGCAAAGATGAGCAGTGTTGAGATGAACATGATCGATTGATGAATATTTTTGGCACTGTAGTGCAAAAGATGAATATTTGATTTGAGATGAATATTGATTGATGTTACGGGGATAAAATATTGATGATGGATTATTAAATTCATAGATTATAGTAGATTTCATTTCTACGTAACTCTTACATGAATTATTATTTCATTTGCGAATATTGATCCGAAACTTGTTGTTTATCATTGTATTCTATCGATTTTTTCCTGTTGGAGACTAACGATAATTTGTTGTATATTATCTTAGTCATAACATTCTTTTGGGCTAATTGAGCTCACCCTTTTCTTGTTGTTCCATTTTTCTTCTCGGGAGGCGAGAATGTAGCGAGTCTTACTAGTGGGGTATGGAATGAAGGTTCTAGAGAGAGTTGTTTAGTAGTCCTCACCATTATTGTAAAATAATGTATCAATAAATGTGATGAGGATTTATTTGAGTATAAATATTGTCAGAAGATAATATTTGTATTTAAACTCACGATTTTATTGTTGTGATAATAAAGTTGTAGTTGTTTTTTATACCATGTATTTGGCGACTCAGAATGGGTTGGATGGAATGGACCTATTTTGGGGTCGTCACGGTTAATGTATCGAGCTTAGGGATATGATCTCTGGCGGAGATCGGGGAATAGAACTAGGAGGGAGAGGCGAGTAAATCCTTTCTTGCTAGTGTGTCCTACCTAAGCTTATTTGTTAGTTGGTCGGTATATAGGGATATTATGTGATTGATTTCCTTAATTAACCCTTGTTTTATGATGATTTGAGAATGTCGATCGAGAATATTAATAGTGGTGTAAATGAGACCGTGGAGATGCTGTACTTAACAACGAGGAGAACGTGCAACAGTCGTGGCAATGTACCTCTGTGAATAACACCACCGAAAGCGAGATGATGAACGAGGGGATGTTTAAAAGCTTTTGCGAGTTCATGCAAAAATCGCAGACGAGGAGACTCGTGTTCAAAATATAGGAGGAAATGATAGCAATTCATGGGTGGTCACGACCAAGCGATTCAAAAGTTGGGACCACGAATTTAAGGGAAAGCGAGATCCGATCATGGCGGAAACATGGGTCAAGCAAATTACCAAGATATTCGATGTCTTGGGATGTGCGGAGGAACGAAGGTTCCATTCGCTACTTTTATGTTCGTGGCGAAGGCGGACTCATCGGTGGGAGTGCGTGAAGCGTACTCCATCCAACCGCACTCAAAGATGTCGTGGGAGCGTTTGAAACTATTTAATGACAAATACTTTCACGAAAGTGTTCGCTATATGAAGGAAGTGGAGTTTATTAGACTAGAAAGCGAGAATAACATGGCGGTGTCCCAAAGACGAGGCGAAGTTCGCGGAGTTATCGAGTTTGCACCTCATTTGGTGGAGAATGAGGAGCGTATGACGCGGATGTTTCTTAGAGGTTTGAAACCCAGAGCGTCGTCGTATCTCATTTCTCATAAATTTTCTCTATTCAAATGTTGTCAACAGGCTCGATTGTTAGAGCGAGATAACGATACGTTCAACCGAGGGACCATAAACGAGGATCATCTATCAAGATAGCGATCATCGAATAACGATAACCAACGGAGAAAGAAGAATACGGACAAAGGCGGTAACCACTCCGGTGGTAATCATGGGCATGAAAATAGAAGAAGCGAGTGGGAGGAGATTTTAAAGAGGAGATTCAACAACGACTATTTGAAGACGCCGCGCCGAGAGCAACTAGTTTTATGGAGGAGAAGCGACCACCGGTCAGTATGTTACAAATGCGGAAAGAGGGACATATCGCACCAAACCGCCCACACAACGGTTTAAGGTATGTTATAATTGTGGAAAAGAAGGACATATCGCTTCGAGATTAGACGATATCGAAACCCGATCCGGTGAATGAATGGTGACTCAAAAGGATGTCCCGTAAAAGTCAAAGTCGGTTCTTGGAAGAGCGTTTGTCGTGGCCGGTTAAAATGCGAGGAACCCGAACGAAGTTAGCACGGGTTAGTTAATTATAAATTCTTGCGAAGTTTATACCTTACTAGATAATCTGGGTTCTACCCATTCTTTTATCTCTCTTCTTGCGCTCAACGTTTGAACTTGACTACGGAGAAATTAGACTTTGACTTATTTATGGAGACTCAGTTAGGAGAAACTTTCATTACATCCGTTGTTTAAAAATCTTGCTTGATTCAGTTGGGCACTATCACATTACACTGTTAACCTTATTTCTATTGAGATATTTGCTTTTGATGTGATTTTAGGGATTGATTGGTTAACTACTCATCATGCCAAATTGATTGCTTTTGTAAGGTTGTTAGTTTTCATATTCCTAAGCAACCTGTTATTCGAACTCAAGCGAATAAACCATTATTTTCATATCAAGCCATGAAGTCATTCGTTTATTACGGATGTCAAGTTTTCTTAGCCCATGTTATGGATTTGAATAAAGACACGTCAGATTTGAAAAATATTCCTGTTGTTATTGATTTTTCCCGACGTATTTCTGAAAGAATTTCTTGGTTTACTCCCAAAGACCGATATTAAATTTTGTATCGACTTTGAAACCCAGACAAAACTCATTTCTAAAATCTCATATCGAATGGCTCTATTGAACTTCGTGAGTTAAAATTCAACTATAGAATTTGATACCGAGCCTTTATCTTGTGACTTCCTTTGTGGAATTCTGCGAAGCGAGAACTCTCTGTGGGGACACCATATTAGATGCGATAGTAAATTGATAGGTGTCATTGTAACGCGTGTTATCCAAGGTTGGGATATGAGTCACGATTGAGAACAACCTAAAGTCAGTAATCGAAATACGTAGCTTTCAAGCTTAGTTGGTTATTATCGGAGATTCGTTGAAGGATATTCTCGAATCGCTATTCCATTAACGTAGTGACTCATAGAGATACAAAATTCAAATGGAGCAAGGAATGTGGGAAGAGCTTGAAGAACTCAAGAGGAGACTCATTTCAAAGATATGTTCGACCGTGCCATCCCGGAAAAGCTTAACGTGGTAGCGGCGTGTTGAGTAGAAGATCGTATACAAGTCTGAAAGTACAATATTGTCAAAGACTCATTTCAGATAATATACAAATAATAGAGATGGAGATGAAAACTCTAGGTACCCACGTGATGATATACTGAGTATAATCGACTTTTAATCGATAAAGTTAAAGTCGTTCAAGCCACACACCGGAGTGATGAATTTGAAGAAGGAGGTGCAAGAAGTTGTTATTTTAAAAGCGAGAATCGGTGAGGTGAGGAAAGCTCAAACCTTCGATTTATTAATCCATTTGAAATTTTCGATCGAATAGGAAGCGTGGCCTATAGACTCGTTTTACCACAAAGTATGGCGTGTTCATAACGTTTTTCATGTATCGATGTTACGTAAATTTGTGGACGATTCAAACACGTCGTTCGAAAGTTAGAACCCGGACGAGATAGCCAAGACTTAACACGAGGAGGTACTGTCAAGATTTTGTAGAGGAAAGAACATGACTATATGTGTTAGAGGTTATACCATAAGTTAAAGTTTTGTGGAGAAACCATGCTATTGAGGAAATGACACGGGAGTTGGAAACGAAAATGAAAGCGAGGTATTCTCATCTTTTCAAAACACACAGTATCGTCACGCCAATTTCGAGGACGAAATTTCATAAGGAGGGAGGTTGTAAGACCAGAAAATTTTTAAATAAAAGGAATTTCCTTTATTTATTATTTTGAAATAGTAAGGGTGGATTTGATTAATGTGGATAGTTAAGGGTTAAATATGCAAATATTTCAAAATAAGCAAGTGGTTATAAAATATTCATTTTTGTGGGGAATATTCGTTTGGTCGTGGAATATTAAATCTTTGTCGGGAATATTAAATGCGTGACCAGTATGACCATGTGTGGGCCCCATAACTGAAAGCGATTGGATGAGGAAAACGATAAAGTTTGGGTGGTTTTAAATAACTTGGCGTAGTTATTACCAATTAAGATTGTCGTTGGAATACCCGAATTGGTTAAAATACGATGAATGGCGTGGTTGCACAAGAAGTAGCACTGCGGTATCAAGATGATGATTGTTGAATTATTGATTAAATGCGTAAGATGGCACTACTCGATAATTATTACGGTGAGTTCTTGTTCGATAGTTTATTTTATTGATTCAATAATTCTTTGCGTTGGTATTTTATATTATTGTTGTTTGATAATTGTCATCGCATGAGATTTCCCATTATCGGATCGATAATTCATATTATTTGAATAATATTATTAGATAACATTATTGGCGATGTCAGAAAGTTCGCATCAAGGAGAGGTTTGGTCACCTAATCAAGGCGCAAGAAGGAGAGATCCTTATTGGAAAGCCCCCCTCTTTCACAGAGCAAATTTTGGTCATCGTAAATGTGATTACGTAATATTATTTGTGAATAATTAATTATTGATTCATATGATAAGGAAATATTTATTTTATATGAATATAAATGATGGATTTATTTATGTGGTTATTAATGAAGGAATTAATGTTGAGGTGTTTTGTCAGTATTTTATCGGATTGGAGCTATTAAAAGATCAAATCGGTGTTATTCTGACTTTATCAAGGTGAGTTATAAATCCGATCGTTGGATTGTGGTAATTTTTGGGTATGTTTTACATACATAAGTTGAGTATATGTCCACAAATTTTGAACGAATTAAAAATGTACGAATGATTTGTTGTGAATTTTAAGAGGTGCTGGATTCGGAAATTAGGTTTATAATTGATTTTGGTGGAAAATTCTAGAATTGAGTGGGCCCCACTTGTGGTTGGTGAAAAAATGTCTTTGAATTTTATTTCAAATGTGGTGGTTGGCAATAGTAAGCAGGTAAAGCCATCAGTGGCAGAAAGTCAAGTCTGCCTTGGTGGGCTAACATTTTCCTATAAATAGAGGGCTAAGTTAGAATTGAAAATCACACCGTAAACAAAGTTTTTCTCTCTTTCTCTCTATATTATTGGCGTATTTTGTGAGTATTTAGATACTTTGAGAGTTCTTTGTCAAGATCAAGTTTCATTCAAAGATCACTTGAGACCTTTCCTTAGAAATCTTGATTCTTTGAGGTAAGAGATATTATTTTTTTCGTAATGATATTATTTCTTCAATATCATTATGTTGAAATATTGGTTGGTACTTTTTATCAAATTTAGAACTTTTTCATGTCGGGTTACTATTCATGAGTTCTTATTCACGAGTTACTATTCATGAGTTCTTATTCACGAGTTACTATTCACGAGTACTATTCATGAAGCGTGAAAATGTTTTTTGTGGAATTTCTATCTTTTGGTGTCTGGAGTTCTTATTCATGTATATACGACATTTATTCACGTCAAATATCTGACCAGACTATTCATCAAAAATAAAATTTCTTCTTTTCGTCCAAAATATCTATTCTGGATACTAGCTTTGATTGTATCCATGTTTTGATCATTCTTGAATTTTACACCACTATGATTATTTTTGAGGTATTGTTGGACATGGATAAAACAAAGTACGAATCCTGAATCCATAATATTTGTCATTTTGTTTCACTGGATTCGTTCTTTAAAAGTATTTTTCATCATCCTCAGTCTTAAATGATGATAGTATTGAATATCTTTGGCCTGTAGTGCAAAGATGAATGATTTCTGAAGAATATCTTTGGCCTGTAGTGCAAAGATGAATGATTTCTGATGAATATCTTTGGCCTGTAGTGCAAAGATGAACAGGTGTTTAAATGAACATGACCGAGTGATGAATATCTTTGGCCTTTAGTGCAAAGAAGATGAGCAGTGTTGAGATGAACATGATCGATTGATGAATATCTTTGGCCTGTAGTGCAAAAGATGAATATTTGATTTGAGATGAATATTGATTGATGTTCTGAGGATAAAATATTGATGATGGAATTTATTAAATTCATAGATTATAGTAGATTTCATTCTCTACGTAACTCTTCATGAATTATTATTTCATTGCGAATATTGATCCGAAACTTGTTGTCTATCATTGTATTCTATCGATTTTTTTCCTGTTGGAGACTAACGATAATTTGTTGTATATTATCTTAGTCATAACATTCTTTTCTTGGGCTAGTTGAGCTCACCCTTTTTCTTGTTGTTCCATTTTTTTCTTCTCGGGAGGCGAGAATGTAGCGAAGTACTAGTCGGGGTATGGAATGAAGGTTCTAGAGAGAGTTGTTTAGTAGTCCTCACCATTATTGTAAAATAATGTATCAATAAATGTGATGAGGATTTATTTGAGTATAAATATTATGCAGAAGATAATATTTGTATTTAAACTCACGATTTTATTGTTGTGATAATAAAGTTGTAGTTATTTACGTACCATGTATTTGGCGACTCGAGAATGGGTTGGATGGAATGGACCTATTTTGGGGTCGTCACAACTCTCATTTATTCCTAATTGGATTAGGAGGGAAAATTAGTTAAAGGAGTTTAATTAATTACCCCTAATAAGATTAGGGAGCTTAATTAATTAAAAGAATTTAATTAATTAAATAAAACCCAATTCCTTAATTATTAAGGCGGGTTGCCCACATCTATAAATAAGAGGAGTTTTATTATGGGTGATGTGGTTGTTGACTTTTACAACATACGTAATTCCAATAGTTGGAGAGTACGCCCATTTTCTATACAGATAGGAAAAACTAGGGTTTGAGCAATACCCTTCTTCTTGAAAATTATTTTTCCTTGGTGGATCACCTCCAGAGGCCATACACTTGGGTGGCTTACATTGATCAAAGGAAGGAATCTACAGGAGATTGAGGAGATCATGAGAAGTAGGAGGTGAACTCGCACACGAGGAAGCTCGTTTCTACAAAGGTATGATTTCATAATTTCTTATTCTTCGTTTAATTAATAATTGTGCATAAAGGGTGATCCGGGTATATGGTTTGTATAAAATTATAAACTCTGATTTTTACACGTTTCCGCTTATTTATGCAATTTGATTGCGTTCATGAATATTACAAACCTAACATGAACTTGGTAAATTGGAGCATCTTTTTGAATTGTGAGTCTTGACATCTTGATTTTCTCTCATATAATTTTCTTGTTTGATCCTTTATTTATTTAAAGTTTGTTGGTCATTCTTTTGTAGGAATCTTGCTAATAACAATTTGGAAGGGCAATTCCTCGGAACATTAGTTCTCTGACCGCATTGAATCGGATGTAAGAAATCTAAATTCAATGAACGACCTTGGAGTATTACAATTGTGGATGTCGAAATGTTTTTCTTCTTGGATTCATTTCGATTTTTATGATTTTTTATCGTTTCATTTATTTTTTCTTCTCCTGTAAATTGTAATTCAAATGAGAGGTGAAGAAGTCATTATCATCTTGCACTTACATTTCTAAACTTTACTTGATATGCCTATTAGTTAGCTACCCGTGGGGTAATGCTACAGATTCAAAAAAAAATACAAAGTAGCTTAACTGTAATTAGTTGATGATTCATCATACATGGGTGGTCCTAATGCTTATTATCAACCACAACCATACCCATCATTTTGTATTCACTTTTAGTAACCATTCTTTAGTTAACAAAGCACTATATGCTGGCTGTTGGGTCATGATATTTTACATAGTGGGCCGGACTGGTTGGGCCTACTTCTTTGGTTAAATCTATTGGGTCATCTTTGTCGGATTTTGAAAGCCTTGGATCGGGTTGATTGAACCATCCCATCAGATGACTAAATATCTTCACATGGGCCGAGTTGGTTAAATCTACCAAGTCATTTCAGTTGTGCCCGATCAGTTGGGTCTTCTTTGTTGAGTCGGGTCAGTGGGCTGACCCAACATATATTCAAATATCTACATCTTTGACCGGTGATGATGACAAAGATATGGCTGACTGATATCTTACATCGCATTAATGAGGATTAGACAGTCGGCCAGCGGTGGACAGAGGGGATGGGATTAACAGTGTCGAGAGTCGGTTGTTTGCATGGCGAATCTTGGAGTATATGATAACAAATATATCACAGCAAGGAACACATCCACAGGACGGGAGAAGGTAACTGATATTTATTGCTCTCAAGTCACTAGATATTTATTCCTCCATTGTTAACCTTGTTATCGCCTGTACTGACTCTTACGCCGGAGCTATCCCCCGACGGTCCAAGCCGTCAAGCTTGTGGTGTTGATCATGTTTATTGTACAGGATCAGAACATCTTACGTTATTGGGATGTGGCAGAAGATCTTGGCATTAACATTGGTGCTAGAAGGAGGGTTGTGTTCTAGTGTCCTTGAGTTTTCAATCATAAAGTTTCATTTGTTCTACGTCGGAAAGAATGGTGAGGAGTAGAACTAGTACATCGAAGGGACAACCGATGGCTGTAAGTTCATCCTTGCCTCGTGTTTCAGTTAAAGATCATTTGGGTCCTTTCAAAAGTACTCTTGAGAGTATGCGCCTTCCAGCGTGATTCGAGGGGTTCTCGTTCGAGTGCAGTGGTGGTGAAGCTTAGAAGGAGGTTGGTCTTTCTTCTTGACAAGGAACGTGATCATGGCCGAAGCGAGTAGAAGGCACCCACCTAGAACTCAAAGACCAAGTGATCAGACGACAAAAGGTCGCCAAGTGGCGAAGATGGCGACGTAAAGCAGATAAAGCTTTGGAGGTTCTCTTGAAGCAGAGCGAGGATATAGCTGAACATGTACTTCGGATTGCCGAGCTGAAGGACGAGGCTTCCAATTATGAGCAGGTCCTTCGGAAGGCAGAGCTGGAGCAGGTCCTTTGGATGGTAGAGTTGGTGCAGATCCTTCGGTTGGCAGAGCTGGAGCAGGTCCTTTGGATGGAAGAGTTGGTGCAGATCCTTCGGTTGGCAGAGTTGGTGCAGATCCTTCCGATGGCAGAGCTGGAGCAGATGCTTCGGATGGCAGAGCTGAAGGACAAGGCATCCAATTATGTCCAGTCTGAAAGACGTAGTAAAGAAGTCTATACACTTTGAAGACATCTCTCAAGATGATCCTCATGATCGAAGAAGACCAAGGAACCATACTCTTGAGCATCCGAATAGGGTACCTCACTCTATCGGTTCTTGGGATTATGGTCGTAGTAGACGAATAAGTTGATCCAGAGAGTATACACCTTAGAATACAAATAAGGCATTCTGCCTCGAGTATTCTCACCACAGTGACAAAAATCTCCACCAAAATAGATCCAGAAATCATACTCCCGAGAATCCACTGAGGGCACACCGCCCTGTGGGTACTTGTCTTCGGAGAAATCCATCTAAAGCTACAAAAGACCGGACCGTTCAGAAGAAGCTTTGAGGAGGTTTATGTCCCAATTAGTAGAAGTAGAGCTCATGGATGTTGTGTGCAGACAAATATTCTACTTCGGATAATCAGTACAGCAGGCTGTCAAGTTCAGATTCAGCACAAAAGATTCACTTTTTCACAATTGATCTTCTTCTTATTGGTCCTAAGTTCACAATGGAGTAAGGAGGACGGGGGGGACTCGCTGACCATTCGATGGTAGCCTTTTTGGCAGGTGGTCCTTATGAATTTGTCAGGCCCTTCGGGGTAGGCAAACTTCATCGATGTAAGGAGGACGGGGTGGACTCGCTGACCATTCGATGGTAGCCTTTTCGGCAGGAGTGTCCTTATGAATTTGTTCTACCGCGAGTGGTAGACAAATTCCATGGTCCTTTTAATTTTGATTTACCGCGAGTGGTAAACAAAATGCACTGAAGTAAGGAGGTATGGTCGGACTCGCTGGCCATTCAATGGCAGCCTTATTGTCAGGAGTGTCCTTATGAATTTGTTCTACCGCGAGTGGTAAACAAATTCTATGGCCCTTATAAAATTGTTCTACCCCGAGTGGTAAATAAATGTCCTTATATACTTGTTCTACCCCGAGTGGTAAACAAGATCTTGATGGTGCAAGGAGGATCAACCGAATTCACCTTACGCATGATCTGTCTCACACTTCGGTAACAATAAGTATGCATTACTTTATTTTGTTCAAGTGTTGAGTTCGGATTATATTATTATTGTTCTTAACTGTTATATAATTTGCTTGATTATTGACTAACAGTTTAAGATAAGAGGCAGCTGTGCATTTTTCACGTTGATGAATGATGAATTATTGACAAGAAATGTTCACCCAGAAGTAATAAGGCATGAAGTTGATATTTTATTAATATAAACTGTTCACAAAAAGTTAGAATTTTTGCAGAAAGTTCTACAGCTAAAGGTAAAAGGGAGGTCATCTTCAGGCTTCTTCCTTGTCAAACAAACACCGTCGCCTAAAGAGTCTAGAAAAGATAGATCTACCGTCAGCGACAATCTTTTCTTGCCTTTACTTCGGCAGATTTCATATCCTTTGGCATATATATGGACGATCCCATCGTCAAATTTCGGTGAGTTTTTTCAGATTCGCGCTGGATCTCCTTACAAATATCTTGATCCAAGCAAGGACCCAAGTTCTAAGGGCAGAAGTTATCGGAGTTCCTCTTCAAGATTTTGACGAAGTGCTATATATCTTGCCTCTTTAGCGTGGATATTGTTATTTTGTTTCGCCAAGCTCTGATTGGACTCGGCCAGATCTTCATTCTTCTTCGTCAAAATTTCATTCTTCGGAAGCAGGTCAACATTTATATCTGTGATGACCCGATGTGTGGCCTTGATCGTCTCCAACTCTTTTTTGACCTTGTCGAGATCCTTCCGAAGTCACTCATATATTGTTGAGAAGAACAATGTCAAGGTTGCTTCTTTCTTTTGCCAACACAGACTTCAGAATGGCTTTCTCCCTTCGGGCGGCATTCTCTTCGGTATCCTCTTCGGCTTCTTTATATTTAGGACCGGGCGCTTAGAAGATAAGCGTTTGCATCATATGACCAATATTAATCAATCAGTTCAAATTGATGGTCAAATATCAACTTCCTTTAGTCTGGTATTTCAGTCCTTCATCCATCAGTTCCATGATGTAATTATTACCGAATCGATGATCATCGGTGTAGCCACAACGTCGGGACTAGATTCAGAAGAGGATGGTTTTTGTGGCGAAGGTCGGAGTTATTCGGGATGCGGTGAAATATTTGTCATTGTATGTTCCGCTGGAGCGGGCTATTTAAATTGACTTCCGATCTTAATTTATGTTGCCATTTGATGTTCATCAGATGGGCCTCGGTAAGCTATATTTTGGGACTTTATTGATTATAATTCCTTTTGCCCTGAAATGATGCCATTTGTAGCCTTTCATTAAACATCCTGTTTAATAAAAGACTGGGGGGCAATGTTGGGTCATGATATTTTACATAGTGGGCCAGACTAGTTGGGCCTACTTCTTTGGTTAAATCTATTAGGTCATCTTTGTCAGATCTTGAAAGCCTTGGATTAGGTTGATTGAACCGTCCCCATCGGATGACTAAATATCTTCACTTGGTAGAGTTGGTTAAATCTCCGAGTCATTTCGGTTGGGCGCGGTCAGTTGGGTCTTCTTTGTTGAGTCGGGTCAGTGGGCTGACGCAACATATATTTAAATATCTACATCTTTGACAGGTGATGATGACAAAGATATGGCTGACTGATATCTTACATCACATTAATGAGGATTGGACAGTCGGTCAGCGGTGGACAGAGGGGATGGGATTAACATGTGTCAGGGGAGTCGGTTGCACGCAAAACTGAATCTTGGAGTATATGATAACAAATATATCACAGCAAGGAACACATCCATAGGACGAGAGAAGGTAACTGATATTTATTGCTCTCAATTCACTAGATATTTATTCCTCCATTGTTAACCTTGTGATCGCCTGTACTGACTCTCACGCCGGAGCTATCCCCCGACGGTCCAAGCCGTCAAGCTTGTGGTGTTGATCGTGTTTATTGTGCAGGATCAGAACGTCTTACGTGATTGGGACGTGGCAAAAGATCTTGGCGTTAACACTGGCCATGTGCATACTGTTGGTACAAACTAGTTTATAAAACTATGTTGATTTATCTATGGCTGAGGTTGCCCTCTTACGTTTGTATGGTGAAACTTCCCAAAATGATTGTTATATTATTTAGTGTATGCCCTTGATATCATCCATAACCATCACCGATTTTCCGCAACAAATCCTTGGTTGGTTACGATTGGAATGGCTTTTGGTCTATTATTGGGTATGCAAAGTTGGGTTTGTTTGGGTCTTGTTTATCTGCAGGAAATGTTTTTTGTTGTAGTAGGTTGTATGGGTACTGTTGCATGGGTTGGCATATGCAACCTCATTTCGCATGTGTTATCTTTGTTAGCTCTTTTGGTAAAAGGTTGTTGGGTCCCGCTTGTGGTTATCTTGTAGCGTAGTTGCGACTTTGCTCTTCGCTCCAAATTTTGTTGGACTCGTGAAATTCGCCGCTCACTTGAAGGTTTGTAGCATTATATTATTTTCAATTTTTTGAAAGTTCAATTGAGTCATGTCATGTTCCAGAATATGTACGTGTGCACTCATCTAAGATAATGAATTTATATCATTGCAATATTGTTCTTTTACTGAATATTATTTTTATTACTTTGATTTCTCCTCTATGCACGACTATACATTCAAATTATAAGAAAAAGATAAATGTCCGTTTTTCTCAATCTCCTATCATTTTCTTAGGCATTCTAAAAGCTTAGCTGCCATTATTACTGGAAACGCTATGGTATTAATTACTAAAAAACATAATAAGGTTAAAATATTTAAAAATATTTGCCGCTGTGGTTTTTTTTCTTTTTTTTTTAATTTTAAATTAAGGTATGTTAACATGTAAACTCTCCCATTTATGAATTTGAAAAATAGGGGAAATTTAACTCAAAAAATCAGTCATAAATTTTAATCTTTTTATTGGCTTATATACACAAGTATCCTAATTTACAGTGTACATTAGTACCACGTAGCAAATTTATTGTCTTTTTCTCCTTATGAGCAATACGGTGTACATTAGTACCACGTAGCAACTCTATTGTCTTTGTGTATTAATTTTGGCACTAAGTGCCTCTGGTGACCTATTTGCTTCATTTTCTTGATTTTGCTATTATTTTTTAATGTACAGGAAGACTGCTTCTACGACCTGCCTTACAATACTAGGTATCAAATTTCCGTGATACGTTTACGGAAGACAAGGGACGAAATTATACTTTGATTGAATAACTGAGGTAGCTTTAGATGGTTAATTGTAAAGATAATGAATGATATGTAGTGGATGTGACGCCCCCAAATTCGGGTACTTGAAACCCAAACTCGGTGCTTCACGATACCATTTCTATAGCTGAATAATGCTAATAATAATAACAATAATATAACGTTCAAACTTAATTTAAATATGCATCAAAGTTTTACTCCCAGGTACGAGACCTTTAAACATTCATTACATCATAGATAATAAGTATCATTGTCTTAATAAAGTATAACTATTACACAACATATTAAAAATCTCATTCTTACAACTTTCATTTCCCCTTGTTCTTACATGAGCCTTCAGGTTGATCATACTTAACTGAAAACATTTAAATTTAAGAAAGAAAGAGCATTGGATTGCCCAGCAAGTAATAACAACAATATATATTAGCTGAAAGAATTAAATGTTTTCTTTGAAAGACACTTCTACAACGAATCAACAGTTGTGAAGTAAGCTGAACCAATAATAACAACATATCATTTCAATATGGAATTTTTTTGAAACTATGTACAGACTATAACTGGAGATCAGTCAACATACTATGAACATTGTTTTCTATTTTCGAAAAGGTTAAACAGAAATTCATCTACAAACCATCATAACTTAAGGGCACAGGGGGGTGATCAGCCCGTTATGCCCTGTATTGATCAATACTACATGAAAGAACGATATTATCGTTCACTCTATAAACCTTAGGTGCACAAAAGTTTTCCCATATTCGGGATGTTCATACTTAGTTGGGAATCCGAACCAAAACAATCTGGTTGGATACAATAATGTTCTATCTTGTTCAACAATATTTTTATGTCTAGCTGAATCAAATAGCTTAGACGGCTTTTTAAGTCAATGTATACATACTTGAAATCAATAAGTATGTATCAACATATGATTAAATCAATTGTTATCCAAGTGGGGACACTTATACAACCCTATATACTGATTAATCGAGCAGAATAAATATCTCGAATTATCTGATAATACAATGATCGGATAATGTAAGAACTTATATGAATACAAAGATTGGATACATAATCAATAATAATAGAGTTAATAATCCGCACAATAATAATATAATTACGAAAATTTCTTACTCATGTCCATTCGATAAAGTAAATGCAAAAGTAGGATAATTATGCGAGTTCTTTAACGCCATAATAATGCACTTAGATTAATCTTTTATACTGACGACTATCATTAATAAGATCATTCGTTCGATTAGAATAATATATCGTAACACACAACACCGCTTATATACATTGCGATCAAGACATAACCTAATCACTTTATTACTATGTTTAACAACCATTGAATCACAAATAATCACATATCTAATTACATTATCTAAGTTCAGATCAATTTTAGAAAACACGATTTGCAAAACTGACAACTTTATCGTAATAATTATCGAAGTCTAAGACTCGTCACCGTAACTTAGTATCGGTCATATTATTTTTAAATGACTTATAATAATTTTAAAACATTTATTAAAATTTATCATGAATTTTCAAACATCTAATCATTATTAAATGATTTAAGTATTAAACAATCCTATTATCATTAATATTTAATTAATATTAAACTATTAATGAACTCATTTCAAAATATTAAAGTTATTTATAATAACTTAAAATACTTTTAAAGTATTAATATTACCCTTAAATGATTTTTAAAACATTTAAAATTATTTTAAATAATTACCATTAATATTTAAATATTAATGTACTATTTATCAAAATATTAAAAGTCATTATTTATAACATAAAATATTTTTAATTCATTTATATCCTTTTAAATGATTTTGAAATTAATAAAACCATTTTTAAACTATTTATTATTAAATAAATTTAATATCATTAATAATAAATTAATAATTATTAATATTAAATTATTAATGAAATTATCCTTTAAATATTAAAAGTTATATTTTACAACTTCAAATATCTTTAAACACTATATTTTCATTTAAAATGATTATTATAATATTAAAATCATTTTTAAACTAAATTATTTAATATAATTATTAAATAACTTTAATATCATTAATAATAATTAAATAATGAATTTTACCTTTAAATATTGAAAGTTATATTTTATAACTTAAAATATTTTTAAATAACTTATTAATATTTAAAATGATTTTTAATATAATAAAATTATTTTTAATTAATTTATTTAATTACTTTAGTAAATAACTTAATTATCATTAATATTAATTTATTAATGAAATTTATCACAAAATATTAAAAGTCATTAAAAATATTTTCTTATATCATAACATAATTTTAAATGATTTTTTAAATATAAAATCATTTTTATCTAATTTATTTAATATTATAATTAAATAAATTAAATACTAATAATATTTCAAAAATATTAAATATTTATGAAATATACTTAAAATAATTAAAAACTAATTTTCAGAATTTAAAATAATTTTTAATAATTTATCTGGTATTTTTAATAATTAAAAACTATTTTTTTCTATTTATTTAATGAAATTAAATAATTTTTGGAAAATAAAAAATATTGTATGTCGCTAAAGGGCCCTATAGCGACGAAACTTTTGCTATAGGTGTTCTTGAGCTGTTCTTGGCCAAACCTAGAAACCAATGTCAGTTGATGAGGTAGCTAGTTTGACCAATAATAGTTTGTAAAACGTGATGATTCTGGGCATGATCTTGGTCAGATCGTGTAGTACTCCTGCAAGACTACAGGATCCAGCCACCAACAGGTTCATAACATGACTGAATTTCAAGATCTAGGCTCATAAACAAGTTGTCAAAGCTGTTCTTCATTTCTGGGTTACCTAGAAATGAAGAACAGTTCGACTGTTCACTTTTGGTCTCCCATAACTTATGATCCCGGTATTGTTTCTGTGATTTAATCTTTGCAGTAGGTAGCCAAAATGTACATGAAGGAATAGATCACATATAATCACCATAAGAACAATTAACGCGTCAAATATTAATCGGTCAACTCATGTCAGAAATCACGATCATACGTTCTCTGGGTTACCCAGAAAATGGAAATCGTGATCTTCTTACATGGTTTGACCGTACACTACATGAATTCTGTTATTCATTTAGATGTTATATAAGCTTAAATATGTAGAATAAAAAACAAACAACAAACTTATTACAACAAAAGAATCCAAACAACTAACAACAGAAAGATCTGGGCCCATGAACTTGTCGTCGAGCTTTCTGGGCAAGTTCACGGTCGCCTTGATTTCCACCGATCAATCTTGGAATCAACATGGTTTGACCACGAATAACGTGCAATCTAAAACTTATATAGGCATGCCTCTTGATCCAGAGCACAGATCGCATAGCAGACTATAACTATAAACTTTCAAAACACAAAAATCATTAAAGATCACAGAGATACAAGGCCTGACATTTGTTGCCATAAACAAAAGCAAAAATTTTCCAGATTTTGTAAATCTTCAAATTCGAGCCTCTAGATGTTATGGATCTAACATCTAGCAACCCAGATCATCCTTAGACACTATATCTAACATGTTTAACAAAAAAAATTTAATATCTAACATCAAATCACATGATTTTTAAATTAGGGTTTTTGTGCCTTTTCTAAGATTTGATTTTGATTCTGTTCTTCTGATCTGATATTGGTGTTCGTGGGGATTGATTGGGGACTTATCTAACACCAGAATTTCGTGGGTTTTTGCTTGAGAGAGAATGGCTAAGTGCTTGTGAATATTTTAGGCCAAAAATGAGCACTTTCTCTTTCTTAAATCTAGCAAATCATGTATGCATGTATGGGATAGCTGATCATGTGATGTGTTATAGATTGTAGGCTCATAGGTAGGTCTAGGGTGGCTGGCCAGATTTTGCTAGATCTTGTCTAACCAATAATTCAACATATGGGACAAAAGGGCAAAATTGTAATTTTATTTTAATCTCAAGGGTGTTCTGAATCTAGTATTTATTCACTAGATTTTACATCTTAAAGTTTCTCAAATAATTACTAGGGTTTGGACAATTAAAAATTAAAGGGTAATAAAATTTTATATTAAAACATACTAATTAAATTAGTATTTTTAATAAAAATTAGGGTTTAAATAATTAGGGTTCCTTAACATCATTAGGGTTCCCAAATTAACAATTAGGGTTTTCTAATTATCATTATAATTTACTAAAATAGTAATTAGGGTTTCTAATTTTAGCAAATTAGGGTTTTCAAATAATAATTAGTTTCTCCTAATTATAGAAATTATATAATACATAGTAAAATTCATATAACACAATTACTACACAGTCTCGAACTTATAACCGTGTTTTACAATTAGGGTTTAATAACACGATAAATGGGTTATGCCATAATTTACAACCATTGACCCACCATTATCAGTCAACACATTTATAGTACATATTTATAGCATTGAAAATTAAAATATAATTAATATTATATTATTATTCTCATCCCTTGATCAATACCCAAATTTAGGGTTTGGATTCCATATCTGATTTATTTTTCATATCTAACATTATTAATTAAGTTAAAATAATTAACTTAATAACTGTACTAAAATTCATATAATAAAATAGTAATTATAATAATTCCAATAATCATTTCATATATTATTTAAATAATATAAAAATCATATTTTCATAGAAAATAAATAATAAAGACATTTCTACTATAAAATTAATTATTATAAGTATATAGGTTATAATGATCAATAATTCTAAAATCAAATTATTTGAAATTATTCATGTAATAAAAAAAAAATATTTATCACATATATACATACACATTACTTGGCACATATTCCCTTCTTCAAATAATAAAAAAAAATTATATGCAAAATTTATTATTTATTTACATAGGAAATATCGAGTTATTACATTCACCCTCCCTTATAAGGATTCCGTCCCCGGAATCACCGTTGTAAAAACTCATACGTATATACAGGGGTACATACATACACAATCATTGTAAGTAGACCTTGATCATATTTGATCGAACTGATCTTTAACTATTTATATAAAGCTTATCTTTCTGATTAAACGGAAATTTGATTTCTAAAAGAACTCAAATTCCTCCCTCAAAATTTATTTATAAAATAATTTGCTATATAAAGGAAAATCAAATATATACACGAAAATAAAAGTTATTCGAATAATACCTGGAGTTCCATTCCAAATTTGCTATGATATCTGGACCATCATATCAAGACTAAATGCGGTTGGTTTGTTGGTTGAAGTCGGTCCTGTGATTGCCAAAGTCCCGCTTCCTTTTCCGTGGTTACACTCCCCCCTCTATTTTCTTCTTTCGACAATCCTCACTTTATGTTCAACGATCCACATAGAAAACACCCATTGTTCATCCTTGGGTTAGGGCGGTTGGGAGAGATACGACCCTCTTGTCACTTCACTTGTAACATACAAACTTACCCTTGAGACACTCACAGAGTGATTCTTCCCACATTTCCACATCGAACTATCTGCTTCTTCACACCTTCTTGTTTCACCTGAACATTCCCAAAATAATTCCCCTTTCTTTTCTCACCCCTATTCCCACTATTAGTTTCCACCTTCACAACTCCTATAGTCTTGCTTTTGTTCCTCTTCTCCTTGTTGCAGAGGCTTATGGCCTCACTCCCTCCTCACTATGATAGCCTTTTCCATGAGTCTTTTTAAAAGTATTGATTTGCAACACAGCCACCTTGTTGTAGAGCACGGGTTTTAATCGGCTCGAACCTTCTTGCCTTCCTAGCTCTCAGATCAACTTAATGCGAGCGAACCTAGCTAACTCATTAAACTTTGCGGCATACTCATGCAATGATCATGTTATCCTGCTTTAACTCCATAAATTTTACCTTCATCCTAGCCTGCATGCTAGCTGAGAGGTAGTTTTCGAAAAACAAAGTTTTAATCCTAGCCCAAGTAACTACTCCCTCTCCTGCCCTCGCTTGATTTGCTTCCCACCAAAAGTTCGCCTCTCCTTTCAACATATAAATGGCAAAAGAGGTCTTTTGCCCCTCATCTACCCTAGCAACTACAAACGCCTTTTCTATCTTGTTAACCCATGTCTGGGCTTCTATAGGGTCAGTTGTTCCCCTGAATTCTGGTGGTCCTACTGCCTTGAAGTCTTTGAAGTTTGCCAAGCAATTTTCAGTCGATTCCCCTACTATTTGGTATTCCTCACGATGCTTTGAGCTACCATGTTCGCAAAGTTTTGCATTGGGTCTTGTGGTTGTGTCCTCAAACGATGTTGTTGCATTCTTACGCCCTTTGATTTCGTGTTTGACGTCTTGGCGGCATTATCTGATTACATAAAATCATAAATTTAACTTACATTCTAAACCTTATTTTATAAGTTTATCATGTAACACAAAGTTTTATACAAAACTTATTCCATTAATGATATTTGATTCGTATTCATCAATTCAAAGAACTTTACATAACATAACACATACTACTATCCCTTTGTGACCACAAAAGTCGGGAATTACTGTAATAACTTATACAAAAGTTTGATAATATTACATTACACCCGTACATTATCAAACATACATAATCAACTACTAATCCTACTAATTTCCTAAGTCACGTTCTTTCATCTTTCTTTTCCCTTTCTTGCTCGGAACTGCACACGATTTATTACTCCCGGCTCCCATTTGATCAATTTGGATTTTAAGCTTATCTTGTTCTTCCATAGTTTCTATTAACGCCTTTCAAAATTGGTTATTTAGTAGCTTTTCTAGAGAAGAAATCTTGTTCTTCAGATTCTGTACTTCTGTTGATGCTTGATCAACTCCAACTTTAGTGTCTGAATCACTATCTGTCAGTTCCACCATTTCTGGATCTGGTACTACGTTTTCCAATACCACCACCTCATCAAGGTTGTCTACATTATGAGCCTCTATTTCAGCTTTTGGCTTTGATATCGGCTCTTTCTTTACGATCGGAGAGTATCCTAATTCTTTTCCACCTGACATCTACACACAACTTATCTTGATTAGTAAATAGTATATACACACAGCAAATAATAGTTTTGTAAGAGTTATCTTTTATTTTGTTTAATGATGAATTTATTCAATTCATCTCTTTTTAAACTCTATATGAGTTATCTGTATTTTTAACGTTTCCCTCTGTTCTAAGGTTATAGCCTAAGGTCCATCCCACCTAAGGTTTCTAACCCTAAAGCTTTGATACCAACCTGTGATGCCCCCAAATTCGGGTACTTGAAACCCGAACTCGGTGCTTCACGATACCATTTCTATAAGCTGAATAATGCTAATAATAATAACAATAATACCAAGTTCAAACTTAATTTACATATATGTCAGGAATAAACATGTGAATGATATTCCTATTTAATATTTGATTTGATTATGATATATATGAATGAATATGCAAGTATGCTTGCATTAAGAAAAGTTGTAAGGTCCTTTGTTAGATAATAGAAATATATGTATAAGGACTTAGAATGAATTGATCAAATATGTTAGGTTGATCCTGCATAAGAAAGACAACTTTGTAAAGTCCTTAAAAAGAAAATATGTACAAGGACTATAAACATAGAAAGATCAAGCATGTTAGGTTGATCTTATGATGTAATAGATAGGCTAGTTTGATCGTCGAGCACTGCACCAGAAATCGTAGTCTGCTAGGTGAGTCAAGGTTAACTCGGGAGGTATCGAGGCAGAATAGGAGTATGCAAGATAGTAGATCTCGGAGTTCGTAGACTGCCAGGGGAAACGAAGAAGGATCGTAGTGTATTGAGAAGAGCTTCCTCGGGATCGTAGTGTGCTGAGGAAGTCATGTTCAGAATCGTAGAGACAGCCTGCCTATGAGCCGAACGATCATCTGCTGAAGCCAAGTCCGAAATGTAGACTACACTCAGAGTTGTAGAGCCTAGTGATGCCGAAGCCAAGTCAAGGATCGTAGACTACACTTTGAGATCGTAGAGTCCATTGAGTGCATACAGAGATCGTAGTCGGGCAAGATCAGATGAAGACAACAAGCACAAGGCATAAATCATAGAGTGTCAAGATCTGATCTCAGGATCGTGAGTGTCTCGCACGGTACCAAGTCAATCATAGAGTGTGTAACTACGACTCAATGTAAGTGCTCACAATGCTAAGTCAGAATCGTAGAGCAGATACAGTTCTCAAAGAATGAGCACTCCCAGAATATCCAAAGGTACGAAGCCTTTGGTTGGCACTGCAAAGATGCATTCCACAGTAAGGGAACCAGAGAGCACTCAATGAATGGCATGCAGGTTAACAGAAGATCTCAGCACAAACCCAATCAACATTAAGATTGAGGTGTAAGGCCATTCGTGATGAAGTCTTCCACAAGGAGATCCAAAGAAGACTTCAAAAGCTGAGTAAGGAAAGTCAGCCTATGCAGTAGCTATCAAGTGTACAGAAGACAACGATCTTGGAAGCAACCAAGATCGTAGTGTGTGCCAAACAAAGAAGGAACTGATGGAACGTGAACCGAGATACTGGTCAGCCTTTGAAGAGCAAGGCTAAAGTAATTATGTGCAGGGTTAGTTCATTGATGATAAGTGAACGGGAGATCACAAGGAGAAAGCAAGCTGGACGCGCCACAAATCTGAAGTGTCCTGATGTTCAGAAGGGGACCATTAAGCAAGGAATTAGGCCATCGTTATCGAGAACAGTCGAAGCAAATGTAAGTATCAAGCATCGCACAATACAAGGAAGAGGTGTTCTACATTGAAGATTCAATCAACACTCTTCAGGATCGTAGTGTTAACTCTACAAGTCAACGAGCAACAATCAACAAGACACTACGATCAGGTCCTTGAAGACATGCATCAGAATCGTAGAGTTCGAATATTTGAAGACTAAAGCATTGGCAATGGTTCAATCTGAAGGGTAATATTCGGACAAGTGCTTATTGAGAGCATCGATGCAAAAGGACAACCTATGATCTAGAAATCATAAGAAATAAAGTCTTCAACCTGCCCAAGACAATAAAGTGATACATCTGATAGGGTAGGTGAAACAGTAGACTGCAGCGTCAGAAAAAGTATGACAAGTCACATCAAGCAGTCTACGTCAAGCAACTTGAGATCTTTGAAGATATTTGAATAGCCTTCAACGGCTACTTTCCAACGGAAGGATTGGGAATAAGTATAAATGAGAAAGAGCTTCAAAGATCAAAGGTTACTGGAGTTGTGTATTTTGGAGAAAAGTTGGACTGATCCAATCGAGTGAAAGTGAGTCCGAAGGCTCACTCTACGATCCACCAAGAACACTCAGAAGTCAGATCAAGCAAGAAGTAGAAGTGTGAGTTCTACTATGTAGAAGTAAGAGTTCTACTATATGAAGAGTGTTCTGAACTGCCGAGAGAAAAAAGAGCATCATGCCATCTGGATGTCCATCATGGGAAGACTCTAAGTACAATAGAGAAGAGCCTACAGTCATCTTAGCAAGTCCATCATGAGAAGGAATCAAGTAGCAAGAAGGGAGATCACAAAATCCATCTTGGTGGTAAGCATGAGAAAGCTTCTAAGTACCTAACAGAAGAGCTTACAGTCATCTTAGAAGCCTTTCATGTGCAGCCATGAAGTACCAAGGAGAATGATCTTCAAGGCAGTTCATCAAGGGGTCATCCGAGTAGTTGAGCAACCTAAGAAGTCGAGCATCATGCAACACTCAACCGCTTCTTCAAGGATGATCAAGCCAAGTCGCTAAGGATAGAAGATGTTCGAGAGCATGAAGACATCTCAAAGCTTTCAAAGACCGACTCCAACAACAACAACAAACAAACAACTCAACGAAGCTGTGTGATTCTGAGGGTCCTTGTCCGAAGGACTAAATGAAAGAGGCCAAGAGGGTCCTTGTCCGGAGGGACTAAACAAAGCAGGGCCAAAGGGTCCTTGTCCAAAGGGACTCAATAGAGTTCCAAGTCTGCTTTGGCTTGAAGAGTTCTTGGGAACTAGAGGAGTCCCAAGGCTGCCGGGCTCAAGATTTCTTAGTGAACTGAAGTCCCAAGGCTGCTGGTCTTGAAGGAATCGTAGAGATTCAGGGTGCTGCCCTTCCTTAGTGGAAATCCTGCTAGTTGAAATTAGAAGAGTGGATTAGGAGCTTGAGTCTCTAAACCACTTAAAACCCCTTGTGTCATTTACATTATGTCATTTACATTATGTCTATAACTGTTATAACTGCTATATATGTTCTAACTGCTTACAACTAAACTAACCCAACGAACAATGTATGTATGATTATGAATATATCAATGAAGGGGAATCTTTTACTTATTCCGCTATGCTTGAAAAGATTCTTATGTTTTACATATACATAAATATGAACAATACAACATTAACCAGAAAAGTATTTAAAATAAAAAGGATCTATTCAACCCCCCCCCCCTTCTAGATCTATTGTGCCCTCTAGGAACTAACAATTGGTATCGAAAGCGAGTTCTCATGCTATATTCAAAAGCTAATCGCTTTGAGTCCGATCGTGCACTAACATTGTTCTAAACTTAGTTTATTAGTAAGTAACTTGTTATATGCGGAAGAGCTCACACGTTGGAAATATGTGTATAGGTAAAAATGTATATACACAGAATGTCGCTCAGATTGGTCCATATCCTCGATTCGCTATATCAACGAGACCAATCCTAAACCGCAATCAATCTTGTAGTCCGAAGACCGCACGAGAGAGAGAGAAATGAAAAGACATAAGTGACAAAGAGTAAAGCATTCATCATCCTGAAAGATGAAGAGGTCACGCGTACTAAGAAATGCTGATCGAGAGGAGAAAGAAGATCTTCTCAAACTTATGAGTGACCAACCAAAAACTGGGTGCTATCTCTGTAAACTCAAAGATGTCAAAGATCTTAATGCTTCGACTCTCCTGACCTATATCTTCAAGACCACTACTGATTAATTAAAGGTCAGCAAGAGCAATAAGCTGTCAGGAGCAAAAGTAAAGCCATGCACATCAATACCCAAGCTCAGTATATCTTCAATAAATGACTGTTTTGTTACTGACAGTAAAAAGGTACGGTTCCTCACCATTATTAATGTATACATCATATTTGCACCATCTTATGAACTATGACAGTATTCTGTCAAGAAGTCATAATCGACCTAAAAAGGTGAAGAGAGAAAGTAGTCTGAAGATGGAAAATTCAAATGTCTACAAACTTTCTCTTTAACCAAGTTTTAGGCTGAAGATGACTTCTTGAAGAAAATCTGAAATAGATCATAAGAGTTTCTCAGACCAATTGAATTTTATGTTAAGTAATCATTGCTGGTGTGCTAGTATGTATGTACAAGCCTATGTTCTAGGTGTTTGACAACACACAGAGAATGATCAGTTCTACAAGAGGATCTTGCTGATTTGTAAAAACTGATCACATCCATGAATCAACTAGATACTCATAAATTGTAGAGTTGACTCACACTCTATGAACACTTAAACATTGTGAACATAACCCAGTAAATGATGAAACCATCATAGATAAAGAGTGTGTCATTAATTGTCAAATCCTACACACACTCACCATCATGCATCTCAAATGTATTATCTCAAGATAGTTGCATGCATGAATATGTATGCCAGTGACAAACATGATGATTATCCAGTTAAGAGGAATAGGGGTTTAGAAAACTAACCTAGCAGGACCCATTCAACTACGGGGACCAAAAGTAGAAATTTACTTAAACTTGCAGGTATTTGGTCAGTCTGACCACACTAAGGAATGCTGAAGCAGAAGACTTCATTCAATTGAACTCAACCAGTAGAAGGCTAAGGACTGTTCAGAGATGAGTCTGATAAGGTCCCTATATGTCCAAGCCTGTCCTTGAAGACCCTCTGAGCTAACCGGAATGGAGCTCACATGGCTGCAAATCTGTATATGGGAGCATGCCATGAAACAGAAGATAAAGAGGATTCTATGTGCCCATATCAAGAAAAACATGCTTTATGGAAAGGATCCTCAAGGGAAGCTCACAATAGAAGATCATTGAGCTTAAGACAAAAGGAGTTCTTTACGAAGCAGAACTTCTCAAAACAAATGACTGTCAAATAAGACTACGTTCGTAGTGCTGTCAAATGATCGTAGAGTGATCAATCCTGATAATACTTATCTCTATGATACAAGGAAAACTAAGCAACGATGATGATTCCAGTCAGAAGGAGAAATGCTGGGCAGCCTTCAAATGAACATGAAGAAGGAATCACATCTATCTGAGAAGACAACATCAACAATGGGGGAGCAGTGATCTGTTAAGGAATAACATCACTATTAAACCTGGAAGAGATGCACCAGCTACAGAGTCCCAAAACTTTTTGGCTGATGAACCAAATGAAGATCCATAGTCGTAGGGAACGCGTCTCAAAACGTATTCACCGATAACCCTTCACCACCCAATCCATAATCGTGAAGTTCCTACGATCAAACACATGATCGTAGTTTAAGAGTAGAAGGACACCACGATTTCAGCAATGCAGATATCCAAAGCTGGTAGAAAGACCTCCCCATCAGAAAAGGTCTAATGAGATGTCACTTGAAAATCACTGCCTTAGTATTTCATCTGGAAAGCGCCTCAGGGACAAACCTGACCCTTAGTTAACTCTAAGAGGTTGGCCCTTCCTGAGCTACCTTATCCCAGAAGGAATGCTTGATCTAGTTCATCTCAAAAGAACCAAGCCAGTCAACGATCGTAGAGTTGAACTTGAAGAGGACTAAACGATTGTGGTACAAACTCAACGATCGTAATGCTATCTAAACGATCGTAGTGTAACCTCAGCAACAGAAGAAAATAACTCAACGATCGTAGTCCTACCAAAGGGTATTCCAGTTCACAAGCAGCATAAAGAATGAGACATCTGCTAAGCCATTCAAGTTGAGGAGATAAGTTCGAATACATCAGTGATTGAGCTATGCTGCATCGAAGTAAGGAGGGAAGACAAAGCCATCCACTGTAGCATCTCTTAGAAGTTGATCGTTGAGTCAACAAAGGAAATCGTAGAGTCTATAGCTGTCTCATCATGCCACTCTACGAATCAAAAGGTCAACGGTCAAAGCCACGTCAATTAAATGTCCACTCTTCAAATAAGCGAAAAGTTATGGAGAGTTACTGACTCATTATCGGGCAACGTAAACCAATGGACAATTGACACATCACCGAGTATCAGAGTTAGAAGGAAGCGCCATAAAGACGATTTCAAATCTGCAGAGACAGTTACCAAAAGATATCGAACCTTTCTCCTCCCATTTTCAAAACCCTAGAAAGCTTTTCAAGAGCAAAATCGTTAACCCTCCGAGCCTTACCAAATCTCAGTCAGCCATCTCGCATAAATCTCTCTAAATCAAATACCCACAGTCTTGAACGATTCAAATGGAGAAGCTGTCAAGTTATCACCCAAGATTCGACTTGGAACCAAATCGTTTGAGAATTTCGAGAAGAAGTTCGAGGGACATACTTAGACTAGTAAAAGGAAGTCGGGTTTTAGAATGTCTCGAGGCGAGTACTCGTGTATACATTAACCTGGTTAAGGAGTTCTACTCAAACATCTCCATAAACTCTGGAACTCTATCTACTAAGGTTAAAGGTCAGATTCTGAAGCTGAAATCTTCTGACCTTAATCAATGCCTAGGTCTCCCTAGCCAAGGGCTGAAGAACCTTGAAGATGTCAACATGAGCAAGCGAAGGAGTTGAGGGGATACCAAAGAAACCCTAGCTTCAAAGACATGAAGAAGAAGGAGTTCCCTAAAGAGTATGAGTTCCTTGCTGAAATTGTAGGAAAGTGCATACTGTGTAAAAACACTGCACATGATATGGTGATTGATCATCAACTGAAGATAATGTCAGATATAGTTCTGAAGAAATAAATTGACTTTGGAGCCATTTTGTTTGATCAAATCTCTAAGTGGGTAGAGAAGGCTAAGAAGAAGCCACTACCCAAGGTATTTCATGGGAGGTTGCTGAGTATCATTCTAAAGAAGAAACTAGGAGGGAAAATCAAGGATGATGAGGGAGAAGCCTTGAATGTGCACAAGGTGATGTCTCCACAGTTATTTGAGAGCTGGAAGAAGAACCCCAAAGAAAACAAAAGGCTGACAGCTGGGAGGATCAGTAGAGCCTCTACAAAGAAGAGCAATACAGTAAAGAGAGAGAGCTCTGAGTCCCGTGACTCTGAAGCAGCTGAAATCACACCAGCCAGAAAGAAATCAAAAAGTGTGAAGAGAGCTGGTAATGTGAAGAAAGCCAAGGCCCCATCAAGAAGTCTCTCCTCCTTGAACAAGGACAAAGAAGAAAAAGTCCCAACTGCTGAAACAACAAAGAGGAGAAGCAGAAGGTTGCTTTAAGGACCAATCAGCAAGAAAGCTAAGGTGGAAGACAAACCAGCCTCAGCTTCCCAAAATAGTACATTTGCTGAAGAAAGGGACATAGAGTCAGCAGAAGAAAAGGAAACAGATGTCAAGGCTCAGTCTCCACAAACAACATCCAACAATGATTATGAATCTGATGTGATGGAAGAGATTGCAACATTTGCTGATAAAGAAGAATGCTCAAGCCCCATGGCTAATCCTCAAAGCATGACCTTTGTGAATGATCAATCCCCAAATGCAACTTTCCCAATGACCCAAGATGATTGATCAAGTAATGCTGTGTCTGAAGAAGATGAACTTGCCCCCACCAATCCAGATAGCCACCGGGCTGAATCAAGAGTTGATGAGATGACAGAAGAAGAGTCTGTTCCTGCCTGTGCTGAACCCCAAGGAAGTGTGTCTGCTGAAGCAGAGGAGTCTGATTCTGAAGAAGAAGAAGAATCTGACTCTCCCAAACCTGAGCCTCCAAGAAGAAGGAAGAGCTACAGGCAAGCCCAGTTTGCCTCCAAAAGGAACAGTGGCCAATCAAATGCCATTATTGAGTTAAGTGATGATGAGTCTAAATCCCCAATAGAAAGTGCTGAAGATGAAGCCAGCAGTAAAGAAGAAGGATTCTCTGTTGAAGATGATCAAGAAGGTTCTGGACATGAAATGCAGCAAGAAGGATTGTCTGCTGAAGCTGATCTAAATGGTTCTAGCTCTGAGAAGGAAGAAGTAGGAAATGATTCCAACTCTGAAGATCAGGAATCAGAAGACTCAGAACTTCACCCTATTCTCTCACCTGCAAGATTTCTCAGGAGAATAGTGGTAGAAATTCCCAATGAACCATCAAAGACTCCTCCTGACAGATGGGTAAACTATGGAGACGAGCAGCTCAGAGTAGTAAGAATGACTACTTCTGACTTAGTCAATAACTGGAACAATATGGAGCTAGACTGCTGAACCATTCTCTACAACCCTGATGATTTGCTTATGAGATGGTTCTTCCAGTGGATGCCATGGCTAAAGGCCTTTACTGAGAAAGATTGTAGCTACTTCAGTTGGTGTTACAAGCAGTTTCCAAGCATGGAACTGGTGGCTTAGAACTTTCCAAGAGTGAAGAAGTTTTCCACCAAACTGATCACAAACTAGCCCCACTTCAAGGTCTATCAACATGCTGGAAATCTCTGCATCCCCTACGATCGTAGAGTGGACCTTCAAGGGAAAAGGAACATGACTAAGGAGCTGATCGTAGAGTCTGTTCACTCTACTGCTGATGATGTTTAAATCCAAAACCAGAAGCCTCCTTATGATCAAGCACTACTATCAGACACTCCATCATCCTCCACAAGCAATTGGTATTCCACGATTGTTCAGATTATCCAAACATTTGAAAATCTGTCCAAAGATGACAATCGTAGAGTCCAATCCATTGCTTAACTTGAAGCTGCCAATCAAGAGGATTAAATCGCTTTGGAGCAGGAACTACTGAAGAGCTCTGATGATCTAAGCAAGAAGATATCTATGCTCACTTAAGAATCACAGCAGCAGGAGATGATTCTTTCCAGCACAAGTTTCAAGCTATCTTGGCTGATGTATCTCTCAAACTCCAAGAGAGAGATAACATCTATCAAAAGGCCATACAAGATCAGAAGGTAGATGCTCTACGAATTCAGAAGACCAACGAAGAGTAGATTCAAGCCCTATCTGACAAGATTGACGACCTAAAGGAGACTTTCACAGTGCAACTTGTGCTGGGCCAGCAGGAACTCAAGTTTGAAGTTGCCAACTCCTCCTACCTAATGGAACAGTTTATGTCCAACATTGAGCAGCTCTCTCAAATGATTGATAACAAAAAGTGGGAGAAAAAGAGGCATAGAAAGAAGAGGAGCAAGAGGCATTTAAGAAAGAGCAAACGGTTAAGGGAGAAAAAGTCAAAGAAGAAGAAAGCAGCTGCAGATAAAGAGTCATCATCTGAGGGGGAGCCTGAAGATGATGATACCAAAATCGCAGAAGCTGAAGGGGAGCCAGATCAGAAAGGTGATGAAGGGGAGCCAAGCAAAGATAGAAGGTCATCATCTGAGGGGGAGTAAGAGCAAGAAGCAGAAAAAGATGAGTAGCTGATCAATAAGCATCCTGGAAATACACATGGAGCAAAGGAGGTACATCTCTAATCTGTTAGGTATGTTCTTGATCCAGGATGTAGAATGTCTGAATATATAAATTGCCATATCAATATAAATGACATTCATGATTAACTGCTTTAGAAATACAGCTGCTCAGTGTATATAAGATTCATTCATAACATGCATATGTACTTATTGTTTTTGTCATAATCAAATAGGGGGAGATTGTCAGGAATAAACATGTGAATGATATTCCTATTTAATATATGATTTAATTATGATATATATGAATGAATATGCAAGTATGCTTGCATTAAGAAAAGCTGTAAGGTCCTTTGTTAGATAATAGAAATATATGTACAAGGACATAGAATAAATTGATCAAATATGTTAGGTTGATCCTACATACGAAAGACAGCTTTGTAAAGTCCTTAAAAAGAAAAGATGTACAAGGACTATAAAGATAGAAAGATCAAGCATGTTAGGTTGATCTTATGATGTAATAGATAGGCTAGTCTGATCGTTGAACACTGCACCAGAAGTCGTAGTCTGCTAAGTGAGTCAAGGTTAACTCGGGAGCAATCGAGGCAGAATAGGAGTATGCAAGATAGTAGATCTCGTAGTTCGTAGACTGCTAGGGGAAACAAAGAAGGATCGTAGTGTATCGAGAAGAGCTTCCTTGGGATTGTAGTGTGCTGAGGAAGTCATGTTCAGAATCGTAGAGACAGCCTGCCTATAAGCCGAATGATCATCTGCCAAAGCCAAGTCCGAAATGTAGACTACACTCAGAGTTGTAGAGCCTAGTGATGCCAAAGCCAAGTCAAGGATCGTAGACTACACTTTGAGATCGTAGAGTCCATTGAGTGCATACAGAGATCATAGACGGGCAAGATCAGATGAAGACAACAAGTACAAGGCATAAATCATAGAGTGTCAAGATCTGATCTCAAGATCGTAGTGTCTCGCTGACAAAGAAGTCGAATCGTAGAGTGCGAATCACGACTCAAATGTAAGTGCTCACAATGCTAAGTCGTAGAATCGTAGAAAGCGGAATCACGGTTCTCAAAGAATGAGCACTCCCAGAATATCCAAAGGTACAAAGCCTCTGGTTGGCACTGCAAAGATGCATTCCACAGTAAGGGAACCAGAGAGAACTCAACGAATGACATGCAGGCTAACAGAAGATCCCAGCACAAACCTAATCAGCATTAAGATTGAGGTGTAAGTCCATTTGTGATGAAGTCTTCCACAAGGAGATCCAAAGAAGACTTCAGAAGCTGACTAAGGAAAGTCAGCCTATGCAGTAGCTATCAAGTGTACAAAAGACAACGATCTAGGAAGCAACCAAGATCGAAGTATGTGCCAAACAAAGAAGGAACTGATGGAAGGTGAACTGAGATACTGGTCAGCCTCTAAAGAGCAAGGCTAAAGTAATTAAGTGCAGGGTCAAATCATTGATGATAAGTGAATGGGAGATCACAATGAGAAAGCAAGCTGGACGCGCCACAAATCTGAAGTGTCTTGATGTTCAGAAGGGGACCAGAGAAAGTAATTAGCCCATCAAGATGTCGAGAACGATCGAAGAAAATGAAGTATTGAAAGCAATTTGCACAATCTGAGGAAGAGGTGTTCTACATTGAAGATCCAATCAACACTCTTCAGGATCGTAGTTAACTCTACTAGTCAACGAGCAATAATCAACAAGACAGTACAATTAGGTCCTTGAAGACATGCATCAGAATCATTGAGTTCGAATACTCAAGATGAAGCATGGCAAACGGTTCAATCAAGGGTAATATTGCATAAGTGCTTATTGAGACCATCGATGCAAAAGGACAACCTCTGATCTAGAAATCAGAAGAAATAAAGTTTTCAACCTGCCCAAGACAATAAAGTGATACATCTGACAGGGTAGGTGAAACAGTAGACTGCAACGTCATAAAAAGTATGACAAGTCACATAAAGCAGTCTACGTCAAGCAACTTGAGATCTGTGAAGATATTTGAATAGCCTTCAACAGCTACTTTCCAACGGAAGGATTGGAAAGAAGTATAAATGAGAAAGAACTTCAAAGATCAAAGGTTGCTGGAGTTGTGTATTTTGGAGAAAAGTTGGACTGATCCAATCGAGTGAAAGTGAGTCCGAAGGCTCACTCTACGATCCACCAAGAACACTCAGAAGTCAGATCAAACAAGAAGTAGAAGTATGAGTTCTACTATGTAGAAGTGAGAGTTCTACTACATGAAGAGTGTTCTGAACTGCCGAGAGAAAGAAGAGCATCATGCCATCTGGATGTCCATCATGGGAAGACTCTAAGTACAATAGAGAAGAGCCTACAGTCATCCTAGCAAGTCCATCATGAGAAGGCATCAAGTAGTAAGAAGGGAGATCACAAAATCCATATTGGTGGCAAGCATAAGAAAGCTTCTAAGTACCTAACAGAAGAGCTTACAGTCATCTTACAAGCCTCTTATGTACAACCATCAAGTACCAAGGAGAATGACCTTCAAGGCAGTTCATTAAGGGGTCATCTGGAGTAGTTGAGCAACCTAAGAAGCTGAGCATCATGCAACAATCAACTGCTCTTCAAGGATGATTAAGCCAAGCTGCTAAGGATAGAAGATGTTCAGAGCATGAGGACATCTCAGCAGCTCAGCACCGACTCCAACAACAACAAACAAACAACTCAACGAAGCTAGGGCATGAGGGGTCCTTGTCCAGAGGGACTAAATGAAGCAGGGCCAAGAAGGACCTTGTCTGGAGGGACTAAACAAAGCAAGGCCAAAGGGTCCTTGTCCAAAGGGACTAAATAGAGTTCCTAGCCTGCTGGGCTTGAAGAGTTCTTAGGGAACTAGAGGAGTCCCAAGGTTGCTGGCCTTGAAGAGTTCTTAGTGAACTGAAATCCCAAGGCTGCTGGCCTTGAAGGAAACGTAGAGATTCAGGGTGCTGCCCTTCCTTAGTGGAAATCCTGCTAGTTGAAAGTAGAAGAATGGATTAGGAGCTTGAGTCTCTGAACCACTTAAAACCCCTTGTGTCATTTACATTATGTCATTTACATTATGTCTATAACTGTTATAACTGCTATGTATGTTCTAACTACTTACAACTAAACTAACCCAACGAACAATGTATGTATGATTATGAATATATCAATGAAGGGGAATCTTTTACTTATTCCGCTGTGCTTGAAAATATTCTTATGTTTGTCATATACTTAAATATGAACAATACGATATTAACCAGAAAAGTATTTGAAATAAAAAGGATCTATTCAACCCCCCCTTCTAGATCTATTGTGCCCTCTGGGAACTAACAATATGCATCAAAGTTTTACTCCCAGGTACGAGCCCTTTAAACATTCATTACATCATAGATAATTAGTATCATTGTCTTAATATACTATAACTATTATACAACATATTAAAAATCTCATTCGTACAACTTTCCTTTCCCCTTGTTCTTGCCTGAGCCTTCAGGTTGATCATACTTAACTGAAAACATTTAAATTTAAGCAAGAATGAGCATTGGATTTCCCAACAAGTAATAACAACAATATATATTAGCTGAAAGAATTAAATGTTTTCTTTGAAAGGCACTTCTACAACGAATCAACAGTTGTTAAGTAAGCTGAACCAATAATAACAACATATCATTTCAATATGGAATTTTTTTGAAACTACATACAGACTATAACTGGAGATCAGTCAACATACTATGAACATTATTTTCTATTTTCGAAAAGGTTAAACAGAAATTCATCTGCAAACCGTCATAATTTACGACGCGAGGGGGTGATCAAACCGTTATGCCTCAGATTGATCAATACTACATGCAAGAACGATATTATCGTTCACTCTATCCACCTTAGGTGCACAAAAGTTTTCCCATATTCGGGATGTTCATATTTTAGTCGGAATCCAAACCAAAATAACTGGTTGGATACAATAACGTTTCTATCTTGTTCAACAATATTTTTATGTCTAAATTTGAATCAAATAGCTTAGATGAATTTTTAAGTCAACGATACATACTTGAAATCAATAAGTATATATCAAGATATGATTAAATATAATGGTTATCCAAGTGGGGACACTTATACAACCCTATATACTAATTAACGAACCAAATAAATATCCAATTATACAATAATACAATGATCGGATAATGTAAGAACTTGTATGAATACAAAGATTGTATACATAATCAATAATAATAGAGTTAATAATCCGCATAATAGTAATATAATTTCAAACTTTCTTACTCATGTCCATCGATAAAGTAAATGCAAAAGTAGGATACACGCTCGAGTCAGCCGCCATAATAACGCACTTAGATTAATCTTTATACAAATGACTATCAATAATAAGATCATTCGTTCGATAAGAATAATATATCGTAACACGTAACATCGCCTATTGCATTCAAAGACATAACCTAATCACCTTGTTACCTATGTTTAACAAACCATCAATCACAAATAATCACATATCTAATTACATTATCTAAGTCAGATAAATTTTCGAAACATGCGATTAAAATCAAACAACTTTATCGAGTAATTATCGAGTCTAAGACTATGTCTCGTAACTTAGTATCGGTCATATTATTTTTAAAAGACTTATAATAATTTTAAAACATTTATTATAATTTATCTTGAATTTTCAAACATGGAATCATTATTAAATGATTTAAGTATTAAACAATCTTATTATCATTAATATTTAATTAATATTAAACTATTAATGAACTCATTTCAAAATATTAAAGTTATTTATAATAACTTAAAATACTTTTAAAGTATTAATATTACCCTTAAATGATTTTTAAAACATTTAAATAATTACCATTAATATTTAAATATTAATGTACTATTTATCAAAATATTAAAAGTCATTATTTATAACTTAAAATATTTTTAATTCATTTATATCCTTTTAAATAATTTTGAAATTAATAAAACTATTTTTAAACTATTTATTATTAAATAAATTTAATATCATTAATAATAAATTAATACTTATTAATATTAAATTATTAATGAAATTATCCTTTAAATATTAAAAGTTATATTTTATAACTTCAAATATCTTTAAACACTTTATTTTCATTTAAAATGATTATAATAATATTAAAATCATTTTTAAACTAAAGTATTTAATATAATTATTAAATAACTTTAATATCATTAATCATAATTAAATAATAAATTTTACCTTTAAATAATGAAATTTATATTTTATAACTTAAAATATTTTTAAATACCTTATTATTATTTAAAATGATTTTTAATATAATAAAATCATTTTAATTAATTTATTTAATTCCTTTAGTAAATAACTTAATTATCATTAACATTAATTTATTAATGAAATTTATCACAAAATATTAAAAGTCGTTAAAATAACTTAAAATATTTTCTTATATATATAATATAATTTTAAATGATTTTTCAAATATAAAAATCATTTTTATCTAATTTATTTAATATTATAATTAAATAAATTAAATACTAATAATATTTAGGATATATTAAATATTTATGAAATATACTTAAAATAATTAAAAACTAATTTTCATAATTTAAAATAATTTTTAATAATTTATTTGGTATTTTAATAATTAAAACTATTTTTTCTATTTATTTAATGAAATTAATTAATTTTCAAAAATAAAAATATTATTCTGTCATTAAAGGGCCCTATAGCGACGTAAACTTTCGCTATAGGTGTTGTTCGAAATCATTTTCGCCAAACCTAGAAACCAATGTCAGTTGATGAGGTAGCTAGTTTGACCAATAATAGTTTGTAAAACGCGATGATTCTGGGCATGATCTTGGTCAGATCGTGTAGTACTCGTGCAAGACTACAGGATCCAGCCACCAACAGGTTCATAACATGACTGAATTTCAAGATCTAGGCTCATAAACAAGTTTGTCGGAGTCGTTTCTTCATTTCGGGTTACCTGAAATGAAGAAACAATCGACTCGCTCACTTTGGTCTCCCATATTTTATGATCCCGGTATTATTTCTGTGATTTAATCTTTGCAGTAGGTAGCCAACATGTACATGAAGGACTAGATCACATATAATCACCATAACAACAATTAAAGCTTCAAATATTAATCCATTAACTCACGCCGAAATCACGATCATACGTTTTTCCGGGTTACCCGTAAAACTAAATCGTGATCTTCTTACATGGTTCGACCAAATACACTACAGAATTACATTATTCATTTTGATGTTATATAAGCTTAAATATGTAGAATAAACAACAACAACAAACTTATTACACCAAAAGAAACCAAACAACTAACAACAGAAAGATGCGGGCCCATGAACTTAACTTGTCGAGCTTTCGGGCAAGTTCATGGTCGCCCAGATTTCCACCTATCAATCTTGGCACAACATGGTTTGACCACGAATAATGTACAATCTAAAACTTATCTAGGCACGCCTCTTGATCTAGAAAGCACGATCGCGACAAGCAGACTACAACTATAAACTTTCAAAACACAAAAATCATTAAAGATCACAGAGATATAACGCCTGACATTCGTTGTCAGAAACCAAAACAAAAATTTTCCAGATTTTGTAAATCATCAAATCTGAGCCTCTAGATGTTATGGATCTAACATCTAGCAACCCAGATCATCCTTAGACACTATATCTAACATGTTTAACAAAAAAATCTAACATCTAACATCAAATCACATGATTTTTAAATTAGGGTTTTTGTACCTTTTCTAAGCTTTGATTTTGATTCTGTTCTTCTGATCTGATATTGGTGTTCGTGGGGATTGATTGTATGCATGTATGGGATGGCTGATCATGTGATGTGTTATAGATTGTAGGCTCATAGGTAGGTCTAGGGTGGCTGGCCAGATTTTGCTAGATCTTGTCTAACCAATAATTCAACATATGGGACAAAAGGGCAAAATTGTAAATTTATTTTAATCTCAAGGGTATTCTTGTACAATGTGCTTGAATCTAGTATTTATTCACTAGATTTTACATCTTAAAGTTTTCCAAATAATTACTAGGGTTTGGACAATTAAAAATTAAAGGGTAGTAAAATTTTAAATTAAAACATACTAATTAAATTAGAATTTTTAGTAAAAATTAGGGTTTAAATAATTAGGGTTCCTTAACATCATTAGGGTTCCCAAATTAACAATTAAGGTTTTCTAATTATCATTATAATTTACTAAAACAGTAATTAGGGTTTCTAATTTTAGCAAATTAGGGTTTTCAAATAATAATTAGGGTTTCTCCTAATTACAGAAATTATATAATACACAGTAAAATTCATATAACACAATTACTACACAGTCTCGAACTCATAACCGACTTTAACAATTAGGGTTTAATAACACGATATATGGGTTATGCCATAATTTACAACCATTGACCCACCATTATCAGTTAACACATTTTCAGTACATATTTATAGCACTGAAAATTAAAATATAATTAATATTATATTATTACTCTCATCCCTTGATCAATACCCAAATTTAGGGTTTGGATTCCATATCTGATTTATTTTTCATATCTAACATTATTAATTAAGTTAAAATAATTAACTTAATAATCTGTACTAAAATTCATATAATAAAATAGTAATTATAATAATTCCAATAATCATTTCATGTATTATTTAAATAATATAAAATCATATTTTCATAGAAAATAAATAATAAAGACATTTCTACTATAAAATTAATTATTATAAGTATATAGGTTATAATGATCAATAATTCTAAAATCAAATTATTTGAAATTATTCATGTAATAAATAAATAAATAAATTTATTTATCACATATATGCATACACATTACTTGGCACATATTCCCTTCTTCAAATAATAAAAAGAATTTATATGCAGTATTTCTTATTTATTTACATAGGAAATATCGGGTTATTACAGTGGATGATTTAATTAAATTAATATTATTTTAGTTTTTTATGTTTTTGCCATTATTTGCTATGGGGACATTGAGCCAGCTAGGTACACAAAAAGAATATCAAATTTTGATTTGGCAACAATAAAATTCGTTACCAAAGCATTGAACAACTTGTAATGACATTAAAAATATAATATTTGCCAACGAAAAATTAACCTAATAACAACGAAGAGGATATTGTTGCTAATACTAACATAAAAGGCAATATTTTTTATCGTTGCAAATCATATCAACTTTCGTTGCACATATAAAAAAATGGCAACATATAATGTCGTTGCTAATCGACGACTTTCGTTGCTATTGAAAAATAACCAGCAACAAACATTTTCGTTGCTGATTCAGCATAATGTCGTTGCCAAATAATATAATCAGCAACAAAAATCGTTGCTAAAAAGTTTACATTTCGCAACGAAAGTAAGCTTAGGCAATAATTTTCATAATTTACTGCAACGAAAAATGTCGTTGCAAAATGGTGTCAATTGCAACGAAAATTCATGGTCGTTGCAAAAAAAAGAGTTCATTTCATTGCCAATTAGCAGGCTTTTGCAACGAAATGGGGTTTTTAGCAACGACATTTTAATTATTCTGCAACAATATATTTTGTTGCTAAAGGATCGATGTCTGTGTACGAAAGGCAAATTTCGTTGCAAAATGTATTACTTTTGGCAACGAAAAAAATACGTCCGTTGCGGAACAATTAGCAATGCTTATTGCACAATGAAAGACGCAATGACAGTAAAATCGTTGCCAAAACCCTTTTGCAACGAATTTGGCACCTTTAGCAATGAAAATTGTTTGTTGCTGAAGCCCCATTTTTTTGTAGTGAATATTACTATTAGATTCAGATATATTTATTATGTTCGTAAATTTCTAAGATGGGTTATACAAGTGTCTTCACTTGGATAATTATTGAACATGTTAATACATACTTATTGATTTCTAATATGTATATCTTAATTGAAAGTCGTCTAAGCTATTTGTCTCGGCTAGACACAGATTTAAAATATCTTTTGAATATGATAGAACCTTATTGATATCCAACCGAATTGTTTAGTTTGGATTCCCGACTAAGTATGAACATCCCGAACATGGAAAAACTTTTGTGCGCCTAAGGCGGATATGATGAACGAGAATATCGTTCTGGTATGTAGTATTGATCAATACAAGGTGTGACAAACGAGATTTTGTAATAATTATTCTAATATTTATTGAATTAAATAAATATTTTTGATGATTTAATTATTAGATTAAATAATTAATTGATGAAGTTGTGATATATTAATTTAATTATGTGTGTTATACGTATAAAATTAATGTGGAGAATTTTATTATTTAAAGTATGTAATTATGTGAGTTTATTGAATTAAAAGAAATATTTAATAAGCATAATGTTAATTTAATTAATTTAATAATTAATTAGAGAATTAATAAATTTACATAATTAATAAATGAGAAAATTAATTATATGTCTATGTGAATTAATGAAAAAATATTATAATTTATTTAAATTAAATTAAATGAGATATTGATTTATTGTGTAATTGGGTGTGACATTATTAAACTATAGTATAAGAAGTTAATTAAATTAATGGGAAAACTTTCAAACAATTTAGCCAAACAAAGCCTTAAGGGAGGTTCATAACAGTTAAACCATGATTGGAATAACTGACCTACATGATGCAGTTAATAAGCGCATGAATTAGTCTCTATTTTAAAGACGTACTTTACTTCTGAGTTAACTAAGAGAAAATATAGAGAGAAATTTGAAAGAAACCTTGAGAATCATTGTGACATTGTAGAAGAACGTGAAGAGTCAGAAGGATTGTTTTGGGTAATCTCTTCAACCCAAATTCTATTTTACGTTATTAAAGTTTTCATGAAAATGGCTTTCAAATTAACTGTTAAAATCTCTTTAGTTGGAAAGGGTAATTATTATGTGTTTATATATGTGATAAGATGTTATCATATCATGTTTTACTATATATTGTATATTTCAATAACATCAGTTTCATAAAAACATGTCGTATATATTTTCTTCAAAGTACAGAGTATGAAATATGGCCATATGGCCCTTACATGCAATTTTAATACGTTAATCATATGTTGTATCATAAATTTTACACTTGTATATAATTATGCATGTTAAAATGAAGAAAACAAACTTCAAATGAAGAGATTCGGCGTTATAATGAATCCGTAGTGTTGATTTTCATGTTTTGTGTTCAAGACTTTCAAAAACATCAAGAACAGTAAATTACATGTTTTGATTATGCAAATGATGTGTTTTAACATGTTAAAATCATGCTAGAAGTGTTAAGTAGTAGTTATATGTGTATTACAGTGTTTGGGTATGTCTAAATTCGTGCAGGAATAATTTAATTGGAGGTTTTGGCCATGTTCTGCAATTTTTCACGAATTGCGTAATCGGTATCGTTCGCCGCATGCCGCCTTGATTCCATGCCTTAAGGCTCTGCAACAGTAAAGCTAAAGGCCAAATACAGCATGGCCGTATGCCAAGTAAATACTTAATCTAATGAACATAAAAATATGTTAGAAGTATAACGAGACATTAAAGTAAGTTATTAACATGTCAAACACAGTTACGTGTGGATTGAATGATTAAACACATAGTTAACTTATTGTTCGTGAAATGTAAAATTATGTGACAATAAGTGTGGTAATTTGACTAAGTATAATCATAATCCGAGTTAGACGAAAAGAATGAACTTGTGATGACTAGTTACGTTATAATTGACTGGTATTGTGAATATGAATGGTATGTAGGATTAAATCGAGGAGCGAGTATAATTAGCGTGTAATCTACGCATGAGGCAAGCTTCCTAACCCTACTTGTTATTGTTATTCAAATTTATAAATGTACATCGAGTAAATTCTCGTTATTATTAATCAAGTTCAATTTGTTATATTAAAGATTATTAATCTTTTTAAAGTATGATTCTGTTGTACAATACTTGTTCTATTGTATACCTCTTGAGATTGTTATTCGAATTAAATACCATTTATTGTTGAACCTTGTTAGACTAGTGAACCCTTATGGATTCGACTAGACCATAGTTGATGAACGTTTTAAATTCCAGAACCCTTTTTGAATTATCCAAACCAAACTTCCTTTGGTGCGGACTCTAATGTCAAACTGAGACGAACAACCCTATATAGGGATTACTTATGCATTAGCGTTAAGATATTATGCACATTATGACACTAAGGGCTGACCCCCCTAAGTATGAGTAGAAGAGTCCATAGTCTTATGACTGTTAAAAGTTTCAAGTATAACCCTTGATAACCTAAGACATAGTTCAATGTCTTATGACCCTCAGAAATCTTTTGATTATTGTTATTCATTCTTAATTCAAAAGTTGAGTTTTATTCCAGAAGTCTTTGATTCACTCACATGTTATTATATTGTTATTTCATTATTATAATTATGGGCAATCATGCTCACTCTTGCGTAATAATAACATTGCAGTTAAGAACGAAAGGTCCGACGAGCCTTCTACTAGATAAGGCAAGGGCAAGATTAACAAGTGATGAAGACTTGTTGTTAGTTCCCAGAGGGCACAATAGATCTAGAAGGGGGGTTGAATAGATCCTTTATATTTCAAATAATTTTCAGGTTTATTTTGTATTGCTATTAAATTAGCATATAGCATACATAAGAATCTTTTCAAGCACAACGGAATAAGTAAAGATCCCCTTCAATAATATATTCATAATCATACATACATTGTTCGAGAATTAGTTTAGTTGTAAGAAGTTAAAACATACATAGCAGTTATAGTACAAAATGTAAATGACATAATGTAAAAGACACAAGGGGTTTTAAGTGGTTCAAAGACTCAAGCTCCTAATCCACTCTTATGCTTTCAACTAGCAGGATTTCCACTAAGGAAGGGCAGCACCCTGAATCTCTACGATTCCTTCAAGGCCAGCAGCCTTGGGACTTTAGTTCACTAAGAACTCTTCAAGGCTAGCAGCCTTGGGACTCCTCTAGTTTCCTAGGAACTTTTCAAGCCCAGCAGGCTTGGAACTTCATTTAGTCCCTTTGGATAAGGACCCCTCAGGCCCTAGCTTTGTTGAGATGTTTGTTTGTTGTTGTTGGAGTCAGTGCTGAGCTGCTAAGATGTCTTCATGCTCTGAACAACTTCTATCCTTAGCAGCTTGGCTTGATCATCCTTGAAGTGCGTATTGAGTGTTGCATGATGCTCAAACTTCTTCTTTACATTTCAACCACTTGGATGACCCCTTTATGAACTGTCTTGAAGATCCTTTTCCTTGGTACTTGATGGCTGGACATGATAGGCTTCTAAGATGACGGTAAGCTCTTCTGTTAGATACTTAGAAGCTTTCTCATGCTTGACACCAAGATGGCTTTTGTGATCTCCTTTCTTGCTTCTTGATGCCTTCTTATGATGGACTTGCTAAGATGACTGTAGGCTCTTCTCTATTGTACTTAGAGTCTTCCCATGATGGACATCAAGATGACATGATGCTCTTCTTTCTCTCGGCAGTTCAGAACACTCCTCATGTAGTAGAACTCTCACTTCTATATAGTAGAACTCACACTTCTACTTCTTTATTTTCTGTCTTCTGAGTGTTCTTGGTGGATCGTAGAGTGAGCCTTTGGACTCACTATCTCACATGGTTTAGATCAGTCCACCTTCTCTCCAAACTCGACAACTCCAGCAACCTTCGATCTTTGAAGCTCTTCAAGATTTATACTTTTTTCCAATCCTTCCGTTGGAAAGTAGCCGTTGAAGGCTATTAAAATATCTTCACAGATCTCGAGTTGCTTGAGGTAGACTGCTTGATGTGACATGTCATACTTTTTCTGATGCTGTAGTCTACTGTTTCACCTACCCTGTCACATGTATCACTTTAATATCTTGGGCAGGTTGAAGACTTTATTTCCTCTTTCTGATTTCTCGATCAGAGGTTATCCTATTGCATCGATGCTCTCAATAAGCACTTGTCTGAATATTACCCTTCAGATTGAACCTTTGTCAATGCTTCAGTCTTTAATTATTCGAACTCTACGATTCTGATGCACGTGTTCAAGGACCTAATCGTAGTGTCTTGTTGAGTGTTGCCCATTGACTGGTAGAGTTAACACTACAATCTTGAAGAGTGTTGATTGGATCTTCAATGTAGAACACCTCTTCCTCAGACATGCAAAGGCTTCAATACTTACATTTGCTTCGACTATTTTCAGAGACCGATGGCCTAATTCCTTCGCTTCTGGTCCCCTCTCGAATATCAAGACACTTTGATTTGTGGCGCGTCCAACTTGGTTTCTCCTTGTGATCTCCCGCTCACTTATCATCAATGAACCGACCGCACTTAATCACTTTAGCCTTGCTCTTGAAGTCGACCAAAGTATCTCGGTTCACCTTCCATCAGTTCCTTCTTTGTTTGGTAAACACTACGATCTTGGTTGCTTCCAAGATCATTATCTTCTGTTCACTTGATAGCTACTGCATTAGCTGACTTTCCTTAGTCAGCTTCTGAAGTCTTCTTTGGATCTCCTTGTGGAAGACTTCATCACGAATGGCCTTACAACTCAATCTTGATGCTGATTGGGTTGGTGCTTAGATCTTCTGTTAGCCTGCATGCCATTCGTTGAGTGCTCTCTGGTTTCCTTAGATGTAGCTTGCAGCTTGAACCAGGGGCTTCGTACCTTTGGATATTCTGGGAGTGCTCATTTGTTGAGAACCGTATATGCTCTACGATTCAACCTTGACATTGTGAGCACTTTTGTTGAGGTTGTAGTTCTGCATTCTATGATTCAGCTTCGGCTTGTGCAGACAATACGATCCCGAGATCAGATCTTGACACTCTACAATTTCTGCTTTGTGCTTGTTGTCCTCATCTGATCTTGCTCGACTACGAACTCTGCATGTAATCAATTGACTCTACGAACTCAGGGTGTAGTCTACGATCCTTGACATAGCTTCGGCATCAATGGACTCTACGACTTCGAGTGTAGTCAATATTTCTGACTTGGCTTTCTGCAGATTTATCGGCCTACTCAGAAGTGGTTGTCTCTATGATTCTGAACATTACTTCCTCAGCATACTATGATCTCGAGGAAGCTGTACTCGACATACTACGATCCTTCTTCATTTCCCCTGGAAGTCTACGAACTCTGAGATCTACTATCTTGCATACTCCTATTCTGCCTCGATAGCTCTCGAGTTGACCTCGACTCTCCTAGCAGACTATGACTTCTGGTGCAGTGCTCGACGATCAGACAAGCCCATCTATTACATCATAAGATCAACCTAACAAGCTTGATCTTTCAATATTTATAGTCCTTGTACATCATTTCTTTTTAAGGACTTTACAAAGCTGTTTTGCTTATGTAGGATCGACCTAACATATTTGATCAATTCATTCTAAGTCCTTATACATATACTTCTATTATCTATCAAAGGACTTTACAACTTTTCTTAATGCAAGCATACTTGCATATTCATTCACATATATATCATAATCAAATCGTATATTAAATAGGAATATCATTCACATGTTTATTCTTGACACTTGTTGTTTCATTTGATGATGTATTTCTATTTTAGACTCATGTTAATGTTGTGTAAGATAATTAATTGTTTATGTTTTCCGCAGTTAAGATTTAAAGTTAGTATGACCTGGGATATTTGTACTTATTTCAAATGATGTAACTCCTTAAGGAGAGGATTTATTTTTATCTATTTATGCTTTCATTTATTATGGGTAGATATATATAATGTTTGTATAGTGAACACCAAATCATATGGAAATTAAAGTACCCGGATTTGGGGGTGTCACAGGTAGGTATTAAAGCTGTAGGTTATGAACCTTAGGTGGGGAACAACCTTAGGTAGTAGCCTTATAGGAAGAACATAGTAATGGAAAACTCTTATCGAGTTCTAAGAAATGAATTTCTTAATTCACTGAAGATAATAAAAGACTTTATGTGCTTATGTGTTAAATTATGTGCTCACTAGTACGACTTAGTAACTAAAACTTGAAACTATGTTGTCAGGATGTCGGATGTTGGAGGAGCTAGTCGAGCTGGAGAAGAGGAACCCCGAGTTCCCACAGAAGAGGAGCCCCGAGACATTCATGTCGTCAGGGAGTAGTTGAAACAGAGAGAGCCATCTCCGTTGATCATTGTTGTTGGTCAGGAGCATGAGCCTGAGACTGATTCAGGGGAGGATCCTGAGGAGGAAGAGGAAGAAGAGGAGTTTCCACCAAACTCCATCGATGCTAAGATTTACGACGAGTTATATGACCGTAACGTAGAGTTACGTGACACTGTCCAGGATCTGACTGAGCGGGCTATTATTCAGCATATTACCATCGAGCAGAAGGATAGAGAGGTTGTGACTCTACACACATGTCTACGAAATGTGGGGTGGGATTTGGTTCATGAGAAGGGTCAAATCGAGGAGAAGTTCGAAGAAATAAAGAAGTTGAAGAAGGAACTGAAAGAGAGCTCAGAAAGGCTGACCATAGAAGAGAGAATCACGTCGTGCTGATCTTGCAGAAGAGGATTGTCGTGCAAAGAAGGCTAAGCTTGGGGAGACGTATTCTACACTTCTAAATGCAGTGGATGAGGCTCATGATCGAGTTATGAGATACCCAATTCAGTTCAAAGGACTACCATTGTACATGCTAGATCGTCGGACGATGTCCAGCATCATGGAAGAGGAATGTAGCAAGGCTATTCAGCGCCTTAACAGGAAGTGATAGGATTTGTTTAATTATGTGAAAACTTATCTGTTATTTAGATGTAAATTCCAATGTGTTTATATACAAAGGAATGTTTTAATGTTTTAAATCCTATAGATTCTTTATCTCGGGATAGTTGATGTAAATAGCAGTGATGCTATCGTTTGATGTTAAAATTTTTGATTTGAATAAATATATCAAGTTGTTTGAGATAATGTGTTCAGTGATTATGTTAGATTGTTGAGTTAAGCCTTAACTATTTCAAAAAGTTAATAAAGATCTAATAAGTATATATTTTAACAGAAATATGCCGCCGAGAAGAAGACAAAACCGTCAACAAGCTCAAGAAGAACTGACGAATAACAACAACAACAACGCCAATGCTAACCCAGTTCAGCAATTGGTGAACTTATTAACTGGAGTGATTCATAATCAACCTCAAGCTCCACCGAATACGACGTTTAAGGATTTCAAGGCGGTGGTACCGCCAGAGTTTAAAGGTTCCATGAACCCGATCGAGGCTCAAACGTGGGTTATGGAGATGGAAAACGTTTTTGATGTCGCAAGAGTCAGAGAGGACCAGAAAACCACCTACACAACGTTCATGATGAAATCTGAAGCCAGTTATTGGTGGCAAGCAAACAAGGTCCATGGAGGAGAAGGTGTGATTACCTGGGAGAGGTTCAAGGAGATGTTTATCGAGATGTATTTCCCACCCAGCTCGCAGAACCAAATGGAGGTCCAAATTCTGGAGTTGAAACAGGGGAATATGTCCGTACCAGACTATGCAGCACAATTTAATGAGTTGGCTAGGTTCACCACATATGAAGTGCACATGGATGAGAGGAAAGCAAGAAGGTTTGAACAAGGACTGAAGCCCTTGTTGTCTAGTAAAGTGTCGCTGTTTTAGCTGAAGACGTTCGCTGGGGTACTGGAGAAAGCCATACTCACTGAAGGTGGAAGCGATGCAGTAACCAAATATAATCAGGATAAGAAGAGGAAGAAGAGTGAAAATGAAGGAATCAACAAGGCTAGTGGAAGTAACACATGATGTGGTAATAATCAGAAGAGAAGGTGGTCTGACAACTCATCAACTGGAAATCAGTAAGGAGGTCAAAAGATGAGGATCAAAGCATGCCCGACCTACGGGAAAGCTCATTTGGGAGTGTGTATGAAGGGTAAACGAGTGTGCTACAATTGTGGTCAGGAAGGCCACATAGCACCTAACTGTCTTAACCCAAAAAAGGGTGACTGCTTTACTTGTGGCTCAAAGGATAATCTTGCAAGGGACTGTCCTAAGAAGGGATCTGGAGGGGCAGGATCAGGAGGAAATAGGGGAAATAGCAGTGGAAGCGCCCTGACTATCACAGGACCAACCGCAACCAACCGACTGACCGCCAGGACATTCAACATGACGGTGCATGATGCAGTGTAGTCTCGTGATGTGGTGTCAGGTATCATTCCGATCAATAAATTTAATGCTTATATATTATTTGATTCGGGTGCTACTTGTTCATTTATATCCGATGACTTTGCTATGAACTTAGAATTGCCTAAGGATGAGTTAGAACACCCCATGAACATAGAAATTTTGAATAGAGAAATAATCCGTGTTAAGTACGTACATAAGAACTGTAGAGTGGATATTAAGGGTAATATCATGAACGTAGATCTTATTCCTATTCGACTTGGAGAATTTGACGTTATTTTGGGTATGGACTAGTTATTCAATTACGGGGCTGTAATTAATTACCAAAAGAAGCGTATTAACCTTATAACTCTATCAAAGGTTATGTTTTATGGTAGCAAGTCGCCTAGAAAAGCGAGTTGTCTGGCACTGATGCATGCCAGGAAGTTGTTAAGACAAGGCTGTGAAGGATATTTAGCTTACATAGTTGACAGTCGTAAAGAGAATCCGAAAGTAGAGGAGATACCAGTAGTGGGGGACTTTGCAAACGTATTTCTGGATGATTTGCCAGAACTTCTGCTAGATAGAGAGGTTGAATTCGTGATCGATTTGGCACCAGGAATGGCTCCAATATCAAAAGAACCGTATCGAATGGCACCGTTAGAGGTGAAAGAATTGATGGTACAACTATATGAATTACTGGACAAGAAGTACATTCAACCGAGCGTATCGCCGTGGGGAGCACCGGTGTTGTTTGTTAAGAAGAAGGACGGGACGATGCAACTTTGCATCGACTATAGAGAACTGAATAAGGTCATAATTAAGAATAGATATCCATAACCGAGGATCAATGACCTGTTTGATCAATTGAAGGGAGAAATATACTTTTCAAAGATAGATTTGAGCAGTGGTTATCATCAATTTAAGGTGAGACCAGAGGATGTACCGAAGACAGCATTCAGAATATGACATGGTCAATACGAATTTTTGGTAATGTCATTTGGTCTAACGAATGCTCCTGCAACATTTATGGGTTTAATGAATGGAGTGTTCAAGCCGTTTTTGGACAAATTTGTAGTGGTATTTATAGATGACATTTTGTTATATTCGAAAACCAAGGAGGAACATGAAGAGCATTTGAAGGTAACGTTAGAGGCATTGAGAAGGGAGAAGGTGTATGCCAAGTTTTTGAAGTGCGCATTTTGGATCGAGCGGGTACAATTTCTTGGACATGTGATTGATAAAGACAAAATTTCGGTGGACCCATCCAAAGTGGAAGCCGTGATAAACTGGGATCAGCCGAGAACTTCGTCGGAAGTACGAAGTTTTCTTGGATTGGCATGATACTACATAAGATTCATTCAAGACTTTTCCAAGATTGCAACTCCGTTAAAGAATTTGACTCGAAAAGCTGTAAAAAAAATTTGAACGAAAAAGTGTGAGGAAAGCTTTCAAGAATTAAAGAAGAGGTTGAGTACAGCACATATGTTGTCTCTTCTGGATGATACAGGAAATTTTATTGTTTATAGTGATGCGTCACATAAAGGACTTGGTTGTGTGCTTATGCAAACCGGTAAAGTCATTGCGTATGAATCACGACAATTGAAGGATTATGAGAAAGGGTATCCAACCCATGACTTGGAGTTAGCTGCAGTGGTTTTTTCTTTGAAAATCTGGAGGCACAATCTCTATGGGGAGAAGTGTGAAATATATACAGACCACAAGTATCTGAAATATATTTTTACACAGAAGGACTTGAATATGCGCCAAAAAAGGTGGTCAGAGTTAATTAAGGACTATGATTGTGAGATTTTATACCATCCGAGTAAGGCAAATGTGGTTGCCGACACCTTAAGTAGAAAGGGTAGGGAGAAATTGATGATGTTGACTGCTTAGAAGGAGCTAATTTCAGAAATGGAGAAACTGGAATTGGAAGTGAAGTATCCTATGGAGATTGATAAAAAGTTGTTTCAAATGTAATCTGGTACAACCCTATTGGATAAAGTTAAGGAGGCTCAACTTCAGGACGAAGAATGTAAAATGGTGAAAAAGAAGATATCCGAAGGAACCGAATCGAGATTCAAGATGTACAAGGAAGGAATATTGAGATTTGAGAGCAGAATTTGGGTACCTCCAGTACCAGAGATTAAGGAAGACATTTTGAGTGAAGCTTATAGCTCACGATATTCGATTCACCCTAGTAGTACCAAGATGTACAAAGATCATCGATAACATTTCTGGTGGCCAAATCTGAAATGAGATGTTGCATAATGTGTTGCCAAATGTCTAACATGTCAGAAAGTGAAAGTAGAACATCAGAGGCTAAGTGGTTTGCTACAACCGTTGGAGATTACAGAATGTAAATGGGAATATATTACGATGAACTTCGTGGTTGGCCTTTCGACAACCCAGAAAGGCTATGACGTAGTATGGGTTATCGTTAACCGATTGACGAAATCCTCACACTTCCTTCCGATCAAAAATCAAATACAACTTAGATCAGTTGGTAAGGTTATATGTGAAAGAGATTATTTCGAGGCACGGAGTTCTGGTGTCAATTATTTTCGATAGAGATCCGCGATTTACATAGAACTTCTAGAAATGTCTACAGGAATGCATGGGTACGCAATTGTGAATGAGTACACCATATCACCCTCAGACAGATGGGCAGAGTGAAAGAACGATTCAGACATTAGAAGATATGTTAAGAGCTTGTATAATGTTCTTTAAAGGAAATTGGGATGATCACCTACCGCTCGTAGAGTTCAACTACAACAACAGTTACCACACTAGTATTGGCATGGTGGAAGTAGTGGTGGTAGTAACCCGAATAAGAGGAAGTGGAGTGAGAATACCCAGTCGGGTAATAAGATAAAAGATAATAGGAAAGGAAGGGAACCATATTCGATTTGTGGGAAGAACCATGCTGGAGTTTGCCTGAAGAAGAAGGGAGTCTGTTACAACTGCGGGCAAGAGGGGCACATGTCGCCCACTTGTCCCAATCCGAAGAAGATACAAGGTTGCTTTGCGTGCAGATCGACTGATCATATGGTTCGGAACTATCCGAAGAGAAATACGAAGAAGGAAAGTGGCAACAAGGGACCAGGTAGCGGAACCTTGGCAATTCGAGGACCTGCATCACCAGGAAGACCAACTGCCTATACATTTAAAAGGACGACTCAGGATGCAGTGGCTACTCAGGAGGTGGCAATGGGTAATGATTTCGTTTAGAAATTTAAATACGCGAGTAAATTGAGTTAGATAATTACTGTGAATTATTTTCTTTTATAGATTCAAGTCACGGGTTAGAATATGAGACACAAAATTAATATTGTGTTGATAAAAATGAATTGATGATACAACTTTAAAAGATTGTAGAGAATAAGAAAGCAGTGATTCCGAGGACAGAATCCTTTTAAGGAGGGGTGAATGTGATAACCCGGGATTTCGAATAATCAAAATTTTATGAATAATTTTTTTTAATTAATATTAATATTGATTATCAATTTTGTGAAAAGTATTTGTGATACGAGTCTTGAGAAGGTAAATTTGTGTATTGACTAATAAATTTATAGTAGATGTTAACGCCAAGATCTGTTGCCACGTCCCAATCACGTAAGGCGTCACGATCTGCCATAAAAACACGACAAACACCACGTGCTTGACGGCCCGATTAGTCGGGGATAACTTCGAGCGTGAGAGTAAGTATACGTGTTCACGAGGTTAACAATGGAGGATAATAATTGTCTAGTGTATTGAGAGAGATAATAATTCTCAGTCGTGTGTGTATGTGAACGTACCTCTTTGTGAAGACTTCCTTGCTAGGTTATACTCTCTTTGCGGGATTCAAGTGCCACTCACTACTAGTCGACACACCCCCCGATTTGATGGGTTCTGCTTGATCGCATGCGATCATCCACCCACTACCTTTGGTCTTTGTTTTTCTACCACGTGGCTATGATCCCATCCACATTAATGCATGGCGATTCTGATGAGTCAACTATCATGCTTTTCATCATTACAAGTCAAAGTAATAGATATTAAAATATCTAATGGGTTAGTCTAATGAAGGCAAGGCCGGTCTCATAAGGTTTTAATAGAAATAATATGATGACTAGGCTGATGAATTTCAAGGTTCAATAATGAAGGCCCAATTGACTAATTAAATAAGTGAGCCCAATTCATTCGCCCAAATAGAAGAAAATATCATGACTCAACATTGCCCCTACTTTTTTATTAAATAGAATTTTAATAGAAAACTATAAATGGTCCATGATATTTTACTAAAGGCCCTGTAATGAGGAGTAATTGAGACATATCTCGATTTGGTCCATAAGAGAGAGAGAGGAGGATGGTGAATGTCCAACGTAAAAGGCCCAAACAATGAGAGGTTGAATTTAAAAAGATGGACTAAAAAGAAAATCAACCGAAAAGCCCAATCTGATAAAATATCTAAGGATTGACCTAGACCTTTCCCATTCGAATTCTCATCATTGCCAGGAATTAAATGTGCCGCCTTCGTAACTCGTGCAACCGTCAGTATAAAAGGTAAACTTTACTAAATTTAACGGTTTTACTTGCTAATTTGAATTTTCGGACCATTGAGCTCTCTTCTTCTCTTTCGATTCTTTCTCTATTTCTCTGCAAAATCTCAACAATGGCGTCCCCAGACTCTGAGCAGGGTTCTCCCATCCTTGTCACTCCAATCACTACCACTGCCCCAAATCCAAACCCCAATAAAGAAAAGGCTTCAAGTTCTAACCCCAAAGCCACTACTTCGAGCAAGAACCCACCCCAAAAACCTACCCCTACTCCTTCCGAATACTTGAAACAAAGATCGTTTCTCTCGCCATGATACTCCTTCCGATATAGTAGGTAGGGTAGGTGAAGAGTATTCAAACCAAGTATTCCATTTAGGGCACCCATCGGATAAGAGTTCCACAATTTGGAGAAAGAAAGAATGTCGTCGTGAGGAGGAGGATGGACAAATTGTTCTGTATCTATCATGGATAAGGGGATTCGATTTCCTCTTCACGTGTTCGTAACAACCCTCTTAGGGTTTATTGGCGTTGGGTTCGCCCAATTGGTACCGAATTCCTACATTCACATTCTGACCTTCATCGCCTTCTACCACGAAGTCGAGGTGGAGCCTTCTCTAGATTTCTTCTTCACCGTCTACAAGGTCAGCCAAACCCAAGAAAAAAGGATTTAAAGTTTTAGGTAAGCATGCATCGAAGACTGGTGAAAAGTTTGAGAGATGATCTCTAGTGAATACCCCTTCGAGCAACAAGGGATTGCATAAGGGATGGTTTTTTGTTAAGGGACCTGAGATTGCCTCTCTGCCGGACTGGACCACGAGCGAAGTGGTTTCTGCTGACTTTGGTGATATCTCAGAAGAGCGTGAGGCCGAGATAATAGAGCTCTTCGTGAACTTTCCATCGAAGGAATGGAACTATTTGCTTCTTAATAAGCAGGCCGGGTTGTATGATCACAAATGTAAGTTCTGACTTACTTGAATGCATAACTATTTGAAAACGTTTAATGATGTAAATTTTGACATGTGATCCTTCTGTCTTTTGCAGTGTATTTGATTAAGCCATCTTCGATAGACGTGGAAGAGTTGGAGGATTTCTTAGCTGAAAAGTCGGCACAAGCCATTGCCGAGCCTCCCCAATCAGAAATCCCAGAAAATGAAGATAACCCGATTGATGAAACCCATACAGTTGATCCTCGAATAGGTGAACCGGAAGATGTCGAATCTCCTCCTCCCGAAGAGATACTCCAACCCCGACAAAAGAGGCAGGCAGTTCGGAAGCCTCGACCCACGCCCATTCTAAAAACTTCGGAGCCCATTCCAGAATCTGAACCACCCACCACATTAGTCCCTCCTCGGGGAAGCTTACTCGATCGTCCTGATCGAAGGAGCCTTCTCTGAATCAAAAAATTGAAATCCAAAGTGACTCCTCGGCGGTAGAAGAGCTCGAGTACCTCAAAATCTTCGATCAAGCTCCCTTCACCAATTCCAGTGGAGATACAAGTTTTTGATGAGGAAGAGCAAGTTAAAACCGTGTCTCCATTATCTCAGAAAAGAAAGCGTTCTTCTGACGATCCTCCTAGTGCGGCTTCAGCCCCATCACCACCACGAGAATCCGTGCCAATCCGATCTCTATCTCCCGAGAATGTATATATGGACCCGTCACCATCTCGCAAACGACCAGCTCCATCTCCCGACCTAGCAAAGGTATCACCCGAACGACCCGGACCTTCAAATCAGGGATATCATAATGAAGCTATGGGGTCTCCGACCCTATGGCCTCGGTTTAATGCGAATTTCCCTTTCAAGCTCTTCGATACCTTCGTTCGAAACACAGACGATCACCGATTTGATAATCATACGGACGGGGATCTGCTTGACGAGGGGATGAGTTATCTGGCTAAGGTAAGTAACAATTTTTTGTTTATCTTCTTCATTCCCGTTTCTGTTTAAATATTTAAATTTGATCGGATATTGTTGGACATATACTGGCAAATGCTGTCTTTGAGCATTTACGTCCGAGGCATATCAATGGTGAAACCGAGGAGGATTTTTTGAGACAGGATAACCATATGCTGAAGGCGACCCTGGCTCGAGAAAGGAACGATCACGAAGGCGTTGTTCATACCAATGAAGGCCTTTGGAGAGACCTAGATCGAGCTAGGATGGACTTGAAGACGTCTGATGACGAGCTGAGGGCCACGAGGGATGAGCTGGCTGCGTCCGATGCCAGTCAAAAATCTTTAGCTGATATGAATACGGGCCTCGTCGAGGAGAATCTTCTTTTGAAGGCCAAGATTGAAGAGCTCGTCACAGCCCAACGGAACTGGGCGATGCAATTGGGTGAAGTCCAAGCGAAGGCTCAAGATGAGAAGAAGGTGTATAGGGGCAAACATCACAATCTTCGTCACAAGATAAAGGAACTCGAGGGACGAGGTCCTCTTCTGACTGAAAAAGTGAGTAAGCAGATCCCGACCGACAATCGAGAATCTGACGAGATTAATGCTGAGATCTTGAAGGTTTATTCTGAAGGCTATAAAGATAGTCGGAGCGTGGTAAGGAAAAATTGGCTGCTGCTCAGCTAGATCCATCTCTGATCGACTCCGATGGTGAAGACGGTGCTTGAATGTCCTTTCTGCTTTTTTCTGATATTTTAATGACTTGTAAAAATTATTTATTTAAATTTTTTATATTTTTGGAACTGTTTGAAACTTTATGTAAGGATTTTGACAGGATTTCTATGCTTGTGTAATTAATTAGTTAGTGGTATTGATGAATTTTGGTTTTGAACAGATGAATGAATGTCTTATCTTGTCAATGAATCTTTAACTTTCTTGATTATGACTTCTATTTTGATTCGTTTCTTGTCAATAATTCAGCATCAATTAATCTGTATGAACTTAATTTAGATTGTGAATCAGCTAAGGCATATAACAGTTAAGTTATGAAATAAAGTGAACTGAATCTAATGAACTGAATCGAATGGACAGAATTAAAAGAACTGAACTCAACACTTGAACAAAATAAAGTAATGTATACTTATCGTTACCGAAGTGTGAGATCGGTCATGTATAAGGTGAATTCGGTTGATCCTCCTTGCACCATCGGGATTTTGTTTACCACTCAGGGTGAAACAAGTATATAAGGGCATTTGTTTACCACTCGGGGTAGAACAATTTTATAAGGGCCATGGAATTTGTTTACCACTCGGGGTAGAACAAATTCATAAGGACACTCTTGCCAATAAGCCTGCCATCGAATGGCCAGCGAGTCCGACCATACCTCCTTACTTCGGTGCCCATTGATTCACCACTCGGGGTAAAAACAATATAAAAAAGGACTGTGGAATTTGTTTACCACTTGCGGTAAATCAAACCCATAAGGACACTCCTGCCAAAAAGGCTACCATCGAATGGCCAGCGAGTCCAACCATACCTCCTTACTTCGGTGCCCATTGATTTACCACCCTTGGTAAAAACAATATTAAAAGGACCATAGGATTTGTCTACCACACGGGGTAACAAATAAATAGGCTGCCATCGAATGGCCAGCGAGTCCGACCATACCTCCTTACACCATTGTGAACTTAGGACAAATAGGAGGAGGATCAGTTGTGAAAAAGTGACTTTTTATTGATGGTGAACAATCATGTACAGACTTCCAGTAAACTGACTCGATCTCTACTAGAAATATTTCCGAAGCCTGCCCCCATGCCAAGTATTCTTAATCTCGGATCCATCTAATGCTTTTAACCGATAAGTCCCAGGCTTTGTTACTTCGATCACTTCATACGGCCCTTCCCAGTTCGGCATCAGCTTTCCCGTGTCTTGAGGTGTAGATGCTTCGGCTTCTCTGAGGACGAAGTCCCCTACTTCAAATCTGCGAAGTTTGACCCCCTTGTTGTAATGCTTAGCTACTCTTCGTTGATAAGCTGCCAGTTTGAGCAAAGCTACATCTCTAACTTCTTCTAACAGATCCAAGTTGGCCTTCAGTCCTTCGTCGTTGTAGATCTCTTTGAATTGACTGACCCGAAGACTTGGAGATCCAATTTTGACTGGGACTAAGGCATCAGTACCATAGGCCAATCGAAAAGGTGAATTCCCTGTGGTAGTCCTCGGTGTGGTCCGATAAGCCCATAGCACACTAAGCAGCTCCTCTGGCCATCTTCCTTTGGCTTCATCCAGTCTGCGCTTGATGCCATTCAGCAGTGTTCTGTTTGTCACCTCAACTTGCCCGTTTGACTGTGGATGAGCCACCGAAGTTTTCTTATGCTGAATCCCCAGCTCCTTTAAAAATCCTTCAAATTTTGATCCCACGAACTGACGTCCGTTGTTCGATATCAACACTTTAGGAATTCTAAAGTGAAACACTACGGACTCTTTTATGAACTTCAAACACTCTTGTTCTGTTATCAAACGAAGTGGCTTCGCCTCTACCCACTTGGTCATGTAATCAATAGAAACTATGACAAAGCTGACCTGACCTTTAGCTTTAGGCAATGGACCCAATATATCTACCCCCCAGACAGCAAAGGGTATAGGAGATAAAATCGAGTATGGCTCTTACAGTGGTGATGTGAGATCGAATTTGTTGGTGGCATTTTCACATTTCTTGACATACTCTGTAGCTTCCTTGAAAATTGTAGGCCAATAGTATCCCTGTCGAAGTACTTTATAAGCCAAAGACTTGGCAGCCATATGATCACCGCAAATACCCTTGTGAACCTCCCGAAGAGCATACTCGGCCTCGGATGGAACCAGACACTTCAACAATGGTGAGGAAAATGCCAATCGATAAAGATCCCCATCAATAAGAACAAAATTGGCACTCTTGTATTTGATCTTCTTTGCCAACATCTGATCCAAAGGAAGGACACCATATAGGGAGTCATCCAGCTGTTAGATCGTTCGATACACATTACCGCTTCATACTAGATACTCGGCTGCTGCAAAATTTCCAAATAAACCGATCCGTTGAAAACATCTGCATCCGTAGTGGTCTGCTTCGACAGTGCATCAACAATGGAATTGTCGTTACGCTCTATGCCCTGAAACTCATAAGAAATGAAGTATTAAAGTCGGTCTTTTAATTTTGCCAGATACTTGATCATCCTGGTCCCACGAGCTTCATAATCTCCCGATAGTTGTTTGATGACCAAGCGAGAGTCTTTGTAAATGATCGACCACGGACCTCTAGACTCTTCGCATGGTCGAACTCCCGCTAGCAACTTGCTTCATACTCGGCCTCGTTGTTTGTTGCTTTGAACCCAAATCTGATTGCTTGCTGCACCTTGAATCCCTCCGGACTTGTCAAGATAATCCCTGCCCCACTAACATTCACCATAGAGGACCCATCTTCATACAACGTTCATGTATTCTAACCATGCTGTAGAACAACAACTGCTCGATCGGACGTCTCAGCCTCTGGTAGCTCGACATCTGCTTCAGTGAACGAACATTCCAGCATAAAATCGGCCAAGGCCTGACCCTTGATAGCGGTTCGGGGATGGTATTTGATAAAAAATTGGGATAATTCCATCGTCCATGCTGCCAACCTCCCCGAAACCTCTATCACCTTCTTCAATGGCTGATCCGTGTAGACGACCAGGAGCCGACCTTGAAAATATTGCCGAAGCTTTCTACTAGCAATTATCAAAGCAAAAACAAATTTTTCAATATTTGGGTACATGGTTTGACATCTCGTGGGGCGTGGTCGACATAATAGGCCAGGATCTTCGCTTCTCACCGACCTCCCGAACCCCACCGCTTCCAAGCGCCAGCGAACTTCTTTGCAAGGTACAAATCTGAGGTCTCTGCTTTGGGCGGGCTTCACTGATAGAGGAGCGAAGATGACATGTCTTTATGCCTTGGAAGGCGTCTTCACACTCCGAAGTCCACTGGAACGTCTTCGCATTCTTCGGCCCCTTCAGTGTGTCGAAGAACGGCAAGCATCTCTCTGCAGACTTCGACATAAACTTCCTCAGAGCTGCAATCCTGTCAGTCAGACATTGGACGTCTTTGAACGACTAAGGAGTCTTCATGTCAAGAATGGCCTGGATCTTCTCAGTTAAGCTTCAATGCCCCTCGGTGACCGGATACCCCGGGAACTTCCCCTGCTTTGAGTCCAGAAGGTACACTTTGCTGGATTGAGCCTCAACTTGTGGTGACGGATAGTCTGAAAGCATTCCTCCAGATCATCCAAGTGCTTTTGGACTTGCATGCTTTTCACGATCATGTCATCCACGTACACCTCCATGTTCCTCCCCAGCTGTCTCTTGAATATGAAATTCATCATTCTTTGGTAGGTGGCTCCAGCATTTATAAGGCCAAAGGTCATCTTCTTATAGGCATACACCGAACGGTGTGTAATGAATGCTGTCTTCGGGATATCCTCCTTGCACATGGATATTTGATGATAACTAAAAAAGCATCCATAAAGCTTAGTAATGCATACCCCGAAGTGGCATCGATGAGCTGGTTGGTATGGGGCAAAGGATAAAAGTCTTTCGGACACGCTTTATTCAGGTCAGTGTAGTCGATGCAAACTCGCCATTTCCCGTTCTGCTTTTGCACCAACACTACATTAGCCATCCACTATGGGTAGTCGATTTCAAAGATAAAATCAGCAGCTACCAGCTTGGCAATTTCCTCGTCAATGATCCTCTGACGTTCAGGTGTAAAGATCCGTCTTTTTTGCCGAACAGGTTTCTTTGATGGATCCACCTCCAGTCTGTGTTCAACAATCTTCCGGCTAATCCCTGGCATGTCTTGCGGTTCCCATGCAAAAATGTCCGCATAGCAGCGAAGGATTTCCATAAGGTTTGTCCGAAGAGGCTCTGGTAGACCCGAACCAATCTTCACTATTTTATCTGCCTTTCCGAGGACCAGCTCGATCTCTTCTGTCTCTCCTGCAGGAATTACCAATGAATCTGAGCTGCTCTTAGTGAAGGGCTCGATCTCAATTGCCATGGTTTGTTTCTGTTTGCTGACTCCTACTCCGGAGGAAATGACACCATTCCGATAACAGCGTCGGGCTAGATCCAAGTCCCCTGCCACTTCTCCAACTCCGTATGCCATGGGGAACTTGATTTTGAAGTGAGGGATGGAGGTCACAGCTTAGAGAGCCATCAAAGTAGGCCTTCCCAATATGGCGTTGTAAGCCGAATCTACATGCACAACATAAAATTTATATGTTATTTCTACCTGCGCTGTGCCGAAGACCACTGGGAGTTCAATAGTGCCCGCAACTTTGATTGGATCGTTGCTGAAGCCATATAAAGGAGCCTCCTTCCCAACCTCCATCTTTCGTCCATCAAGATGCATCCTTTGATAAGCATGGGCATACAAAATATCTACAGAAGACCCATTGTCTATCATCATACGCTTCACATCCACCGAGCCTACTTGTGTAGTGATCACTAACGCTCCTTCATGTGGCTCGATGGGCTACGAAGGATAATCTGCATTGGTAAAAGAGATAACAGTTCCTGGAAATGCTCCGTCAGCCTTCGGGGGAACACCCGCCACAGACATGATCGAATCCAAATATCATCTCCTCTTCTTCCCTACTAACTTCCCTGTTGTCCCACCAGTTATTACATCAACGACGTGCCTTGGCGGTGGTATTGGAGCATTTTGGACGGGTGGAACCATTTGAACCGTCTGAACAGTTCGGTCGACATTCTACTGATCTTGTTGGTCCCTCCCGGCTACATACTAAACTAGCAAACCACTTTGAATCTTCTTCTCCACGAAGTCCTTCAAATTGCAACACTCATTAGTGTCATGACCTGCGGCTTGATGATAGCCACAAAATTTTTGAGAGTTGCCTTGCCCTGTCTTATAGTTATCACGAGGTGGCTTATAGAATGGTTGGTTCCTGATCTGGTCCAAAATTACCGACCTATCCGTATTTAGTTTGGTGTAAACCTTGTTCACCTTCGGGGCGGTTGCAGGTGGACGACTACTTCCCTGTCTCCATGAATTGTTGTACCTTTTCGAACTACCTTCTGACCGATCATTATACCCCCCCGTCTTCCTTTGATCGCCTTCGGCCTTAGGTGTATCTGCCTCTTTTAATTGGTCTGAAGAAGGGCGTTTCAGGCTATTCATAGCCTCCTCCATGACAATATAACCTTCTGCCTTGTCAAAAGCTTCTGCTAAGCTCTTCGGGTGGTGGAACATCAACTTCTTCACCAGCTTTGTGGACTTTACCAGGTCTAACCCATTCTGAAACAACCTACACTTTGGAGATCATTGAGGTTGGACACCGACCAGCTGCTCGCTTCCCGAATCTCTTTCACATCTTGGCCTAAAGACTCGTTGGTGAACTATCTGACCTGTGCTAAAGAACCTGTAGGCTTCCCCCTTCTTCGGTTGGTCCCAAAGCGGGCATGGAACTTGTCACAAAGCTTGGTTCAAGAGGAAATCGAATCTGACGGTAAAGTCCCCATCCACTGTCTCGCATCCTTTCTCAATGTGGTGACAAATGTGTGACACTTGGCAGCATCAGTAAAATCATAATAATCTATCAGCCGGTCGAACGCCTGGCTATGGTCATAAGGGTCCCCAGACCCATCGTAGCTCTCCATCCGAGGCAAATTCTTGGTGATATCTGCCTTCTCCTTAAGAATGTCCGAGGAAAAAGGTGACGCCTTCTTTCCCGGAGTGTCCTTCACCTGCTGCACCTCTGCTAACTGCTTTCGGAGCTCCTTCAACTCTTTAACCAAATAATCTACCCCTACGGTTGAGGCAGCGCCTCTTTCTCAGGGGAATCTTTCTTCTTTCGGGTGGATCAATCTTTTACCATAGAACCCCCAACTCTCGAGGGACTTTTATGATGATGATGGTCCGCAGAGTGTCGTGCCCCTAGTGGACATTCTAGTGTATGGCCCCTGGATCTGCTTCGTCTTTGGGTTCTGTGGCTGTGATGAGAATGCGCAACAACAAGCGCCTTCTTTGTATTCTCCGGAGTACATTCCCTGGACCGGCCTCTTCGGTCACTTCGACCTTGCTCTTTAGACTCGATAGGGTGATGCGCCCTCTTCGATCTTTGAGGAGTAGGACTCCTTGATTCTCTTCTTTCTCGACGTTGGCCCCGAGACTCACATCTTGAATGGGCAGGTTCCTTCCCACTCCGATGCCCACGCCCTTCGGACTGAACATAACTGGACTCTTCATCCCTCAACTCTGCCATCCGGGACATCTGCTCAGCAATATCCTGTCGTTGCTTCATAAGTGCCTCCATGGCCCTATCCGCTTCGTCTGCCATCTTAGCCAACCGGGAGGCCTTTTCGTCCTGATCATCTCGGTATCGAGTTTTAGGTGAGGTAACTTCTACTTGCTTCCGACCGTAACCAGACTCTTTCTCTACCGTAAAGACTAGCTTTCTCTTAGCTTTGCCCACAGTCCTTGGACGAGAATCTCCATGCGAACGTTTGGACACTGTGCTGGCATAAACACTTAATGTAGGTTCCAAACGCTCCTTGGCGGTATTATTAGTGGTGTTTGATTCAGCGGCGATCATCGGGTGTCGTCCTTCGTGTATCTGCTCTACTCTTCCCCATCTTTGAAAACGTAGAACAAATAAATATTTGTGATTGCCAACTCTTGAACACTAGAACGCCGTCCTTCTAGCTCCAATGTTAATGCCAAGATCTGCTGCCACATCCCAATCACGTAAGACGTTCTGATCCTGCACAGTAAACACGAGAAACACCACAAGCTTGACGGCTTCGACCGTTGGGGGATAGCTTAGGCGTGAGAGTCAGTATACGTGTTCACAAGGTTAACAATGGAGGATAATAATTGTCTAGTGTATTGAGAGAGATAATAATTCTCAGTCGTGTGTGTATGTGAACGTACCTCTTTGTGAAGACTTCCTTGCTAGGTTATACTCTCTTTGCCCGGATTACCGTGCCACTCACTACTATCTAACACAGCCCCCTGATCTGATGGGTTCTGCCGACTGCATGCAGTCTATCCACTCCCTTTGGTCACTATTTTCTACCGTCGGCCGGCTATGATCCCATCCACATTAATGCATGGCAGTTACAACAGTCAACTATCATGCTTTTTCATCATTACATGTCAAAGTAATAGATATTAAAATATCTAATGGGTTAGTCTAATGAACCGACCCAGTCTCATATGGTTTTAATAGAAATAATATGATGACTAGGCCCAATGACTTTCAAGGTTCAATAATGAAGGCCCAATAGACTAATTAAATAAGTGAGCCCAATTCATTCGGCCCAAATAGAAGAAAATATCATGACTCAACGGTAGAGTTATGCTTAACAGCTTTAAAAACCTTAACCCTAATTTCTGGATAGGGATTCGATAGAAAATATAATTAAAATAATTATATTAATGAGTACGTGTTTGTACTGTTTAGAATTTTGATCAATGATTGATCTGATAAGGTTTAAGATTTATAAACTCTAATAAGATGTGACGCCCCCAAAACAGGTATACATCACCCATCTTGAGTCGCCAGATACAAGGTACTGAATACAAATACAACTTAATTATACAACAGTCGTGTAAAATACGACAAAACATAGGCTGTGAGTTTTAATACAAATATTGTCATCAAGACAATATCCACACTCAATGGAGTCCTCATTACATTTATTATCACACTATTTCATAGAATAGTGAGGACTACTAATGCACCATCTAGGACCATCACTCTGTTCCCCGACTAGTCCCAGCTATATTCTCATTTCCTAAAGAGAATAGTGAAAGAAAGGGTGAGCTCAACTAGCCCAGTAAGAAATATTATGACTAAGATAATGCAGAATAAATTATCATTAGCCTTCAATAATGTTAAACTGATAGAATATAATAGACAACAAGTTTAACTACAGCGGATCAAGTAATCCATTAGAGGAGTCAAGTAATGTATAAAATTTACTATCTTCTATGATTTAAAAAGTATTTCATCAACTTTATCACTGAGACTCAGCTTAATAAATAAAATCGAATCATCCATGCTCCACGGCCAAAGATATTCATGTAATCATCAATGGTCATGACTATACCGAATAATCCCTGGTCATAATCATACCAACAACTGTCCACTAATAAACTACAGGCCAATGAGGACTTTTACCACATCTTTCGTCACATTACGGTCATGATTATACCGAATAATCCCTGGTCATAATCATACCAAGTCCATCTATGCACGTGAGCCAAAGATGACTTTCAACATAATATAAGCACGAGGATGATGACAATTCAATGAAACAAGTTCAAGAATAAATTTTAAAGATTTATAAGTTAATTTATCCTGAACTCAATAACGTCCAAATTGTCAACATGATACTGCTTTGTGAAGTAAAATTCAAGAATGCTCAGAAGAATATTTCTATGAAAAGATAATGGATGAAGCGCAAATATCAAGGATATTCCACTAATTTCATGGAGTATAGAAGCCAAAGCTATAACCAACTGATTATAATAGAATATATGAAACTGTAAATGGATTTTCGCCCGCCATGTGGTAATCCACGTAGACAAGTCATTTCCACAATTTAATAAGGAATGAATACGAAGGATCATTCACCATACATGTGGTAATCCACATTGACAGGTTATTCCAACAGAATAATAAAGAATGGAATAACAGAAGGATTCACCATGCATGCGATAGAATGCATGAGCGAGTTATTCCCAATGAATAATAAATAATGGAACCGGTCGGCGAACGCATACAGATAGGATATTCAGACGAATAATAAATAATGGAACCGAGTTCTACAGAAGCGCTTGAGACATGATATTAAACAAAATAATAAATAATGGAACCGAGTTAAAAGTAAATGCGTAGAGCGAGGATATTACGACAAAATAATAAAGAACGAAATATTAGAAGAATTTCACCATGTATGTGGTACTTCGCATAAACAGGTTATTCTAACAGAATAATAAGAATGGAATAACAACAGAATTCACCAGGCATGCGATAGACCGCGCATGCATGAGTTATTCAACGAGAATAATAAAGAATGGAATAATGAAGTTCTCTTCATGAATCTGACGAAATAATACCCCTTAAGAGTACAACAAATAATATCCCCCGCCTTAGAAGAAAGCTGGATATTGGAATAGTGAAGTAGCGAATACTTTTCTTCTTTCTCTCTATAGTTTCTCTCTCAGAGTTTCAAATTGAATTCGTAAGAAATAATGAAGGAATGAACTTCTATTTATAGGAGAATGGGTGAATAGTAACTAATTCATGAGCGGTCAGATTGATTTACTTTTAAGCGGATGGTCCATATATTGGTTTACTATTAAAACTTAAAGCAACGGTCCATACCGATTTACTATTAAAACTTTAAACCAATGATCCATATTGATTTACTATTATAACTTTCCACCAGCGGTCCATATTGATTTACTATTATATCTTCAACCAACGGTCTGAAAAATTAGCACATCTCCTCATGGAATAATATTGTACCCAAAAATGATTTAGACCGAAAAGAAATATATTACGGGTGAATAGTACCCCGTGAATAGTAACTCGTTAATAGTAACTCGTGAATAGTAACTCTTGAATATTACTCTGACACGAAAAGTGCCCCGAATACCCGATTAAACAATATAACCTCCAGACATCAATAATTATCGAAACAAATGTCAATTTCCACTAACACAAATAATTCCAACACAATGGAACTATAAAATTCATCTTTAATCAACACGAACTTATTCATCATTAATATTATAATTCACAATATTTAACAACCAGGTCGTTCCCAGGAAAGAGGGGGCTTTCCGATAAGGATTTCTCCTTATTGGCGCGCAATTAGGTGACCAAACCTCTCCTTGACAGAACTTCTAGACATTGTCAATATTGCAAATAATAATATGAATAACTTTGCCGTCTCAATTCACTACTACAAAACAGTAAATAGACAACGCGGAAAAAACGTTGTGGTTTCAGTCAGAAAAACATCGTGGTTAAGGGTGTTGTCTATTTGACACCCTTACACAGCTTTTTTAAAACGTTGTAGTTAAGCACAATACACACCGTTTTTTATGAAAAAACGTTGTAGATTTATTTTCCAAAAATTAGCAGATGCTTAAAAATATTGTAGAAGGTATGATTCCATAATGTTTTTTGAATAAAAACGTTGTTGTTTAGTATATCAGACAACGTTTAGACACATTTACACAACGTTTTAAAAATATTATAGATTAAAAAAAGAAAAAAAAAAGGTTGTGGTTCACCTATATTACCAATGCATCTGCAATATGCTAATGCCATATATAGCTAAAATTACAAAGAATATTAATACCATACAAAATGTTTACATCCCAATAATTCTTTGTAATTCCAATTACAAAGAATATTAATACTATGCAATACATTTACATCTCAATAATGCTAAACTATCCATATATCTCAAATTCACTTTTGAGATAAACAATAGTAATCCTGTTAATTTATAGCTGAAAAGTGGGGAAATACAATTGAACTTTGTCAACAACAAAAAAGGATGCATTACAGTTTCATGCTCTAAGAGTCCACACACCTTTAGATAGATATTATCTTCAAATGCAGTATAACTTTTCTTCAGACCTTCTTGCTAACAAAGCACCAGAAATTACTTCCTGCCATCGAGCAGTTGCACTAAATTATGGAAACACAGGTGTCCACTGCATATATCACACTGATTATCACATACCTTGCTTCACCCATCATATCAAATGCAGAATACATTACAATCAAAACACTATGGCTATATACCCATCATATCAAATGTTTCTGGTGGCCCTCAGTAGTGTAACAAGGCAAGAAATTAATAAAGTATATGTATTACTACTATGTACCTATGATTGTGTTCTCTTTTCTCAATTTCAAATTGACAAATACTCCAACTGTGAAAAGATGTATTCTAGGTCAGCACGTACTAGACATTCCTTAACTATAATAATGTCATCAACGACCCTGATTTTCCTTCTTTTACCATGAATAACTCACTTAATAGGAATATCAAAGGAGCAACAGAACTCAGCAAGTCAAATTCTTTTAAGTTCTTCAAGCTGGCAAAATAATATATGATAAACTACAAACTTGACTAACTAATTCTTCAAAGAAATATTCTCTTCCATAGGCCAATATTGTTTTAAAACAGTACATAAGAAGTGAGACTCTACAGCACCTAACAATAGTATGCATAGGTGTTCTAAAAATTATCCATTCAAACTTTCAACGATCTAAGAACTGCATAGCAAACAAAAACACTGAAATAAACTCACATATAAGGGTAAACAAGAGCAATAGAAATGTAACATTGGTATTAGAAAAGAACACTATTAATTGCATATCAAACAAAAAAAATGAAGTCAACTCACATATAATAAGGCTAAACAAGAGCAATAGAAATGTAACTTTGTATTAGAAAAGAACACTATTAGGGCTTCAGGAAAAAAATGAAAAAAAAGAAAAAAAAAATAGAAGAAGAAGATAAGAATGAAAGCTATCATTTATTTCAAAAAAACACTTACTGTGATTAATTCTTTTCGAGCTTCTTGAAGCTCATATCTGATTGTGCACTCCTTCATCACAAGAGCTAGATTTAGTGCTTCCAGCCATTCAAGTTTTTCTTCCTTCTTCTTTAAGTCTTCTTGGATGGCATGAATATGCTTCATTACCTATAAAGCCCCTCTCATACGCTCTATCTCCAACTCCAGTGCTTGCTTAGCATTGAGTTTCTTTTCTAGTTCAATAATAGTTTTGCGAAGGTTTTCTTTTTCCCTCTACCATTTAAATCAGAAATGACAAATAAACTGGCTGGGAGTTCATAAACAAATAATTGTGTTTTTGGTAGTTATGTCAAATCAAAATAAAAATGAAGTACAGTACCTTCTGATCTTGACCCAACTAAAAACACATTCATACGCCTTCTTACGCTCCAAGGTTGCTCTCTTGTTCTAAAAAGAACATAACATAATTGTTATCTAACTTGACCACATAGCGAGATAAACAAGTAAAAATAAAAATAAAAATCTCAATCACATTAACGAAGAAGCGCATATTTGTTCATCATGAAAGAAGCACTCTCGTCAAGATATTGAATGTAGAAAGCAATGCAAGTGTTTATCAGCTTATGGTGCATGATCATATTTCAGAAGTAATGGACTTGTGGAAGAAGCAAAGAGAAAGAGATTATTGCAATATATTCTAAATTGTTACATTCCCTAATTCCTTGCTGGTTACAACATCAATCTGCTAAAAATGTATTTATAAATTATTAAGCCCCAATCTAGAAAAATAGAGTTCAGTAGTGTAACAAGGCAAGAAATTAATAAAGTATATGTATTACTACTATGTACCTATGATTGTGTTCTCTTTTCTCAATTTCAAATTGACAAATACTCCAACTGTGAATGACAATGAATGACATATACCCATCATATCAAATACAGAATACATTACAATGAATGACTCCATCAATCTGTAACAAAACGAATCATTTTTAAGGACAAGGATAATTTCTTGGAAATTTCAATAGAAAATATAATTAAAATAATTATAATAATGAGTACGTATTTGTACTATTTAGAATTTTGATCAATGATTGATCGGATAAGGTTTAAAATTTATAAACTTTAATAAGAGATTAGAAATCCTAATCTTAGATTTAGAAAACCTAACGTATAGTTAGAAACCTTAATTGAAAGTCGGGAAACCCTAATTTCATATTTGGGAATCCTAAAACCCTAATTAGCAAACTCTAATCCTAATTAGCAAGCTTAATGTGTTTAGTAAATGTTAATATGATTAGGAAGCCCTAGTTTAATTAGGATACCCTAATTGTAATTTAGAAATTTTAATTTTTTTTTTCTAATTAAAAACCCTAATGAGAAATTTTTAGAAACTAAATATTTAAAACCTAAGGGTTAGAACCTTAGGGTTAAACCCTAAGGGTGTGACAAATTCCATGTATGCTATTAAAAATATAATGCTAAAGACCAAAATGCCCTTTTTCATTTTCTTTATATGGTAACTTGTAAAAATACCAATACCTTTAGTGGGTGACCAACTAAATTGACTTGGTGACTTAAATATCGAGCAAAATCAGCCAGCTATCAGATAATGCAATGAATCTAAGAGATTATATAACATTGAGAGAGAGAAAGTGTACCCATTTTTGCTTATTTTCTCTCAAAGTTCTCACCAACTCTCTCTGACACAAGACCTTTGAATTTAGAAAGTATATCATTCAATAAATCACCACTAGAAACATCAAGTTCAGTTTAGGAGATCAAAGATCCAAGCTTATTCAGGAGAAGGTATAAACCCTAAGTTTCATTTTGATCTTGTATGCTTAATCGAATTTTGTGTTTTTGTGTTTAGAATCTTGCTAATGGATGTTTTTAGTTGGTCTATGATGATCCATCATGGATCCATAACATCAAAGTGGGTAAAAACCATGTTTTTCAAAATCTGTTCTTGAGCATTCTTAGTGGTCTGACAAGAAACGTCAGTCGCCACAGATCCTTTGCTCGTTTATGATATTTGTTGTTTTAAAGTTGTTATTGGTATCTTGTTATGTTGTCTTTGATCTGGAAGTGAAAGCACATACAGTTGATCTCTAGATTTCGAGTTATTCCTGGTCAAAATCCGTTGACCGGGCATGACCAGTCAAAATCTGGGCAAACTAGAAATTTTAAAAACAAGGTCTGACATGATATTCAAACTCTTAGATCTGTCAGTTATGATGTTGTTTGTTGATGTTGTTGTAGTTAATATGTAGCATGTTTTCTGGATTGTAGACCCATGCCTTAAGATCCTTTAAAACATCAACTGATTGAGTGTTATAAGTAGTCAAAATAGGCCAATCGAACACGGATGACATTTCTGGAATTTCCAGAAATCATAAGAACATGATGTCTGACAAGCTTTGACCGAACCTTAACTGGTTATTTTGTTGTTATTTAACAGGTCTATTGATTCATATGTGTTCCTTGTTATGTATACTACATATAAGATCCATAATATCACATAAAGAATGACGGGAACCTAGATTAAATCGAGTTGCAAGATGGCCACTCAAACTGCCTGGGTTTCTGAAAAACCTAGGTGATGTCTGACAATGATTTTAGAAGCATAGATCTATTTGTTTGTTTGTTGTGTGACCTTGATGCTGGTTGAATATTGTAGTATTACATTTCCACTACCAGATCCATGCTCAAGCAAGCCCAGAAACATTTTTTGTTGAGAATTAAATCCGGTCAAAGTTGACCTCTTGATACTGCCGGCGGTCAGTGTTCTTGAGCTCAAGAACACCAACATTGACGCTTTGTGTCACTAAAGGTCTTTAGCGACGGTTTTATTATTTTCTAATTTCTGATATTTTGGAAATTATTTAAAAATAGAAATAAATTATAAAAATTATTAAAAATGGTTTTAAAAATTATTTTAAATTATAAAATATAATTTTTGACTAATTGGAATATTTTTCTTTAATATTTATAATTATTTAAATATTAAATGTATTTAATTCATTTAATTAATATATTAAATAAATTAGAGAAAAGTGATTTAGCATTATGAAAAATCATTTTAAATAAGAATAATGTATTTAAAAATATTTTGAGTTATAAAATGTAACTTTTAATATTTTTAGAGAATTTTCATTAATAAATTAATATTAATGATATTAGATTTATTTAATTATTAAATTAAATAAATAAGTTAAAAATGATTTTATTGATTTAAAAATTATTTTAAATGAGAATAAAATGTTAGAAAATATTTTGAATTGTAAAATATAATTTTCAATATTTTGGAGAATTCTCATTAATAAATTAATATTAATGATGTTAGATTTATTTAATTATTATATTAAATAAATGAATTAAAAATTATTTTAGTTATTTACAAATTATTTAAAAATAAGAAAATGTTTTTAAAATTTTTAATTAATAATAAATGACTTTTAATATTTTGGTTATAATTTCATTAATATTTAAATATTAATGGTGATGATTTAAAAAGGATTTTTATTATTTTAAAAAGCATTTAAGTAGAATATTAAAGATTTAAAATATTCTAAGTTATTAATAATAATTTTAAAATTTTGACAAGTATTTTATTAATATATTTATATTATTAAATATTAATGATAATAAGATTATTTGATAATTAAATCATTTAATAATCATTTAAGTGTTTAAAAAATTATTATAAATTATAATAATTGTTTATAAATTACTAAAAGCTTCCGAAAAATATTATAAATGATAATTGACTTATCTAAATTAATATTGAAGCTTAGAAACCAAATTAAATTGACAATCAATGTGTAAATTGTCGGATAAGGTCACAAGAACATCGAGAATGGACCGAAGTCCAACCAGACCGAACTAGTTAGACTTGATAAGTGTTTATATAGGTTATAAACACGTATGTGACTATGTGGTAATGTGTTTAGGAGAAGATTGACTGTGAATTACAGTGTTGTGTGTTATAAATTATTGTGGTAATTGTGAGACCGATATTATTTGTGAAACCCCAGATTTTAGGAATAAAGATTTAAATTTATCGAAATATTTTTTTTAATATTATGGTGTGGATTTGATATAATGTTATAGTTGTGGGTAGTATTTATAAAATTTTTCAAAGTATGCAAGTTGTTATAAAATATTCGATTGGTCGGAGAATATTCTTTTTATCGGGGAATATTCGTACGATGGCACAATCATTGGTGGACCCCACAACGGAAGTATTGTCGTAGTTAGAAAACAACAGAATTATATTTTTATAAAAATAACGGCGGAAGTTTTACCGTTAACTGTTGAACTACCCGGTAATAAAAGTCTGATGTCTGGCGTGGTTGCGTAGTAAGAATGCGATAATGATTATTGATGCTTACGTGAGAAGTCACTCAATTATACTCAATTATTGCTACAGTAATTGTTGCATCATATCTCTCATATTATTGATTCGATTATTGTCATAGTATCATCTGCATAATATGTTATTTTATTAAATCAATAATTAAGACGACAAAGTTATTCATATTATTAAATTGCAATATTTTACAATGTCTAGAAGTTACATCGAGGAGAGGTTTGGTCACCTAATTCAGGCGCCTAATAGGGAGAAATCCTTATTGAAAGCCCTCTCTTTCCTAGAGCGACTGTGTGTGGCCGCCCCCAAAATAGGTATACACAACACCCATTTACGAAGTCGCCAAATACATGGTACAAAAAGCAAACTACAACTTCAATAATACAAATGTCGGTGAAATACGACAATATATCTTAATGAGTTTAAATATAATATTGTCTTACGAAGACATATCCACATGCAAATAAATCCCCATCATAATTATTGATTCATTATTTTACAAAATGGTGAGGACTACTAAACAACTCTCTACAGAACCTTCATTCCATACCAGAGCTAGTACTCGCTACATTCTCGCCTCACGAGAAGAAAAATGGAACAACAAGGAAAAGGGTGAGCTCAACTAGCCCGATAAAGAATATTATGACTAAGATAATATCTGACAAATTATCGTTAGTCTTCAACGAGGAAAAATCGATAGAATACAATAAACAACAAGTTTCGGATCAATATTTAGCGTGAAATAATAATTCATAGAAGAGTTTCGTAGAGAATGAAATCTACTATAATCTATGAATTTAACGGTCCATCATCAATATTTTATCCTGTAACATCAATCAATATGCATACGGAATCAAATATTCATCTTTGCACTTCTGAGGCCAAAGATATTCATCGATTAGTCGTATTCATTTAAACACTGTTCATCTTTACACTGAGGCCAAAGATATTAATCAATCGGTCGTGTTCATCTCAACACTGTTCATCTTTGCACTACTGGGCCAAAGATATTCTTGAAATCATTCATCTTTTTACCACTCTGGGCCAAAGATATTCAATAATATCATCATTTAAGATTGAGGATGATGAAAAATATTTTTAAGAAAGCGAATCCGATTGAAACAAAATGACAAGGATTAAGGATTAAGGATTAGGTACTTGGTTTTATCCACGCCCAAAAATACCTCAAAAATAATCATAGTGGTGTAAAATTTGAGAATTATCAAAACATGGATACAATCGAGTTAGTATCCGAATAGATATTTTGGACAAAAAGAAGAAATTTTATTTTTTGATTGAATAGTGCAGTATCGTGAATAGTTCAGATATCGTGAATAGTCCGTATATCGTGAATAGTAACTCAGAGCACCAAAAGATAGAAATTCCACAAAAACATCTTCACGCCGTGAATAGTACTTATTGTGAATAGTAACTTCGTGAATAGTAACTAATCATGAATAGTAACTTCGTGAATAGTAACTCATGAATAGTAACCCATGAATAGTAACCCAGAGCATGAAAAAGTTTCAAATTTGATAAAAACTTCGGATCAACATTTCTGTATAATGATATTGAAGAAATAATATCATTACAAAAAAAATAATATCCCTTACCTCGAAAGATCAGTACTTCTAGCTGAAACACAGGATATAGGCTATGACTTGGACTTGCACCGTATAGCAATACTCAAAGTATACTCAAAATACTCACAAGAATACGCTCGATAATATAGAGAGAAAACTTGATTTACGGTGTGATTTTAATTCTAACCTAAGCACCCTATTTATAGGAAATTGCTTAGAACACCAAAGAAAATTAGAAAATTTAATAAATTAATATATATATATCAAATTCATACGCCAACCTTAGAATTCAGATCCTAGCATTTCCACATGCCACCTTCTAGAAAGAAATGATAAAAAACGTTTTTCATAAAATAAATAATTAAAACTTACAAAAATTAATTATTTGAGACTTGAACTTCAATAATTCATAATAAATAGCCCTTTCATCAGAAAATTCGAATCTCGTGAGTTTTTATAGGAAATTCAATTCTCTACAACTTTGCAGAAGAAAGTTTTCCAAATTCCAAATAGAAATTGGACAAGAAATCCATAAGCGGCAGGCGATTTTAATGTTTATAATCAAATTTCGGTCGATAAATGGGGTCCACAGAGCATGTTTAACATGTTTTAAACATTTATTGCAACAAAAATACTCTTCCTCCTCGTATACTCATATATCCCACATTCGTTGTAAAAATATCACAGTTAATATATTATTAAAATAATATATTTAAATGAATTATTTTATCGAGAAAAAGATAAAATATTAATTTTCAACAATTGTCATTTTAAAAATTTTCTCCATCTATATCCACATAAAATCAATATTTTCCTCATCATATAAATCAATAATTAATTATTCACAAATAATATTACGAGAATCACAATATTGATGACGAGGCGGTTCAGAGGAAGAGGGGCTTTCGATAAAATTTCTTCTTCTTGGCGCATGATTAGGTGACCAAACCTCTCCTTAGACGAATTTTCTAGACATTGCCAATAATGTTATCTAATAATATTATTAGGATAATATGAATTATTGCCGATAATGAAAGATCTTGTGTAATGACAATTATTGAAACAATGACAATATAAAATATCAACGACAATTATTAACTCGATAAAATCTTGAAGTAATTCTGTAACCATTATTGAGTAGTGCCTTCTTACGTAAGAATCAATAATTGGTGCAATTCCAGTGTCTTCTTGTTCAACAACGCAGCGTATTAGTGTGTTTTAACCACCGGGTATTCAATGATGATACTTGGTAACAACTCTGCCGTTATTTAAAAACAACTTATATTTGTCGTTTTCTTCATCCAATCACTTTTCAGTTATGGGGCCCACATGGTCATTGGCTTGCGTCGTACGAATATTCCCAAAGCGATCACGAATATTCCACGACCAAACGAATATTCCCAACAACAATGAATATTTTATAACCACTTGCTTAATTTGAAATATTTGCATATTTAACCCTTAACTATCCACATTAATCAAATCAACCTTACTATTTCAAAATAATAAATAAAGGAAATTCCTTTTTATTTAAAAATTTAGGGGTCTTACAACCTCCCTCCTCCTTATGAAATTTCGTCCTCGAAATTGGCGTCACGTACACAGTGTTTTGAAAAGGTGAGGATACCTCGCTTTCATTTCGTTTCAACTCGGTCATTTCCTCTATAGCATGATTCCTCCACAAAACTTTAACTTGTGGTATAACCTTTCTTAGCGTAGGACATGCTCCTTCCTATCCAAAATCTTGTGGTACCTCCTCATACGTTAAGTCTTGACTATCTCAAATCGGTTCTAACTTCTATAGCGTGGTTGGGTCTTTCACATATTTAAATCTGAGATATGTGAAACACATTATGAACACGAGACATACTTGGAGGTAACGCAAGTCTATAGGCTACATTTCCTACTCGGCCAAGAATTTGAAATGGACCGATAAATCGTGGATTGAGCTTTCCTCTCTTCCCAAATCTTGTAACTCCCTTCCATGGAGCAACTTCGCAACAATACATGATCCCTACATTAAATTCCACGTCCTTTCGATGAAGATCCGCATAACTCTTTTGTCGATCTTGTCGTTTGTATCGTTGTCGAATCATTTGGATCTTTTCGGTAGTCATATATACGTACTTTCGGGTCCCAACAATGATTGCTTCACCCACCTCATCCCAACATATTGGAGAAGCGACATTTTCGTCCATATAATGCTTGAATGGAACCATGCCTATATTTGTTTAATAACTATTGTTGTATAAGGATTCCACCAATGGCAAGTACTTATCCCAACTTCCTTTGAAATCTAGGACACGAGTTTTAATATATCTTGAGAGTTTGAGTAGTCCTTTCGATTGCCCATCCGTTTGAGGATGGTATGCCAAGCCAGATAAATGTAAATTCGTGCCCATAGCTTTCTAACCCAAAATCATGAAGTGAATCTTGGGTCACGATCTAAAACTATGGATCTTGGCATGCCATGCGATCTCACAATCTCATTTACGTACATACGAGAAAGGCGTTCAAGGAATAAGTCTCTCGTATCGGTAAAAATGGCGAGACTTAGTTAATCTATCAACAACAACCCAAATAGCATTGATGCCTTGAAAGCCGCGGGAAGACGTGCTTGAAATCCATAGTAATGTGTTCCCACTTCCATTTCCGGAATCTCAAGTGGTTCTGACGGACCCTTAGGTACAAGATGCTCGCCTTTACGTTGGCAAGTTAAACACATCGAGATAAACTTTGCAATCTCTCTCTTCATATTGTTCCACCAAAATGTATGTCGAAGATCACGATACATTTTAGTACTTCCAGGATGGATTGCAAATGGCGTATTGTGTGCCTCCATCATAATCTTGTACTTCAAATCAGAGTCGTTAGGAACACAAAGTCTAGAGTGGACTCGAAGTATCAATTCTCGCTTCCGGAATAGCTCCTTCTTGTACTTTCTTCTTCATACGCATCAACTCCGAGTCGGTGGCTTGAGCAATCTTAACTTTTTCTATTAAAGTTGGCTCTATGCGTATACTTGACATCATCGCTTTTCGTTCGCATATGATCTTCTACTCATCGCGTCATACCACGTTTGCTTTTCGAGGATGGCATGATCGAACATGTCTTTGAAATGAGTCTCCTCTTGAGTTCTTGAAGCTCTTCCACATTCCTTGCTCCATTCGAATTTTGTATCTCTACGAGTCAGCTGCGTTAATGGAATAGCGATTCGAGAATATCCTTCAACGAATCTCCGATAATAACCAACTAAGCCTAGAAAGCTACGTCTTTCGATAACTGACTTAGGTTGCTCTCAACTGTGACTCATATCCCAATCTTGGATAGCACGTCACAATGACACCTATCGATTTACTATCGCATGCGAATATGGCGTCCCCAACAAAGAGTGCGGCAGGTGAATTCCACAAAGGAAGTCACAAAATAAAGGCTCGGTACCAAATTCTATAGTTGAATTTTAACTCACGAAGTTCAATAGGAGCCATTCGATATGAGATTTTAGAAATGAGTTTTGTCTAGGGTTCAAAGTCGATACAAAATTTAATATCGAGCTTTGGGAGTAAGCAAAGAAATTCTTGAGAAAATCGTCGGAAAAATCAATAACAACGAGGAATATTATTCAAATCGGCGTGTCTTTATTCAAATCCATAACATGGACTAAGAAAATTTGACATCCGTAATAAGCGAATGACTTCATGGCTTGATATGAAAATGTTTGACTACAATGGTTTGATTGCTTGAATTGAATAACGAGGTTGCTTAGGAATATGAAAACTAATGACCTTACGAAAATAATCAATTTTGGCATGATGAGTAGTTAACCTTAAAATCACATCAAAAGCAAATATCTCTATAGAAATAAGGTTAACGAGGTAATGTGATAGTGCTGACTTGAATCAAGCAAGATTTCTAAACAACGGATGTAATGAAAGTTTCTCTAATGGATTCTCCATAAATAGGTCAAAGTTTAATTTCTCGTAGTCAAGTTCAAGCGTTGGCGCAAGTAAGAGAGATAAAGAATGGGTAGAACCGATATCTAGTAAGGTATATACTTGCTTAAGAATTTATAATTAACTAACTTGTGCTAACCGTTCGGGTTCCTCGCATTTTGACCGATCACAACAAACGCTCTTCCAGGAATCGTTGACTTTGACTTTTACGGGGACGATCTTTTGAGTCAAATCCCCCATTGAACTAGGTTACATCTTTGTCTGATCTCGGCGATATGTCCTTCCTTTCCACAATTATAGCATACCTTGAATTTGTTGGGCGGTTGTTTGGGTGATATGTCCCTCTTTTCCGCATTTGTAGCATATAATGGGTGGTCGTTCTCCTCCCTTAAAACTAGTTGCTCTTGGTGGCGACGTCTTCACATGGTCGTTGTTGAATCTCCTCTTTTAAAATCTCCTCCCGACTCGCTTCTTCTATTTTCATGGCCACGATTACCACCGAGTGGTTCCGCCTTTGTCGTATTCTTCTTTCTCATTGGTTATCGTTATTACGATGGCGCTATCTTTGGTATGATCCTGGTTATGGTCCCTCGGTTGAACGTACTCGTTATCTTCGCTTTCTAACAATGAGCCCACTGTGACAACATCCGAATAGAGAGAAAATTTATGAGAAATGAGATCTTCGGCGTATGTCGGGTTTCAAACCTCTCGAAACATCCAGCGTCATACATTCCTCATTCTCCACCAAATGAGGTGCAAACTGGATAACTCGCGAACTTCGCCTCGTACTGGGACACCGTCGTGTTATTCTGCTCTAGTCTAATAAACTCCACTTCCTTCATATGACGAATACTTTCAGGGAAGTACTTGTCATTGAGCTATTTCAAACGTCTCCCATGACATCTTTGAGTGCGATTTGGATGGGTGCGCTTCACTGATTCCCACCACCGATGTCTGCCTCGCCACGGAACATAAAGGTGGTGAATGGAACTTTCTGTTCCTCCGTGCATCCCAAGACATCGAATATCTTGGTAATTTGTTTTGACCCACGTCTCACTTAATCGGATCCGGCTTTCCCCGAGTGCGGTGGTCCCAACTCTTTGAAGCTGCTTGGCGCGTTGTGACCCGTGAATTGCTATCATTTCCTCTGTATTTTGAACACGAGTCTCCCTAAATGCGATTTTGCATGAGCTGCAAAAAGCTTATAAACATCCCCTCGTTCATCATACGCTCGATTGGTGTTGTTCACGGGAGGAACATTACCGACTGTTGTTACGTTCTCCTCGTTGGTGAGTACTGAGCATCTCCACGGTCTCATTTACTCCACTTTGTTAATATTCTCGATCGACATTCTCAAATCTTTTGTCATAAAATAAGGGTTAATTAAGGAAATCAATATATCACATAATATCCTATATCTTGACCACCTAACAAATAAGCTTAGGTAGGACACACTAGCGAAGGATTTACTCGTCTCTCCCCTCCTAGTTCTATTCCCCGATCTCCTTGGAGATCATATCCCTAAGCTCTGATACCAACTGTGACGCCCCCAAAATAGGTATACACAACACCCATTTTGAGTCGCCAAATACATGGTACAAAAAGCAAACTACAACTTCAATAATACAAATGTCGTGTGAAATACGACAATATATACTGTGAGTTTAAATATAATATTGTCTTCTAGACAATATCCACATGCAAATAAATCCCCATCATAATTATTGATTCATTATTTTATAAAAATGGTGAGGACTACTAAACAACTCTCTCTAGAACCTTCATTCCATACCCCGACAAGTACTCGCTACATTCTCGCCTCACGAGAAGAAAAATGGAACAACAAGGAAAAGGGTGAGCTCAACTAGCCCGATAAAGAATATTATGACTAAGATAATATACAACAAATTATCGTTAGTCTTCAACGAGGGAAAAATCGATAGAATACAATAAACAACAAGTTTCGGATCAATATTCATAGTGTGAAATAATAATTCATAGAAGAGTTACGTAGAGAATGAAATCTACTATAATCTATGAATTTAATAGTCCATCATCAATATTTTATCCCTGTAACATCAATCAATATGCATGGAATCAAATATTCATCTTTTACTTTTCACAGCCAAAGATATTCATCGATTAGTCATGTTCATTTAAACACTGCTCATCTTTTTTAACTACCATGCATCAAAGATATTAATCAATCGGTCGTGTCCATCTCAACACACTGTTCATCTTTGCACTACTGTGCCAAAGATATTCTTGAAATCATTCATCTGCACTACTGGGCCAAAGATATTCAATAATATCATCATTTAAGACCGAGGATGATGAAAATATTTTTAAGAAAGCGAATCCGGTGAAACAAAATGACAAGGATTAAGGATTAAGGATTAGTACTTGGTTTTATCCACGCCCAAAAATACCTCAAAAATAATCATAGTGGTGTAAAATTCAAGAATGATCAAAACATGGATACAATCGAGTTAGTATCCGAATAGATATTTTGGACAAAAAGAAGAAATTTTATTTTTCTAATTGAATAGTGTCGATACGTGAATAGTGCAGATATCGTGAATAGTGCCGATATCGTGAATAGTAACTCAGACACCAAAAGATAGAAATTCCACAAAAACATCTTCACGCTTCATGAATAGTACTCGTGAATAGTAACTCGTGAATAGTAACTCATGAATAGTAACTCGTGAATAGTAACTCATGAATAGTAACCCATGAATAGTAACCCAGAGCATGAAAAAGTTCCAAATTTGATAAAAACTTGGATCAATATTTCAAAGATAATGATATTGAAGAAATAATATCATTACAAAAAAATAATATCCCTTACCTCGAAAGATCAACTTTTAAATTTAAAAACAGGATATAAAGCTATAACTTGGACTTGCACCATAGTATAGCAATACTCAAATTATACTCAAAATACTCACAAGAATACGCTCGATAATATTGAGAGAAAACTTGATTTACGGTGTGATTTTCAATTCTAACCTAAGCACCCTATTTATAGGAAATTGCTTAGAACACCAAAGCGAAAATTTAATAAAAATATATATATATATATATATAAATTTCATACGCCTCTTTAGAATTCAGATCCCAACATTTCCCACATGCCAACCTTCTAGAAAGAAATGATAAAAACATTTTTCATAAAATAAATAATTAAAACTTACAAAAATTAATTATTTTGAACTCGAGAACTTCAATAATTCATAATAAATAGCCCTTTCATCAGAAAATTCGAATCTCGCGACTTTTTATAGGAAATTCAATTCTCTACAACTTTGCAGAAGAAAGTTTTTCCAAATTCCAAAAAGAAATTGATTGAAATCCACAAGCAAGGCGATTTTACTGTGCTATAATCAAATTTCGGTCAATAAATGGGGTCCGCAGACATGTTTAACATGTTTTAAACATTTATTGCAACAAAAATACTCTTCCTCCTCAGATACTCATATATCCCACATTCGTTGTAAAAATATCATAGTTAATATATTATTAAAATAATATATTTAAATGAATTATTTTATCGAGAAAAAGATAAAATATTAATTTTCAACAATTGTCATTTTAAAATTTTCTCCATCTATATCCACATAAAATCAATATTTTCCTCATCATATAAATCAATAATTAATTATTCACAAATAATATTACAGAATCACAATATCGACAACGAGGCGGTTCAGGAAGAGGGGGCTTTCAATAAGAATTTCTTCTTCTTGGCGCTTGATTAGGTGACCAAACCTCTCCTTAGAAAGAACTTTCTAGACATTGCCAATAATGTTATCTAATAATATTATTCGGATAATATGAATTATTGCCCGATAATGAAATCTTTGTGTAATGACAATTATTGAAACAACAAGAATATAAAATATCAACGCAAAGAATTATTAACTCGATAAAAT